>BJBW01003563.1:592949-694638 GCA_004320125.1 Scolopax mira
CAAATGGAAACAGTTCCATCCAGTTAAATACTTATTGTACTGCAAGGAATAGTATGCTTTTAAAATTTCAGTCAAAATAGAACCACACATAAAGCGAATTGCGTTCAACAGCACAGAGCATGATGGAAATCAGTGAGCCTACTCAGTGTGATAGCCATTCTGGAGCTATTAAGACATTTGAAAATTGGTACACACAAGATCAACAAACACTTAAAAGCCGAGATCTTATCAAAATTCACCTTGCACAGATGGCTTTTATTATTTCTAATTGAGAGTGAGGGACAATGGCACAACAACTCTAACTTATTTAAATAATGTTCTACATTTTGGGGAAAAGAGAGAGAGAGAACTGGTGGTGTTTGCTGTTGATTTTTCCCCCCCTCTTCGACATCAGTGATTCTACGGCTTTTAAATGTGAAGTGGACTGTTTATCTGAAAGTGTGCTGGCAGACTGCCACCATATTTCTAAGATTAAAGAAAAGATTGAAAACAATCAGCTTTCCGAGGAACTGAAACCACGACAATATGTTTCTGATTAATTTACAAATATATGTATATATTTAAGGCTAAACTACAGAACCAGAAAATTCCTACTAGTTAGTCTATCACAGGCGTTCTTACACTTTATTAGAACAGACATCATATTGAAATAATAAGCATGGGAGGCCTTCATTTCTTCTTTGATCTATATTACTAAATGTCTGACTGGCTCAGATTTAAAATAAACTTTGGTATGTTTGCACTTGAAAACTGGAAAAAGACCACAAGTAATAATTTGTTGTCAGTTTCCATATTCTCTAACTAAAAACTATCGTTTAGTCTGCACGCTGCTGGATGCCAGGCGATGTTAGTCCAGTCACCCCTGCAGTGGCCAAACTTTCTTGTAGGAATATATGCTCCAGTATGGAAGCAACGATGATAGATCACTTCATCAGCGTGGAGCTAGCTGGGACGAATTAAAGGTACAGGTCACAGCTCTCTCTGCTTTCCAAATCTCTTGCAGACTGGTGTCATTACAGACTTCAATACACAGGTATGTAGGGAGAAGGGTACCACAGAGATCCTTTTTCTATGAACACCTAAGGTTCATGATTTCATGCCAAATACATCACAAATGTGAAGGCAAGGTTTTAAAGTGTTTAATGATGGCTCTTCGGTGTTGTCCTCTGTGATTTTAAAGTATTTTTTTCACTATAAATGTTGTCAGTTTGCTTCCAATAAATTAAATAATAATAAACAGTGCGGTTTAAGTGCCATCTATGCCCAGTGTAGCTGGACTTTTTTAGGCTTGGGAGTTTATATATATATAAATACAGAATATAAAATTTCATACAAGATTAGTTTATTTTCTTATTTAGAAAGCTGAATTCAGAGGAAGGAATACAGAAGGGAGTTCCTACTCAGGAGGTGAAAGAATGTAAAATATTCACCCTTAAAACACATAATGAATACAAAATGCTATGGATTGTTACAAATGGCAGGAGTAACGAATACACTGACATCGTTTAACTTTTCTCAGCCTATTAAAAGCATTCCTTAATTGTCTGGTTAAATATGAATCTCTAACAAATGAGCTAATGCTCATAAAAAAAGGAAAGAGCTTTGAAAATCTTGTCACCTCTAAAAATTCCCATTCTACTGAGCATATCTCATCACTTTATTGCCAAGGTAACCATGGGTATCTCATGAAGTCTCCAGTGCTACTGGATGGTCAAATACCAGTACTGCAAAACACCTTGTTCTCTATCTACACATGATAAGGCCACGCTTAAGACACAGGACTGAGCTCCAAAATGGATACATTTCTGAGTCTATGTGATGACTGCAGCTCATTTAGGAAGGAGAGAAACCACTTACATTCCAGAAGTTTCAAAATTCAATAGCAACAGAAAGTGCTATGAGCATATTACCCTGACAGACTGTGCATTGGTAGGGACTCCATTTAAATCAAGGTCCTAGCTACCTAAGATATCACCCAACTCATCACATCATGACCTTTTAGATTTCTTAACTATATAATACCACACTAAATGAAGAAGGAGAAGAGGGACCTTTACGTACAGAACCAGAGAACCAAGATTACTAAACATGCTTTTAGAAAAGATTAAGTGTATCTCCTGAACCGAAAGATTTTCAAACTTTCAGTAAAGTTTACTTGTTCAATCTAGCTCTCCTAGAATAAATATCCTTCTCTTGTTATGCACATACATCCTGCCAGACACATTGCAGTGGTTTTCAAACACTGATGCTAACATTTTCAGCAGAAAGACTGCTGTTACGCCTTTGCTAATTCATAGAGAAGACCACTCACATTAAAAATGGTGAGCACCAAATAAAATACCTGAGCAGACAGACTGAACTGGAGAATCAGAGTTGTGGGTGATCTAACACTGAACACACCAACATTCAGTAACTCGAGGGCTCCCCTATTGATAAAGGAATAGCCATAGTTATTTCTAGGTAGAGTAGAGCTGATTTGAGCCATATCCTGCTAGTTGAGCTGAAGCAAGAGAAATTAAAAGGCAAAGTTAGAACAGATATGGCCCAAGGGCCTAAAAACCCCATCTAGACCATATTCCTGACTCTTGATGGTCTGATGAATAAAGGACCAGGAGGACCCACTTTTCTGTGTTTTGCCACTTGAAAGACATCAGGTAACACATTCAAAGAGACAAGCTCATGTGCTAAGGAAGTTCAATATACATGAGAGGGTTACTGATGACATATGGCTGCTTTTAGACACAACAAAAAAGAAAGATGACCAGCTGTGTGGATTGCAGAATGAAAGCTTGTGAAGCATATTTACAGGGAAAAAATAGATGTTCTAAGGAAGGGAAAAAGGATGATTAATAAAGTAATAACATGCAGTATTGTGGTAAAAAAATTCCTATCACATTGGAAACAGAACAATGACAGAGAACCATATTCTCCAGCACTGTTAGAAGAAAAATATTTTGTGATCTTTTATCCAACATTTTCCCCCAGAAAATTTTCCAGCAAGTAAATTAAAAGGTTGATGAGTGGCCTGTACAGTGATTTTGAAAATGGTGAGTATTCGCATGGACAACAAGGGTGGGAATGAGCATTATCACTTATCAAATACAATTTGGCTCTATTTTCTGCACTGGGGTTTCTGGTGAAAATCTTAATAGATTACTGGTGTCCCAATTTTCAACAAAGCTATCAAAAAATTCAGGGTTTTGATACATAAGAATAAATAGACCCTTTGGCTCTAGTCTTTCAACTTAGAATTTTCAGGCAGTGAGTTCCCTGAAAGGAGAATAAATAATGGGGTGGTCTGACATAAGGAATAGAAAAGATAATTCTATGGAGAAAATGGAAGAATATCTGACAGGGATGGTAGGAAGTTTAATGGTGTACTTTGTAGTTGACAATTAATTAATTAATTAACGAAAAGAAAATACAGCAATTAGTGCTTAATAGCAAAATGTTAACGTTGCTACTCAGAGGACCATAAAGATAGCTGAGATAACTGGAAATAGTTCTGTTTCAAAGTTAAACTTAAATTTTGCACATAGATTAAAAAGAGGTAAATTTGGTAGCTATGGAGAAGATGAAATTATAGAAAAAAATTTAAAATGCATTTTAGATAACAAGGAAGTACTGGAGATAGGAACACTGATATTGGAAAGATGGTTTTCAGGACAGTTTCCAGGCATAAAGCACAATGCCTGGTAATAAAACCAAACAGTATTACAGTGATTTTCTTCTCCTAGACATTATATGATATCTCCTAGGTGGTTATATATAAAATCCTATTTCCATTGAGTCAGTGAGAGTTTTGCCATTATCTTCTTTAGAATTTGATTTGGAGCCTAATTTAAGAAACTTAACCTTTGGGTAAACATACAGAAACGTTCCTTTAATCTTCTGAAATACAAAATCTGTATTACAGACAAATATTGAAGAGTTTTTTGTAATATTTTACAACTACTGTAGAAAAAGACTGAAATGACAACATGGAATGCATCTGTAGAATAAATTGATATACCCCAACAGGGGCTAAAATTAAAGACACTAGTTGAAAACCAAAATCTGTAATGAAGTGAACACAAAGAGAGTCTTTCAAACCACTAGCCAGTCAGTATGCTAAAGTAGTCTCAGAAGGAAGAAAGGCAACAAACTTTACCGTAAATGCTGAAGTAAAAATCATACTGAGAAGGTCCTAAAGTGATGGACACAATTAAGCTATAAGAGAGAAATAATACTTTAAAATAGTTCTCTCTTTTATTTAGAATGAAATATCTCATCAAGAAATATCTCATCTTAAAAGAGAGCTGAAGCAAAGATGGGGGGGTGAGAACACCTTACTTACTGACAACCAAGAAAATAATCAGCACTACTAAAAATAGTGTCCCTTTCATTAATATCAAAATGTAGATCTGGGTCCCTTTTAATTACATAACAGAATGGAGTTGTCTGGTGAGCCCTAGATTATTCTTCTCCAAAATGTCATCCTTTACCTGTAAGCAGGCTTATCAAAAATCTTTATTTATGCTAAAAAAAAGCCCCACCAGAGGCTTATATCCCTTCTTGAGCTTATACAGGCACTGTTTTTTAGGTAAGGAACTCCAAAAAAGGATTGTTGTGAATATCAGATCCATGTATGTGAAAGGCCTCAAATTCTGAATATATTCAGCTCCACAGTGTCTTTTCAGGCTCACCTAGATTACTGGCTATGACGGAGGCAGATGATCATTTCATATCAGATCTTTTTACTTAGCCTTTCCAATTTGGAGTAGGAATTTGTGAGTCATATGGACATGTTTAGGAATGGAACCAACATTAAATATTAAACAGTGGTACCCACACAGTACAGTTATAGCTGTCTTTGAAGGTTCAGCCATCTCACTGACTAATTCTTTTTTCAAGATTGGATAAACTGAAGAACATCAGATTATGTGTTTGAAAAGTCCAGGACCACATAAGGATTATTACAAACCTTGTCCCAAACAACACCAGTGCCCTGCCGTGCAATACACCCAGGGAATCAGTTCCTACAGGGCTAATTTAATTGAATTTGAACCTCTATCTAAACTACCGGAGCTGGTTCTTTTTTGATTGCCCTAAACCATATTTTTACAGAAAATAGTTAACAAATGCATCATGAAAAAACACAGGGTTCACAAAGCCATAAATATAAAGTTCAGTTTCATTTTTCCTGCTCTATAGAGAGGATTTACAATTGATAGGTAAAAAAAAAAAAAAACACGTTCACTATGAAGGAAAATGGACAAGGAACTAGTATATTCATTCAGTAGCTGACTTCTGTTAACTGGGATAGAGAACTGCATAAATCAGGGAATCAAGGAAACAGCAGAAAGGGATTATATAACACATAGATGAGAAAAAACATGACTGTGAAAAGATCCGGTACCTTAAATACCCAAGAATCAGAAATATTTTCTTAATGATTTCAATGGGAAGGAAAAAATTAATCAGATATAAACATGTAAAACTCACAAAGAAGTACAAGTGTTAAGTACTTCTCCATCCTGTAAAAGAGTACATAACATATTGTGGACTATTCATTTAAGTATCCATTGTCGAATGTCCAGAACAGTTTTCTGAACTTCAGCAATCCATTGAAAAGCCAAATTTAATGAGGAAGGCAACATGGATTTATGACAGCAAGGTCTTTCTTAATTAACTTGGTAGTGTTGTTAAATAATGTTATCACCGGAGCAGAGGAATGGAAATGCCATAGATATTATCTCTTTCAGTTTTATTACAGAACTTGATATAATTTCAGATTAAAGACTGTAAAGTAGAAAAATGTCTCATAAACAAGTAACAACAAGTGGTGGGTTAAGCTGACTAGTGAGGAGACTCTTCTTACTTTTATATGTAATTGAGTTAGGCAACAATATCAGATAAAGCTAGAAATACAAAAGATTCATGCACTGTTAAGCATGAAAGGTATGCTAAAGGGCCAACCTACTACCCCACAAAGGCAAAAGAAGTTCTCTGCAGACTTCAATGAGAGCTGGATTGTAAATTTATTAGCCTTTACTGATTAATACAGAAAGCCATTTTTTCTTGAGATGCGGATGCTGTTATGTAAATTTTGAAAAAATGGTGCAGAAAGATGTGATCGATGTTTTCTGAAACATCTTGGTATAATACATGAGTGAAAGTATCAACAGGCACAAAAATATTAATCATTATCTCCCTCACCATCACCTTGCTGGATCATAGTTTAACAAGCTCTGTTACAGGTCTTCAGTTAAACTCATGATTCGTCAGTTTCTGCTGCTTTGTGAATCTCAGGCTCATCATTTGTTTCTGTTTTAATTCAGAGCTATTGTGCAGCTACTAAGCTAAATAAAATCAACCAAGTTCAATAGTGCATCTTATATTTTTTACTTCAGTACACACGTGGAGTAGGCTGGGCCAATCATACCACAAATGTTACACTAATCACTCTGAAACCTGTAGTCAAGTCAAGTCACAAGCGTGGAGATTAAAATCTGTTCTGTATTTGATGTGAATTAGGTACTGATACTGCAAACACTGCAATACATCTATCAGTAAGGATAAGTTACCCAGAACTGATTTCCTCAGCATCAAAACTTATAAACCAAGAGAATGATGCAACTAACTTGAAAAACTAATGCTATGATTTAATGTGCTGTGTTAGAAACTGAAAATTAGATTTTTTTAAACATCTTTTGTGCCATATCCTGACAGTAATACTTACATAGTGCTATTAAGCTGCACTTTCTTCCATGTGAGGACTCTTTGAGTTTCATTGGGTTACACACAGAATTAAAACACTTATCAGTACAAGTAAGGTCTGGCTCTGAGTCTGGCTCATAGACAGAGGACCAGAGAGAGAACTTTGTTTTGGTTATTCTCTAAGTAGGAGACTTTGAATTTCCTTTTTACCTAAGCTACATCTGCTGAGCTAGTTTATTACAAAAGAAATGGGAACTATGGCAATACATAGCTCCAAGAGTCTCCCATTCATACCATAAATATGTGAGGCCATGGCTCTGGGCAAGCTTTTCAACACATTCAGTAGCAGGATTTGATAGAATGCAACAGCTAGCTCTCATTGCACCTCTTAATTTGCTTGCTGGAACTTGGCAATTTACCTTTCAAGAGCCACAGACCAAGTGGATATCTGTTTGGCACACACAAAAGTTCTTTTCAGGGATCTAGTGAAAGGGTAAGGTATGGACTGCAGCTTAATGAAGTTATAAGCTAGTGACATATCTTGCCAGAAAATATTCATGACCTACTAAAAGGAAAGAAAACTAGTCATCATAAAATGAGGAGGTATGTTTTAATTTTTAATATATGTAGATTAATTTGTACTTAGCTGGTTAAAAAAAAATTATATATATACTGAATTTGCAAAGCAAAGGCAATGGCTGCAACAACTTTTGTAGTACAAAGACACCACGTTAATAACGAAACCCTGAACCATTCATAGTTAAGGCCAGGTTTGTGGAAGAGTTCGAGTGAGTTTTGGCACACGTTGTAAGACTTTTGGGTGCTGTGCTACAATTGGTGTTTTGATGTGGCAACTAGATGAAACTGCTGTGGTTCAGGCTAAGTCTTACACTAAGACTGAACTCAAAACCTCAAAGATGAACTCTAAGCCATGAATTTACATAGATTTACAAACATTTTCCAAAATTCTGCAAAGGGAACCTGCAGCTTAGTTCTTCAAAGGATATCCACTTCCCAAAATATACTTAGATTTTGTTTTGCTGTTGTCCCAGTGAGGCCAGAAGAGAACAGACTATATGCTATCTTCTTCCTGGAAAGTCCTCTTTTCTGCCTCTAGGTCCTACACAAGTTGGTTATTTCTATACTGGAAACTTGTACAGGATTTTGAAATTCCTGATAGAATCGAGACCTGGAGCCTTGTCTCTTTGAGGAGACAAGAGGTTTTATCGGGTGATAAGAAGTAAAAGGAGAATGTAAGTAACCAAAATTGAAATATCAAGCTAGTGGCCATTGTTATGAGGTTTAGAGCAGAAGTGATGAAGTTTTAAGGTTGGGGGGGGGATGGGGAGGGTTGAGGGCTCTGAGCTGAAATAGTCTTCTTGGACAATAGACATTATCACATGGGTTTAAAAAGAATAAAGCATCCAAGAAAGCTTTATGTCTGATTTGAAAACATTTATTAGTGCTTATGCCTCTCATTTAATGTGCTATGGTTATGATTATATTTAAATTAAATCATTTTCTGAAGAGCAGCTCAGGTGTGTGGGTTGAAAGGGCAAACACATGGAAAAGACGATAGCTCTGCAAGGTGCTTTTGGGATTGGGAGAAATGAGGATGTTAATGCAGCAAGACATAGGGTTTAGGAAAGGATTTAACTCAATCTCAAGGAGATAACTTGGAGCAGGAAAGTGAATCTGGGGGAGGTCATTAGTAAAGGGTGGTTGGGCATCAGTAAAGGGCTCTAAAGGCAGAGGTCATTAGTAAAGGGTGGTTGGGGAACAGTAAAGGGCTCTAGAGTGGGAGGTATGGGTGCCAGGAAGCCCCAGGTCTGGGGAAACTCAGCGATTGGCTCTCATCAGGCCTGGGATGGGAATGCCAGGGAAGGAAGGGTTATCAAATCATGCCTAGCTTTAATCACCACCTAGGCACCTCTGGTTTGTTTCAGAGTTCTTCTGTAGAGTTTAAATTGATTTAAACATAAGATAGAGACTTTAGAAAGGATTAAAATACCTCTGGAAATAAATGCATGTAGATTATAATCTCAGTTGTCTGTCTCTTCTTGCATTTTTCCCCTCATTCCTATTTTTATTTCCACAACTTGCCAGTAGTCTTAGGTGTAACGACATACACTATGTGTTGATGATCTGCTCACCGCTACCACTGAGCACAACATGCTGATTTCCATAGGCTTAGAAAGGAAAAAGCATGAAAACACACATACACGCACACAACCCAGTACATACATGCTTAGGAAACAGTAGATAGCAACATCTGTCATAGATCTGTAACATTTTTTAAATATTTACTGGGAAAACATTAAAAGAATGTATAAAGTTTATACACTAGAAGGCTTTGATCCAAAGTGTTTTCCTCAGAAGTGTGTATTGTTTTGCTGTGTGGTAGGTGCCCTGAGCTGCCGTTAATCTGAAAAGAAGCAAGAAGTATTTGGTGCCATTTAGACACCTAAAGATGAAGTTGAGTATAATAAAACATAACAGGAGTTAGATGGCTGATTCACCTGATTTCAGTGGGAGCTAGGCATGCAATGTATTTAACTACTTTTGAAAATTTGACAAGGTTCTCATTTGTATTTTTAGTCACCTAAATATGTTTTAAGACCTGGTCTTAATGGAGCCTGTTGACCCTTCCATGTATATTGGATGCCTTCCCCTGAGACCACTGTCTTGCTGAACATCCAGTGTAGTGAACATCCACTATCACTAAGGGACATTAACCTGTGTTAGTGTTTTGGGAGTTCGTGGAGCCCCCCTAAACCTTTAAGAGGGGGGCTAAAATGAAAGCCAAGTAATTTACTTGATCTTTTACTGCCCGTTTCTTCTGGGTAGTTTTTTAATAAAAACTCCTTACAATCAATAAAATGTATTTATAACAAAGTACCACACTCCTACCAACAATCTGCGAGCTGGTACATACACTTCACGGCTTATAAACTGACACACTGTAATATCTGCGCGGTTTTTAGCAGCTGTCTCTCACACCATGTGTCCTGCTCAAGTGAAGACTGAGATCCAGACATGGTGTTCAAAAACTGGGATTATCCTGTAATTTTCAGAATAGATGGCAACCGTGTAATAATAAATTCCCTAAAACCAAGCAGGGAGAAACAGCTGAATAGGAGAAGGGTTTTTCGCTGCAAAGAAGATGGAAGACCCAAGGGGGTTTCAGATATTCTGGAGGTGGGTATAGGACAAGAAATTTAAAAGTAAACAGACTGATATTATGTTCCTACTCACACTCCAGTTTGGGAAATGGATGTGTGACTTCCATAGCAAACAGCAGGTGAATCTGCACATCCATCCTATACATGACTCTAAATATATTCATGAAAAAGAGAAGTCCAGAAATCTGAATTCTACCTAGATTTTAAAGAACCTGGCATTCCACCTCAATCCATTCTGCACAGGAATAGTGGCATCCTTTTAAATTTAATTTTTCAGCTTTGAAAAGCCTATCTTTTCCATCTTTATGATGAACTTGCCTCTACTGGATCTGCAAAGTAATTTGACAAGACAGGAGACCACTCGTTCCAACTGCAATCACCAAAAGCTATCACAGACCCTGTTACATGGTAAGAAGAAGCTACCGAGTCAAATATGGATACCTATTGCATTTCAGAGCTCTGGTTTTTCAGCCCTGTATCTTAAATGCGGGTGAAGAAGCAAGATTTGGGCCTTTACTCATAAGCAATACTAACATAGTGTAATTTGCATCTCTTTTAAATAATGCAGGAACAAAAGTTTTGAGTAATCTTAATCTATATGCTGCTTTCTTGGCTTTCTAGCCACAGTTGAGTTGGCTCATCTAGTTACTGGAAGTAAGAACTGACTCTCAGTAAATCACTTCATTTGCATAACATACCTGCTTTTTGCAAACGACGATTTCCTCACCAAGATGCTAACATGTTGCTTTATTTTTTATTATTAAAAAAAAGAATACCAGCCAAGTTTTATTCCTTCTTTTATTCCACTTTCTGATAGTGGTAAAGTTGGCAGATCTCCTTTACAGGTTTTAAAATTTTCATATTCTGTTGCAATTCAGAAGGAAAGTTTCAAAGTGCCCTGTAGCATTACAAAAGATTTGTGCCATTTTCATCTGTTAGCTTGAGCAACTTGCCAGTAAATAAAGATGAAGAATTGCAATAACTTAAAATAATACTTTTGCTTATTTAGAATACTTCCCAGACAGGGATCTCAAATTGCTTCATGAATGTTAGGGAGCACAAGCAATGAAACTGCTTACTGCAACACTCCCTAGAAAAAGAAAGCTAGAAAGGAGAAAAGAATCTGGTTTTGGGTTACAGAATGGGAGGCCTAGAGACACCTAGGTCATACGAGAGGAGAAATGCATAGCTGATAACAGAACCCAGAGATGAGCCTAAGGAAAGTAGCAGTAGGTTGCTGCATCAAGAAAAGACACCACAGTCAGCAATCAAATTTTTAAGAGCATGGAAAGTAGTCAAAATCCTTTAGTCTTAGAAGAAAAGCATTTAAGAGCTGTGAATGATGAATGAATATTTTTCCTACTACATAAGGTAGTACTTGCATATCTGTTAAGTGCAGAATAATTAAACAAACAAACAAACAAAAAGATTTAGACACTTTGGAAGAACTGACATTATGGCTGATTTTCAAAGAAGTTTCAGGCTTTTGGGCGTGCCAAGCTCCCTGTGACCTCATTGAAATTCTCAGCTCTTATCACTGTAATTGATTGCATATGAGCACAAATTAGAGTTAAAATAGAATTTAATTCTATCCTGTACATATGTTCATTTTTTCCTGCCGTCATTCATTCATTGCCTTTTTAAAAAAATGCACCTTTCATTGAGTGATTTACTGTAATAAAACAACCACCACAGAGAAAACTCGCTTTCTTCTATGGCCCCCCAAAATCCTAAAATATTAAAAAGCAGTAATAAACAATGGACCATAACATCAACTGCCTTGAATTGACACCATTTCTCTGCCAATTTAAACTAGCTGAGTACGTGGCCTCCTGCATTTTTGTGTTTTCCAAGGTTATTCTCAGCAGCACCTGCACAGTAAATAAAGGTAAAAGTGCAGCAAAATAGACGCAGACGTATCAGCGAATGAGGAGCTCTGCTTCCATATACATTAGTGAACTTTTCTCCTGACAAACAGGCTATCACCGTATAATGGGCTTTTCCTGAAGTTTACTGCGGCACTGTTTATAATAACATTGCATCCAGCCTGCCTTGTTGGTACTTTTGCATTGCAGGGTAACAGTTCTGAGGTGGCAGCAAACAGCTTCCGTGCTTGTGTCAGGAGAAATAAAACTGTTATTATTTCATACACTTCAGAGGCCACACTCGAACTCAGCAGCTCTGCAGAGCTGTTGTGAACAGAAAGCTCTGCTGTAGAACACCGGGCTGCCCCCTCAACAATAAACCATCTTCTCTCCCCTCCGTGTTTGGCTTCCTGCCAGTTGCCCATTTGCTTTTACACCATCAATTTATATTCACTGAGATGGTGTAAGGTTCTAGAACAGCACTGATTATCAAATCTGCCTGCCAAACATATGAGCAGTAAAAGCTGGTCCTCCAGCATCCTCCATGTATCATCCAAGGGCCCGATCCTGCCAGCTCGCCCCGCGAGGAGCGGGCTCCCATCAGCCGAGGCCTCGGGAGCCCTTCACAACAGCAAACCCCGCTCCCGGGACCAGGCCCTGCCTTGCCCAGAGCTTGAAAGGAGGGCTTTCCAAGAACCCCACCACGGCACCAGCCCTGCCAGGGTCAGTTGGGAGAGCTCCTAGCTTTTGTCATGCCTTTCGATTACTATTTCGTACAGCAGCAATTTGCCAGCTGATACTATCTCTTCGGGTATATGGGAAACAGTTTTAAAAAAGGTTTTAGAATAGCCACACAGCCACTCATTCCTTGCTAATCCTAAATACTGAAAAGCCAAAAAGCTCTCACCCTCTTACCCCTCCCCACATTCAAAGCAATCCAACATCAGGGTTCACAAAAAGTTAAAAATCATGAAGCTTTAGAGAAGGACTTTGAAAAGAACTCAGGCTGATTTTTATTTGCCTTTAATGTCTAAGCAGTACGTAATTCTGACTTCCAAACTTTCTATTTAATCATGAGGTCTAGAAGTTTACTTCTTTAAATGGAAGTTTAGATTCTCGGAGGGGAAAAAAAAAAAAAGCAAAGAAAAAGAAAAATGTTTAAGATGTTTACAGCTGGGATGGTTCTTTAGAAAGACACCAAATGTCATGAGAGCAGCATTCAGGAGAACTGAAAACACTGAAAACAATGGATTTTAGCAAATTAATTAGCCTTGCCCATTTTAATTTATCTTTCACAATGCTTTAAGCTTGTGAGAATCAGCCACAATGGGTTTTGTTCATAAGTTACTTTGCATCTAAAAAGAATTAGAATATTTCATGCTTCCTTTTCCTTGTGGTCATATATATTGGTAATCCTAATTTGAATCCTTTTGCCTCATGTGCAATTAGTTCTCACTGAAGCCAATAGACGTCATCCATACGTAAGGAAAGCGGGATGGAGCTTTAATGAGTGGGACATAAATGTAACAATGAAATAGCAAATGAAGAGATTTTGCGGAAACAGTTCGGCTTTCTGAGTGTGAAACAAACCTGTAGAGATAAATATATCTATCTACTGTTTGCTTAAGAGCTATAATATTGGGCTCACTTAATGCATTCAAAAGTGTGCATGCATTTTCCAAATGTTTCCTAGCTATATTAATCACGTCTCAATCCTAAAATGAACTCTGTGCAAGAAGACTTATGCACATCCATAGTGTTATCTGCAAGATTACAGCCTTTATTGCTGACTATTTGTAAATAAGGATAAAAGTCAGCGTAGGCATCTCTTCAAATGCAACTTTAAAATACCATATGTCCTTCTGCTTGTGTTATGTGACGAAACCTGACAGATCAAAGGACCAGATTTCCCACTCTACATTGATTATTTACTATCATTCATTTTCATGCATTTTAATATGTGGTATCTACATTTAGGTTCCTGAGAGCCAGAGAGAATTCAAGCTGCAATACTTGGATCCAGACTCTGAACTTCACATAGCTTGGGGATCTGGCATTTTGGTTCAGCTTTTCCTCTGTGTAAACAACAATGTATCTCAGATGAAGTCCACGCTGCCTTCAAATGTGCTCAGGCTGTCTTACCCCTTTCCTCCTCTCCAATCTATTCACCTTTTGCCCTCAAAAAAGAAAAAAAGATATCAGTTCATGGCCAGAAATTCATAACAGATTTTGAATTCAGGTATCAGTCCTTCAATTCACTGTGTAAGTCAGTGGAAGTGCTCACGCTGTCTTTCTAAACATAAACTAACAGAGTGACCCATCAGAGACAGCAAGAGGGCTTCTGACACTTCTCCTTATTGCCCAGTCATAAATTCATAAAGGGATGTACACTATCACCAAGTGGTAAGTTTGCTAGATAAACATCAACACCGATTTAATGACTTGTGTACACGTTGTAAACCAGGGAATCTTTATACAAAGAAATGAGATAAATCAAACAGGAGCTGAGGCTTAGAGGAAAGCAATTAAAGCTTTAAGGTAAAGTTGCTGAGGGAGGGCCCCGTATCACATTATAGTGTATAATAGAAAATGTGTTAACATGGAGTACAGTATGTGAAATTAAATTAATTAGTAATATAAAACACTTCTAAAGCAGCATGTCCATTGACAGATAAATAGATTAAACATAAGAGATAAATAACCCATTCAGAGATCTCAGCTCTTTTTTATCAAAGAGAAGAAATGAAAAAAGAAATCAAACTTCCTAAAAGACAGGGGTGATAAAAGCATAGCTAAAATAGACATTTTAAAGCCGACTTGTTCGCCCCAGGCTAGTGATTGAAAAGAAAAAGCATAGCCGGACCATAAAAAACCTATTGGACCATATTTCATTTGCTATAGTATATTTAAATGTTTCACTGCACACCAATTTAAATCTAGTGCCTTATAGGCTGGTATAAAATACCTTAAGCTGTACTACTTTCTGAGTAACTGTAAGGAACCTTTCTTTGAGACAGGCTTCTTATAGTTACTTCACATAGCCTTTCTTAAGGTTAGTAACACACTTAAGGCTACATGAGCAATTTTCTTCTGCTACAGACATCAAAATGAATTACAGCTCCTGCCCCCTAACAAAATAAACACGTAATCTTCCGTTAGGATTAAGGTCTATTAGCACAATACAGACTGGAACAGGAAGAGCTCCCGGAGTCCACGTACAAAAGCTTAACATGTTCCCTGAACTCCAGACAAGACCTTTTTATCATGTACAGCTCTTTACACAAAGCCAAGGCTGGAGATTCCAACTTCTGCTTTCTGGTACAATTTAAAGAACCATTCAATTAATTGCAGACAAAATCCATATCCACCTGTTACTCTTCACTGACTGCTTCTGTGTACTTCTCCTCTAAGCTACTACGAGTTTCCCAAATAGCTTTTCCAGTTCTGCCTGTGATGGTAACATACTGCTGATGGAAGCTGGTGGAGCACTTCCCTCATTCTGGTTTGTCAGATGACAGAATCTGGTAGCACAGAAACCGGGACAACTATAACTTCCTAACAGTTACATTATGGTCACTTCCCAGTTGAACATCTCTAGTTTGTGAGGTCAACGGCTTTACCGGTTTTCTGATTCCAATAGGGCACATGAAGCATTTGCCAATTTCAGGCACACCTTTGGTGGTCCAGACTGTAATTGAAGAATCTCAGGTTTATGTCTACGGTATCCAGTATGCAGAAGTTTCCTTGCTCTCCACCACCTGAACTAGGTGAGTAATGCAAAAGCTACTGCACTAATTCACAGTGAACTTGATGCCTATTTGGAACTTACTACCCGGAGGAACTTAAGTTTTGCTTTGGTGAAAGTAGGCTTGCATTTATTCACCTCCATGGTGACAGGAGCCTACTTGTTAGCCATCATAATACAAAATGCTTTTAAATCCTCCCTAGGGGAAATGTATTATCCACCATTTCTGTGAAAAAGGAGTGGGGGGTGGGACAAAAAGGTAAGTATTCTAGCTATAAGTCAAAAAGCAGTGTTTCTCCAGCAGCCTCAACAGTGAGCATCATTGCTTTAATACAGATGGTTAGGATTTGTTTTGGTTAGATTTGTCTGGGCGCAAGAGAAAACTGATAATGTGTAGCTCTTTGATAAACATGGATGGAAAGCCAATAATCACATCCTGGAAGTTCTGAAAATGCAGAGGGGCACTTGGTCCGTATGTTAGGAAAGAACTGAAGTACTTTGAATAAGCAAACTATTCCAACTCTACAATGCAAAGTTTAGAAATATTTTGAGCAAGCTAGGTACACAAATTAAAGCTGCCCTGAGGCAACTTTAATTTATGTGACTGGGTGATTTGCTATCACTATGTAACTGACAAAGCCTCACTGCATTTGGCAACATCACAGAAGTAACCTTTCCATACAGGGAAATCATATGCTATCCACACAAAATTAACCTGTTTAAGCATTTCAATCAATATTAAGTGTGCCTTTAAAGACAGGTTCTGGCCTTATGAGCACCGCTGCAAATATGAAGTAATGTACTACCAGTTCTGCTTTTCCCAGTTTCTAGGAAAGGACTCCTAAAATTTGCCCTTTCAGTTTATTATAGGTAAAGGAGGTATTCTTCTTGTAAGACAGTATTCCTGTTTGCTAAACTTCACTTTCCAAATTGATATTTACTCTGCAGAATGTTTGCCTAAGCCTCAATTATTTTGGAAAGTTTTAGCAAAAATGATTCAGCCATTTCTGAAAATGAAATTAAAGGAAAATATTGGTATGTTGTTTCTCACTATATTTAATTGAGGAGAGCGTGCTTTGGAACAGAAGCATAACATTTGGAGAAGGGATGGCCCTGCTCTCTGGGATGTGCCTTTTGCCATCTCTTTGAAAATCCACCCACATTTGGCCAAGCTATAAACCTTTGAAAATTTTCAATTAGCACTAGTTCAGTAAAGACATTTAAGAGTTTGTCAGCTAAATTCTTCAAAGACTCCATCTGTACTGAACATGCTCCAGCCTGTACATGCTGGCATCTGCAGCACCCCCCACAGAACAAGGGAGCATGCGCTGCTCCAGCTCCAAGCAGGACTTCCTCTGAAACAGTCCTTCTCCATTGCTGTGGACCTTCCTAGGACAGGGTGCTGTCACCTGTATCCCAGAGCAAGCAGGGGAGTAACAGAAAGCCGGCTGACATTCTTCTTTTAATGTTTGCCTCCAATGGCTGTCACTACAAAAAACCTTCAAAATGTGCATTGGTGTGAGGCTCCACTTCTGCAGTGAAATGACAATTAAGTCAGGTCCCAGCACTTCATCTCCATCATCCACCTCACTGACCCTGATGTTTCTTCTTCCCTCATCATTTCCCTCATCCCACTCCAGTCCCAGGGTCCAAGTCCCAGTAGCTGCCTCCTTCCAGTTCACTCCTAGCCCAATTAATTCTCAGTCACCCTCTCCCAGTGCTCCAGCTCTGTTCCTTTACAGTCGGAGTCTCCATAGCTCCCAGTGCAGTCCCAGCCTCCTTCCTGAGCTAGCCCCCCTTTATCTCCTCTGCTACTTTGTGGTGTCTCAGTGTGACACAAGCTAAATCTCTCTCTCTTAGACAGCTTTGGTACCCTTCTACATTTAGCTCTGACAGCTTCCTCTACCACAGTTCTGGATATCAGAAGAAATAGAGGTATAGAATCATAGCTCATTGTTTCGATGATTGGCTATGACTCTCAGGCACTTTGAAGCAGACCTGAAATAGTATGTGAAGTCCCTCTACAGCATGAGTTTAGTCTCACCAGCACAAGGTGGTGTGGGATTCCAAGTTATGGCTATTTAAGACAGAATTTCTGGAGGCTTAGCTATCAAAACCCAGTAAGTCTTCAATAAGCATCTGTGAACTGTGATTTTTGCTAAGACTTAAACCGTGGCCAAATTGTTACATTTTTATAAGGAAAGCAAAAGCACACTCCTAACATTCACCTGCCAAATTTCAATTTCCCCCCTCTCACAAACGGGAGCACTAAAGCTGTTCAAAGAAAAGGTCTCCAGAATTATTTAACACTGTTAAATAATGTGCACCATGCTTTCTCTTCTGTTTTCTTTTTTTTTTCTTTTTTATATTTTTTCTTTCCTGATCTATTTTGGCTGAAATTTTTCTTGAGATTTTAGCTGTCGTTTAAATGCCCTGAAGAGGACGCTGAGACTGAGCCGAAGCTGTTATTCTGCAGCTACTGGTACACAGTGTATCTCAGAAACTAAATGCTTAAAATCCTAAGATTGGCAGTTTCTATACATTTTGGCTTTTATTTTAAGAAAATTAAAATAGAGCACATTAAATATGTAATGTTAATATGTTATGTGTTAGATACCTTTTATTTGGATCAAGTATTTTCTGTTGTGTATATCTTTATAATACTTCTAAGCTGTCTGAAAAGTTTAGCTTGTTGTATAACATGGAATAATTTTTGCAAACTGAAGCCATTTTCTCTATTTACTTTCCCTGCTTTTCCATCAGCTGCTTACTAGGGCTGACTCTAAATAACAACTTGTTAACCCAGGATCTCTAATGGATCTTCCTTCCCCTGGGGAGGGCTACAAAGCTGATCAGAGGGCTGGAGCAGCTCTCCTATGAAGACAGACTGAGAGAGTTGGGGTTGTTCAGCCTGGAGAAGAGGAGGCTCTGGGGAGACCTTCTAGTACCTGAAGGGAGCCTACAGGAGAGATGGGGAGGGACTCTTAATCAGGGAGTGTACTGATGAGACAAGGGATAATGGTTTTAAACTGAAAGAGAGTAGATTTAGATTAGATATTAGGAAGAAATTTTTTACTATGAGGGTGGTGAGACATTGGAACAGGTTGCCCAGAGAAGCTGAGGACGCCCTGTCCCTGGAAGTGTTCAAGACCAGGTTGCATGGGACTTTGAGCAACCTGCTCTAGTGGGAGGTGTCCCTGCCCATGGCAGGGGGGTTGGAACTAGATGATCTTTAAGGTCCCTTCCAACTCCAACCATTCTATGATTCTATAGTAGGAGCCTGGCTCTACAGGGCAGAGAAAGTGCCAATTAACATAAGTAATCAAAGAAGTTAAGATACTTCTTGACCATTGGATAATTTTCAGTCAGTAAGAAGAATACTCTTACTTTAAAAGTCTAACACAATACTTTGTCTCAGAGGTATTGTTTCCATTGCACTGCATTGCATTTCATAGATCACTAAGCAGCATTAATTGAAGCCCCATGCCTTCAATCTGACCATAGGGGACTATGCACAACATGGGGTTTTCTATAGAGGGAAAGAGAAAATGGAGACAACTTTGAAAAATTACAATATTCCTTTTTCACAGTTCATGACAATTTGGAGAGTTTGAAAGCTGAGCTTTGCTGTCTACCCACTCCACAAGCCTGCAAATTTTTTGGTCTCTCTGTCTTTTACCTGTGTGAACCAACAAACGCTCAAAGATTACCATCACCTGAAATGGCCTAACTGATCTGAAAATGTCAAGGAAAACATGTAATATGTTTTAATTTTGGTGGATTGGATTGGACTGGCTGGACACATAAGTTAAATCACATAACATTTATTCTTTTCCCATTTTTGGGAGTTCTTAGTTGAGCTTATAACACAGATTCTGGAAAAGTTTTTCTGACTTCCTTCCTGGAAGACCAGGTGGCATCTGATCATAGGAAGGAATCTCACAGTAGAAATTAAAGGTTTGACAGGACTGACAAGTTTGCTGCTGGATCACCTTGTAGGTTATAAGTAGGACAGGGTAATACGGTGATGCACAGCAAGATGTTCTGAAGTTTCTGACCTACTGGGCTCTACAAGCTGAGAGCAAAGTGGCTCTTTGGATGTTATTTTTCTCTGGGTCTGGTATGCTTACAAGATGGGACCAACACTGTATGTTGGAGTTAGTTTGTCCACTCTGAATACTCTGCTTTTCATACACTTACATTTTGAGGAATTACAGAAAAAGGAAAGAAACATAAGCCAAGAAAACAAGATGTTTAACTGAGAGATTGAGATTTTAAAAACAAACAAAAAAACCAGCAAGTAGATCTCCCAAACTTCATGAAAAAGAGAAAACTATGGAACAAAAATCACTACAAATGGAACAATAGCTCAATTACAAATTTTGTTTTTAAGAAAGCTTTTGTCAATTTTTTTACACAGTCTTTGTAATTTGAAGTATCAAATCAGTATCATATTTTGGTAAACCGCTGAATTAGCTTTTAAGGCATGGCATTCCCTCAAAACTGTCCATGTATATGTGTTGAAGACAGGAAGCCACCTTCAGTGAAATGTAAGGCCTTTTTGGTTAGAAACATTATCTTTTGACACTTCAGGGATAAAAACTGCCTGCTGGAGAAAATGGTTTGAATACTGAACACTAGAAGTAACAAAATCTTGCTTTTGAAAGCATGGTTTAGTAATTCCTGCAATCTCTCCATTGCATGTCTGCAAGGAAATCTCCAGCTTTTTTAGCATCTTGGAAAAAAATTACAAACAGTCATACAAAATAATACTAAGAAAAGTCAAGGTCTGAGGCCCCATCTTCCTCCCATTAGATTCAATAGAAAATAAAAATAAATCCTATTGTTTCTCCATTTGTCTAAGATCAGGCTGTGAATGAGATGTGGAAACTGAACTACATTCTCAAGTTTAAATGTGGTCCCTTTAGGTCAGGGCTCTGGCAGACCAGCAAGTCATTGTAGGAAATGCAAATTGCCATTTCTTGTTGCGGCAACCTTTCTGTTGATGGGGGACTTCTGTCTCCAGGGCTGTCGACCTGGAAAATTTCACACACATTGAAAAAAAATATCACCCCAAAATTAAACAAAACCGGAGTCTTGGAAAAACACATCAATGTAGATGGTCTATTTAAAGAGAAATTTGGAACTGGAACTTCTGTAATGTTTCCTGTACTTTAAACGTTTTTCTTTTTCTACTCAATACATTAAAGGGACATGATCAAGGCTAAAGAACCTAAAATTAGGCCTGCCAGCTGTGTTTTGGTTTGTGAGTATTCATAGGTCATGCCGTCCCTGCGTGCTACCTGTCTGATCCATTCCCTAGAGGAGGCAAAACACTGGAACGTAAAGGAATTCTGATACCCCTTATACATCACAGTACAGTCTCTGCTCTCCTCAGAGCAAATTAGATGGACAGAAAGAAGACAATACACAAATATCTCTGATCCTGGAAATAGTACAGGGCTTGAGGTTTGTTATTCTACACTTAGCATCTATGTTTGGGAAACTAATAGGTTTTAAAAGGTCACACAAGAAAAAATATATTAATATTCTCAAGCATATTTGATTTTGGGTCCACCTTGTGAGTTTTTACTACGTCATCTGAAAATATGTAAGCCTTCTATAATCCTGCCATTGTAAGCTGCGTTTTTAGTGTTGCAAATTACTCATTAGTCTGCCAATTTTCCACCTAATAACTCATTTAATTACTGAAAAGCAGCTCTAGATAGTTTGCAATTGCTCTATAAAACTTAATACTAAAATTTTGAGGAGCAGTTTATCCAAGAAGCATTAATCTGACCTTTAATTTTCAGGTGGTGCAATCCTAACTAATTTGTTTTCACAGGCCAACTAGGCACACATATAACTGCATAGTTTGCATATGTTTATGATCTTTGCATGTGTAAATCAGAGTTCTGAGCAGAGGAGCTCAAAATTAGAGGCAGTTTTGGATAGTTCAGCCTTATAAACCCACCAGATGAGCTTGGCTTTTGTCAGAACAATCATCCAAATGAATCAGTCAAACGGACATGGGTGTGTTATTGCCCTGTAATTAGGGGTTGACGAAAATCTGTAATTTTCAAAATAATAATTGAAAACGCATGTGGAAATGTAATATAGAAAGCTACATTTAGTAATGTTAAAAGCAGCGCTCTTTTTAAAAAGAGGTACAGATTTCTGAACCAAAGTAAGTCTCCAGGAGAGCCAACATCTTTTCTACAAAAGTAGCATTTTAAGCTCAAAATAGAGCACAGCCCTGCTCAGGAAACCCTGGGAAACATGAGCTCATAAGCAATGGTGTTAAGAGGGCTCTTTAAACTTCCTCTCTCCCATAATCCCAAGGTGGAGAAAGGACTTGTGCAGAATCAGAACAGCTCTAGCTCCCTCCCCACTGATCCACAGTCTCAGTACCTTTTGCAAATCTGGCACACGGGTGACAACACTGCAGAAACAGATCATACCCTCTGAATGCATCTAATTAAACACATCTAATTAAATTCTGAGGGGGCACTGTAACATGCAATACTCATCCTCTAGCCCCTTTCAACTCCCCCTCAGTCTTTTGTGCACCTTATGAAGGCCTCATCCCATGCAGATAGACCTCTGGCGTCAAAGAATATGGAAATTGTTCTGTCAGTTGATCAAGGGAATACTTCATTGCAGAACAGGAAAGGAGCAAACAAGGATATATCAGAAACAAAAAAAATTTTGAAGGCAACGCAACAACTTTCCTTGTTGGTTTGCTTTCCTACCTGTCCTCTGTTTAAATTTAAAATGCATGTATCAAGGCAAAAGGATAGTCAGTTCAGTTACTAAAAACATTTGCAAGTCATGCGCACTCGGAAAGACAAAAAATCAGAGTTCTGAAATCAAGATGCACTTGTAAGAAAGAGGAGACAACCATATTATCAAGAAAGAGATCAGAATCCCTCTGCCACCACATGATCTTTTCCATCCCAGGATCTAACTCTTTGGTGTCCAGAGAAGAAACTGGTCAGATCCCACAGCACATTCTGTACAGAAGTAGGGAGATGCACATGAGATTCTCTCCATTCCCATTCAGAGATTTAGGGAAATCCCTGGTAACAGCCACAGGACAAATATAACTTAAACAGTAATTAAGGAAACAATAAGGTTGAATGAAATCTATGGAGTCCAATATATTCGTATTGTCTATGCTGTGCAATGCAAGTTGTGTGTAAGAGATGGCTTTTATGATTTCATCTTCCCATTCTGCTTCAATTCTACACTTGTAGAGTTTTTGAGACAGCAAATTCTTGATTAGTGTGCAGTGATAATGCAAAATTATATGCGTGAATTAAGGCAACATTATGCTACATTCATGCACTTATGCAGGAACCATACCACACAATTCTAGCAGCAACCATTCAGCCACTGGAGTGACCTCACTGGTTTAATATGCTCAGAGTTGCTGTATAAAGTGTGAAAACAAGTGTATCAGCATTGCATTAACAATGTTTTGCTGCAATCATAAGCAAGCTTTGCTGACATGTATTAACACAAGTCATCTTAAAAAAAAATTTAGATGCCAAGTGTAAAAATGTTGTTGATATAAAATGTGTATTATAAAGTAGCAGTAGTAAAATGAAATCTAGCGTTTTGTCTTTCCATAGATTAACTTGCTAACCAGATTAAAAGCCACCAGAACATACAAAAAACCCAACACACAGCCAAAAGCCCAGATTTTGACTATTAGCATGATTTATGTGCAACTGTACGTATTATAATGTATACATCTACTGTGTGCATGTTTCTGTGCATATATCTACACATACGTGCACATATACACACACACACAAAAAATATAGCACATATTTTTATGTATATGTATACTGTCACATACAAACACATATGCTCCAGAGCTTTCCTTTTAGTGTTTTTCTTGAATCTTACATGAATAATATGCAGCATCATGGACCTTGAACACTGATGACTCTGGTTAACGCTTTTATCCTTTGCTTGAAATTACAGGATCAGTCTAGCCAGAATTTATGAGAACCAGACCCCAGACCTCACATAGCTCACATATTAGACCATTAGGCATCTAACTACCTCTGAACAATTTCAATGCATTATCTTGCCTTCTCCCTGGGGCACAAACTTCACTCGTCCATACTTTTAATATATTTTGTCTGCATGAAGCAGATCGAGTTATTACATGCCAGCAGATCACGACTTACAGAAATCTCATTGCTCTACAGTGATGCAACTGATATCTCTCCTTTCCCCATGCTGAGATAGTGCAGTAAAGAAATGGTCAACGGTGCAATTTTCAGTAAATTAATTGATAACGTACTCAGTGCATATTTGCTGTTTATGCTTACAGACAGGTTAATTAAATATTTCCATCTTGAAATATATTTGTGTGCGCATACACACGCTGATATATCACAATATGTATTCACATAGCTAAACAGAAGACTCTTTCAAATTGTTTAGAACATTCACTGCTGCACTTTACATAAATATAGTGTCCCTCTGCTGTGAGAGGTTTTACACTTACTTTTCAAAGGCAATATAAAAACAGGGTGTTGTTGCCAAGCACACATTTGCATTATCACAGGAGTGTTTTTGTTTTGGGTTGGGGTTTTTTTGATTGAAATATAACATAAAATAAGATTAGAAATCAATTGACCTGTGAACTCTTCCAAACCTTTTACCTAGGTTGCAAGGCCATTATGTTCTTTTCTTTCATTAGATTTTTGCTGGAGCAAGGCTGAACAGGAAACAAGGGTGATCCTGTCTTTCCCTAGGGGCTCTTCATCACCTGGCTCAGTTTACAGCACCAAAAAAAATTTTAAAAAATTTGAAACATCTAATGACTCAGAAGCCCCATATTTTTCTTTCTGCATTATGATCATTATAATATAATATTAATAGCAGCGGACAATCAGGGAGTTGCACTCTTTTTGGAATTTCTTTTCTGCAAAATTATATGCATGGATTTTCTCTGCATTTTAGTACCAGCCTTTATAACCCAGTTCTGGTTAATGTAATGATTTTGTTTTGGACCTGCTAAATTACTTTCTTTTATAGCTTGCATTCTTGATGAACAGAGGATTACTCATAATAATTCTATATTTCAATTTAAAATTCTTTGTTTAAAAAAAAAACCAGACATGAAAGCCTTGTTTCTCCGTTCAAAAGCAGTTTGAAGCCCTATTCTGCAAAGTGCTCAGTGCCTTGACAGAGATGCTTAGCATCAGAGCAACTGCAAGAGAAAATAGGGATACTCGGCACCTCAAAGAAGGCGCTTCACACTATACAGGATTGGACACTTAATTCCTGACTAAAACAAACTCCATCAAAAGGTCATCAGTCCCAGAGACTAAAACAGTTTTGATGAAGTCCAGTCTCCCACTCTGTTGACAAGCGTCTCAATTATTTTCAACAGCTCTTGGTGTCTACATCGGAAGAATGCAGAGCAATCATCAGGCTGAGGTAACCACAGGTCCCTTGGTGAGAATCTGCAGAACATGCACATTGAGCAGCACTTTAAGACAGCTATTTTTTTTCCACCTGAGGTAGGAATAACTAATGATGTAACCAAGTTATCAGCTACACATTTTGACATACCGGCAGTGCATGAACTAATGCCTTGTAACTGCAATGCAAAAAGAAATAGCCCCTCAGGATAAATTCTTTGGAAGTCTATGTGAGCAAAGCGATGAAATGTCTGGATGGAAAAATCTAGAACTTTTAAATAGGACTGGATGGGACCTAACCCTGATGGATTTTCCTGTGTACTATACAACTTGAACGAGGTAAAGCTCATCTGGCACTAATTGGTTCTATCAGTCTTTGATGATTTGCCCTAACATTTAGGTTAATTTAAGATGCAAGCTATAGAGCAGAAAATATCACACTCTTCTTTGCACTCCCCTGCTCTTGATGACCAACAGCCTACACCAACAGCATATACCTCTGTGCACAATATACGCACACCTAGGACATCTCACACTTCAACTTCCACATCTTTGAACCATGTGATTTTTCAGTAGTTGCTTTCTTCCACAGCTCCCTTGCCCAAAGCTGTGCCTCTGTCCTTTCAGAAAGCTGCCAGGTAGAGGCTCAGCAGTAAATAGGCCTTTCAGAAATCCAGCTGGCATCCTCTCCTACCTTTTTCTCCAACTTCCTCCCTAATACTTCTGTAGTTTCCACCAACTGCACAGATTTTGAGGTAACTGCTATGCTAAATTCCCATTTTCCCCAGTACCTCTGCATTCACTCAATACCTGCACTACTGCTGCCAAGGGATTCCAAATTCCATAAGCTACTTTTGCATTTACAGCTTAGCTCATGTTGCTGTGATGGGAGGCAGACCTCTTGATTTCTTGAAAGCAGTGTACTAACATTAGAGGCAGTGCACCTTCCTGGAGAATCTGCTGAGCTCTTCTAAGCCTACAGAACATGCAACACTGCCTCTACTTCTAGCACAGAATTAAAAAAAAACCAACCACCAAACACCCCCCACAAAAAAAATAAAGCACAGCAAATGAGAAAATAACAAATGAAATTAAGACACACAAAAAGCTATTATAATTCACAGAATCACAGAATGGTTGAGGTCGAAAGGGACATATGGAGGTCATCTGGTCCACCCCCCGTGCTCAAGCAAGGTCCCCTAGAGCTGATTGCCCAGAAGTGTGTCTGGGTGACTTTTGAATATCTCCAAGGATTGAGACTCCACAACCTCTCTGGGCAACCTGTCCTGGTGCTCAATCAACCTCACAAAGTGTTACCTGATGTTCAAGACAGCACCTCCTGTGTTTCAGTTTATGCCTTTTGCCTCTTGTCCTGACACTAGTCATCACTGAGAAGAGCCTGGCTCTGCCCTTTTTGCACCCTCCCTTCAGGTACAAATTGATGAGATCTTCCCTGAGCCTTTTCTTCTCCAGGCTAAACAGTCCCAGCTCTTTCAGCTTTTCCTTGTATGTGAGATGCTCCGGTCCCTTAATCATCTTTATGACCCATCATGAGACTGTCTCCAGTATCTCCTGGAAACACAGCTCAAAATGTATTACAGAAAACAGCTCAAAATGTCTTAGGTAGTGTGTTATTTTCACCATCTCTCATGCTTTCAAAGGAGAGAATGAGCCCTTGCAATGTTGTCTCCAATGTGGTGTCTAAAGGAGGCAATGGGAAGTTCAGTAAAAGATCACTATTAACTAGACTCAGTATTCCACACCAGCAAAAAACATATCTGTAGCATTGCTCTTCATGGATTTTTCCAGAACTTGCTATTGGGTAGGTATAAAATTATTTCCAAGTTTTTTTGCACAGCTATACCATTAATGCTAACTTTTCACAGCTGGGTGGTTTCCATGCATTTTGTCTTTGCTAACATTCATTTTAAGCTCAGAAGACTCATTGGCCACCACGAAAGAGGACATGAATGAAGGACATAAGGACAGACTCGGAAAAAAATGAGATGACCGTATTAGCCGCTCGATAATTTATTTCTACTATTTTCAGCGCTACGTCCACTGCTTATGGTCTGTGCTGGGGAGATGACAGAGGATTGTGATGAATAGCAGCATCCATGAGAGCTCCCAGAAACTTAACCTAGAAAGACTATTTCCCCTCTAGACCATGGCAAAAGAGACTATTACTCTGATTACAAGAAAATTAAATGAAGTCTCAAAGCTAACTCTCAGGACATGCTTCTAGCTGCAGAAGGTTGCCTGCAATCTATTTACACTTACTTGAGGTCGGGCTGTAGTGCTTTTTGAAAGCACAGGAATGAATCCTATACCTGTGGTCATAATATTTATATAAGAAGCATACTCTTAACAGCTATATAGTGGCTTTGTAGACCTTTCAACTTTTTGAGGCCCCACTGCAGGTGACCCTACATGTCGGGTCAGTGCAGAACAAGGAAAAGGGGAAGAGTTGTGTGGGAGGCACATATCCTCTCACATAATGGCAAAGAGTCCATGTTTCAGATATGTCTCTGTCAGGGCCCTTTTGATTGCTGGATTTACACTTCTAAAGAGCAGCCCGGTGCAGCAGTTTCTCTCCCACTCCATGATTTCCCATGGCCCAGGCTATAGCTGACTGACAGATTACAGATCAGGCTGCTTAGGTCTGTCTGGCACAAGGGATCATGAAGCAGAACAGAAATTTTGGGGCCCAAAAAGTAAAGCTGCAAGTGCATGACTTGTTTTCTGAAAATACATGGGACAGTGTAAGAGAAGTCAGACAAATGTCTCTTTCTCAGTGTTTAAGACTTGGCAGGTCTGCTAGCTGTAGAGCTCAGCAGCCTATATAGCAACTTCTCTATGCCATCCAAGTTCAACTGATTATTCACTGCAAGGAGGCCAAAAAAAAGAATGGCAATAGCGGGCAATGAAGTCATGTTGCTCCCCCCCTCCCTCCCCCGACAAGACTTCAATTTGCTCTCCCATATCCATATTTGGATTTTAATGGGACTCTCTACAGGTGCTGTGGATTCTGATGTACAACTGCAGACAGGCTTTTCTACATTTAAATTTTTAGTGTAAAAACTAAGAAGAGCTACTTTCACTTACTGAAACATAAATAGGCAAATATGACAACTATAGAAAAGATAAAAAATATAACATAAATTTACTTTAGTACTTTATTTGTTCATATGATGTACTTTTCTATATAGGTACAATTTACTATCTTCAGCTTTCCCAGTTATTTCAAAATTAAGGCTTTACAGGTGAGTTTGGAAACTCAGAATTTTGTGTTCTGTATTAAGGCCCTTTTTGGAATTGTCTAAACTAATTTTACCAATTGCTATCACAGCCATTACACAACTAAAAATACTTCCAGTTTATTTCAGAATTTCTGACTTTCATAATAACAATAGTAAGGTTTTTCTGCATAGATTTTTCTCTGCCTAACAGGTCAAAACATGACCTAATCTGGTATTTCTGACAGGTTGGAGGATAAATGAAATCACGTGGACTGCCCACAGTACTTTTCGCTTTCTGTTCAGGGTATGTCTTTCTGGTTTGTGCAATGCACCTGTTTTGATGATTTACCCTTTGGAAGTTAATGGAGCCTGTGAACTTCCAGATGGCAGTGGAAAGAAGGCTGTGTAGTCAGCAGACCTCTGCGCTGACAACCTAATGAGACTTCCCATTGATCTCTTAACCTGATACATATCAATTCACAATTCCTACATGATCTCTTATCACATGATTTGTTTCCATTGCTTACTTTGTTTACACACCACTATACATGAATAATATACAAAATCATATTTCATTTACATTTGCTTATATTAAAAAGCCCTATGCTGATAGAACTCTTGGCAACTGCATGAAAGTAGGAGAAGGGAATGTACTTATTCTGAAATTACTGATTCTTTTGAGAAGCAACCCTTTTTGAAGGCAGAAATAATATTTTTATGGATGAAAGTGCAAGGTAAAAAATAAATTGCCACAGGAGACTGCAGAAATACTGGAGGGAGAAAAAGTTCTGTCTGAACCTCTAACTGCTGCTGGACAGATGCTTCTGGGACCCACAAAACAAATTGAAGAGAGAGAAATTGAGAAAAACTATTTTGGGGGAGGAAGGACAATGTAGAAAGGGAAGAGCAACTGTAGTCTATTGCCTCAATCCATGACATGTCAGTCCGGAAAAAACCTTACTAGTAGTCTTCTCTTTTTTATGTGGTGGTGGGCAGTCAGCATGATATTTCCTCTCAATGGTGCCTAAAATCAGGCACCTGAATGAATCTTTGACCATTCATTATTCTTAAACATTTTATTCAAGGGCCCCAACCAACATTCATTATTACACTCAGTGCTGCACAAATCTGTGTGAAGACAAAGACTTAAAAACAACACGTGATCTTATTTTCATAGTTAGGCACTTTCAAGTCTTATGGATTTGAGTGAGAGAGACAGGGACTGAGCCTTAAGGAAATCAGGTGGAGGATTTTGCAATATTTTTTTTTCACACAAAATTTAAAAATTAATTTTTCTACTTTGACTGAGCAGTTGTTAAGGGACAGCATTCTATTATGATCACTATAATTTATTTTTAAAAAATCTGCAAAACACTTAGAAGATTAAAAAGTATTGATGTTAACCATAGTGTCCTCATCAAGTTCCCATTGCCTATCTAAGTTTCCTCCTGCAACATCAGCAGGTTGTCATCATCTTTATCTTCAGTCTCTGTGCTACATTCCTTCATATTTTTTGTGCCTTGTTACGAGAGTCAGAGGTACCACCACAAGAAGTATCTGCATTTGAGCAGTGAGTGAAATTATTCCTGCACTAGTGTAAGAGGACATGTTGATGGCTCCTGCAGTTAGGTACGCTAGCAAGATTTAAAATTTGGTTGCTTTCTTTCTTAATGTGCTTTTTGTGACAGGCCTAAAAATCAGCACCAAGCACTTCATTGGACTAGGGAAATGCCTTTTCTTTGCCCCAGGAAAATACTCATTGAATATACATATCTTGATGCAGTCTTTAATTGTATGAATGCATGCAATTTTCTCTCTCCTCCAGTGAAAGGATACAGGCTTCATTCACTACAAAGGCAGTACATAGAGAGTGGAACTGAGAATGAAGAAAATATCTGGCATTCTCTAACTTCAAAGTCCTTCACTTAGCAACCTATGAAGTGTCCTTTGAGCCTAGCTATTGTTTGTATATGAGGTCATAACTCTACATAAGGCAATCTGAAGTTGTATTTAGTTTTTGAATATGCAAAAGTAATATAGCTGGTTTATGACAGAACTTTGCTGTTGTCTCTCAGTGATCTCAGAGAATCCCACTTGGATTATTTCTGTCACAAAATGTTGTATTTTAAACTTTATACTGCTGTCATACCCCAAACTCCCTAAATGTTCAGTCTTAGTAGATCCCTGATTTTGGCCACTGCCTTCAGGGATCCAGCATCTGCAATATCTGCTGGCCTAACAAAAACTTAAAGATAAAAGACTGATCCAGCTTGCCACTGCATGTGGTATGCAACTGAAGTACAAATATTTCCCTTGATATTTTTTATCTTATTTGATTACTTAGAGACTTTAAGAGAAGTTATCTAAATACTTCCAGTGTTACATTCCTACCTCAAGTTTTACATCTCTAATTCCTATCACACTGAACGCTTTACAGCTTTCCATCCCTCCCTTCATCCAGAAGAACATTTACCTTTACTTCTCACTAAAAAAATATCTCTCCTCAAAATAGCAATATGTCTGTTAAACACAAATAATAAAAATAGGCTTTGTAGAAATCTAACATACCACATGTTGATATAGCACTGATCTACACATTCATTAAAAAAAGCTTCCCCGTTCACTTCATATCTACGTATTTAAAAATGAGGCCATCTTATAAAATTGTCAAAAGATTTCCAAAATCATGCTGTACCTCATGTCCACACGTCTTTATCTTCTTGCATTCTGCTCTGACAGACTTGGAATTGAATCCAGCCAGTGAACCTACCATTCATTCAGTGGCTGCACCGAGTGACCTATGTGAAAATAATTTCAAATCTGCTCCTGTGGCCAGACTTAGAACCAACAGCGATGTCAGGGGATGGCTTTTCAACAGTGCTCAACGCTTTCACTGAGCTCTTTTAAAATCCTGGGCTCTACGCACAAACATTTGCCTCACATACCCTACCCACACTTCTGCTGCCACCTTCGCTGTCTGTCTCAGCAGAAAACTCTGAAGAGCATTTCAGCTGGGCAACTTGCAAGGCAGAGAGATGTCAGTCTTTAGGCATCTCTGACAATCAAAGACAATTTAATTAAAATATTTATCTGTTAAAACAAAAAAAAACCCTGCCAAGATCCAAGCCTATCCTCTTCATACTGAAAGCTTGTGACTATCTTTGTTGGCTCCAGCTCTCAAAGACGACTCTCCATTAGCTTCTTTGGGACTTGGATCAAGTCCTAAGTGTATAAATCATGTCAAAAGACCGCACAACATATTTTATTTGTATGAGATATGCATGAGGGGTCACATCAGTAAACTCTACATTACCATTAATGAATCACACATGTGTGACTATATATATATCAGGTCAGGCCTAGCCTGTGAACCAATGGGCACACCAATTCTGAAATCCCTGCCAATTGCACGCATAGTTTCCATAGGTCTGACTTTGTTCCTTCCCATTAGGAAGCGAGTAGAAACTCCTGAATTGCTAAACAACTTTTAAACTGTTCTAAGGAATGTAAACCAAAGTAATTCTGGTGAAAGCAAAAGATCTGACAACACTAAATTCAGTTTAAGTACAGCCCTGTTGGTTTGGGGTTTTTTCCCTGCAGCTTATACACCAACCTTAGTCCTTTTCATTTACACTTTTCCAATATCTGCACAGATACTCTGGTTTGTTGTCTTCCAACATAGGCTAAAAAAGAAATGCAATGTTTCAGTATAGGGAAAAGCCCTCAACCAATGATGCATGTAAAGTGCTGTTATGTTGATTGAGCAGCTGGTTTTTTTGGTATGTATCCCAGATGTTTCATCAGTATGGCAACACCTTACATTATACTGTCTCTGAAGATCTTGGACTGGTCCCACCTGGTCATACCCTTAGCTTGGAGACCTCAGCCTTAAAGTACCTCTCATTACACAACAAATCTTAATGATTTTATGACCTAACATTTTTTTCTTCGTATAATTTAAGCAAGGTGCATAGGCAAACTGCTAACATCTGTTATCAATACGCTGTATTTAGAGTCTTGGATTTATCAGATATATAGCTTCTCCAACAGTACACATGGAGGTATTTCTAATAGCTTACAGTTAAGAGCAGTCATTTAAGCTACATAAATAGGGAAATATTCACATCTAACTATCATTTGTACAGCTGTGAATTAGTTTCAGAATAGTCTATAGAAAGAGCACTAAAAAGGAACAATTTCCTCAACATAAACAAAAAATAATTTATTTCTTTAATTATTTTATTGTCTTTTTTTTTTTCCCCATCTGCCTGGAAATGACGTTTTGCACAACTCGGGTAAACAAAGGGGGGTGCTTCTCTATTCTAAACCTTTAGAGAGCAAGTCAATCTGAATTCATATCCCAAACTGGTTCAACCACAAAGATGTAGGACAGTGGCTCCCAACAAAAAGGTCATGACCCCATTTCAGGTCATGGCATTTATGAGGTAAGGTCATGAACCTAGCGGAAATTCAATTGCAGAAATGGAGTTTGCAACCCGAAGTAAGGTCATGAGCCTAGAACACCAACTGAAAGGGTATTGATGTCATCTATAACAGTGAGGTCATACTATTGCTGGACTTCCTCTCTCTGAAATTCATTCAACAGTTAAAAGTCTAGCTGGTTTCCAATCAATAAACAGGAAATAAAGGGATAGCATCTCTTATGAGGAAAGGCACCTGGGTCTGTTTAGCCTAGAGAAGATAAGACTGAGAGGCGATCTCATCAATGCCTAAATATCTAAAGGGCGGGTGCCAAGAGGATGGAGCCAGAGACTTCAGTGGCGCCCAGCAACAGGACAAGGGGCAACAGGCACAAACCGGAACACAGGAAGTTCCATCTGAACAGGAGGGAAATCATCTTTATTTTGAGGGAGACAGATCACTGGAACAGGCTGCCCAGAGATGGTGTTGAGTCTCCTTCTCCAGAGATACTCAAAACCCTCCTGGATGCTTTTCTGTCCAACTGCTCTAGGTGAACCTGCTTTGGCAAAGAGGTTGTTCTAGATGATCTCTTGAGGTCCCTTCCAACCCCTACAATTCTGTGATTCTGTGATTCTTAAATATAGGAACAATCAGTGGCCTCAGCATATTAATATTGAACTTTGTTTTTAGAAACACAACCAAAAGCAAGAGAAAAATTACTAATCATATTTAAGCCCTTTTGTGTAGTATTCCTTTCCACCAGAAAGTTTATTCACATATCTACTTATTTCTATAATAAGCCACAGAAACAATTTTCTGGTAATATTTTAAGTGCTTTAGAAAGTGGAGTGGGATCTTTAGATAAAGACTTTCACTCATGCTAACACACTGTCAAAAGTAATTTTAAATATTTCTTCAAGTTTTTAACTGTTAAAAGACAAAGTTTGCCATTTGCTGGAAAATTATAAAAACTATTTTAGTTTATTTAGTACAGGCATTACAGATACTGATTAAAAAAAAAAAATCCTGATGGCTTGGGTAATTTACATGAAAAAACTTATAACTGCAAAATGATAAGAATTAACATCTGGAAAGGTATTATGTTCTTTCCTTTTAGACGATATGCTGGTTTTTTTTCAAAGCTCGATTTCTGGATGTTGGCTATAAGCCAAAAAAACAAACCCTGAATTGTTCCGCATGGTTGGTTTCTGGAGATGTCACCTAAGCATCAATCAGTGTCAAAGGAAATCAAAGGATTTCCATTTCAGAAAAATTGGTTCCAAAATCTGTTCTCAAGACATGAGCATGGTGAAGATGAGGTGACTGTAAGCTACTTTCATCATTCCCTGATTCCAGGAGCTGTCAGAGGCTACAACAGCCTCAATCTAAACAGTATAAACTGGAGGACTCTCAGAGCTGCTGTAAATCTACCAGTTGATAATAGACTCTTAAGAAGTTCAGCTAGAAATCAATGGGGCACATGTGTGCTCTGGATATAGTCTGATGTGTGTATGCCCACTTTAGGGGTCTTTACAAACCTTAGGGTTACTTGTTCGCCATGAAGTGACCACTGCAGTGTACCAACGTAGGGCCCACTTTCTTTTGAGGTTGAGTTTGGAACAGATTCTAAAAGCTCATAAAAATTTTTTGTAGGGGCATCTGTGAATGTATACATAGCCACTAAGGAAAAGAGTATTGCTATCTAACCACTGCAGGCAATAATTACTTCAGAGTTAAATTCAGTAAAGATGGAAATCAACACTTTAAAGGTGCATTTCATGGCATTCAGAAAATGCAGATCATTAATTCCTGTACTGTGCAGAAGTAGGGGCCTAGTCCTAACATGCCAGCATAAAAATTCAGTGATCTTGAGTATACACATTAGATATTCCATAAATACTTGGTAAGCACATACTGGCAAAAGCTGGGTTTCAGTGGAGCTATGTCATTTGCTCCAGCTGAAGACCTTCCCCTCAAGTCTTCCTATGGCCACTGCAGAGGAGCAGAGGACACAAATATTTTGCTGGACTAGGAGGTAGCACTAGAAGAGGCTGCTTAGCAGCAGAATTGACATTTGCAGGGAGAGGAAAGACATCTGGCTAATGTGACGCAAGGTGGTGGCAGCATAGGGGAGGTGGAAGAAGCCCCATTCCCCTGGGACAAAAAGAGGGTCAGTCATGCTTCCTTCTGGAAATGCTTCCGGACTGTAAAACAGGATATTTCTGCATTAATAAATGCAACATGTGCTTATCAGGTATGGCAAAACACATGCCAATTTAATTTCTAATCTTTCCTAGATGTCTTGTCCTTCTATCTACAGCACCAAGATCGATAAATGATAAAGACAGAAAAGATCTCATTCATCTGCATGTATTTATTAACACTAGGATTTTACCTTGGGCTATTGGCTGAAAACCTGTTTGGTAATTTTTATTCAAGACAGATTCCTATGACCACTACAGTGTGCTCTGCTCATTGATGTAGTCTTGGGGCATCTACACAATTAACTCTCCCTCACTGCACATCAGTAGCATGTTAAGCTTCTCCTAACAACCTATGTGGATGTGTATAATTTCACCACAATATATGAAGCATGTCCAATAAAAGGAACTTTGATGGGTACTTTAGTTCTACACTGCATCAAGATATCATACAGGCTGGACCAAAGAGAAATAGAATTTGATCATTAAAGCAACTATATCCCCCAAGCCTTCCCCAACAGACTATATCCATAGTTAAAACAGAAAAATCAAAATAAATTAAATCTGAAAGCTGATGCACAAGACAGGGAGTGAAAGAAAACACGGTGTTTGCTCTATTCAATATTTACATATGCTCACTACATCAGCTGCATCAGTGCAGCTGTTCATAGGGCTTTTACGAGGATGCCCAAGTTTTCCAAAGATTCTAGTAGGATCTTACAGAGATCACCACACCTCCCTGAGACTGCAACTATTCCATAGTTACATGAAATCTAGTAAATAGATCTCAAATCAAAATGCCATTTTCTTTTCGTTGTTATCCCTTCCCTCAGGGCCATGAACACTGGCTACTGCTGAAAACAGCACCAGGACCTAGTATCCTGCAATTCCTATCTCACAATTCCTAAAATCCACCAGTTCCAAAGGTTAGCCTTTTAGGTTTAGAATGAAGTAGATGTGGATGAGGAAGCTCTAGTGTCTCAATTCCATGAATGTCAATGTACTATTTTCTAAAACAAGCCAAACCCAAGCTTACTCTGCTCTCCTGCACTTTAAAAGAAGTACAAAAAGCTTTGGCACTTTGACAGATGACAAATCCTGTTGCAGCAGTTCTTAAAAGCCAGGTCAACAAAATTTGACATCTTAATTTAAACTGCTGATGAAGATGAGTGAGCTCAAAGTGAGAAATTAGGTGGGTAAACACTTTCCAACTCCTTTCTGAAAACTCTTTTGTGGGAACATAATTTAAAACATTTCAGCAATTCACTATTCTGTAAAAGGCCACAATAAACACATGGAAATTTAAAGACAGTACATAGAAGCCAGAAATATCCAAAGACAGGCACTCCTAGAGGCCAAGTTCTGTATATTAAAATCTCCTGGTTCAATAAAGCACAAAAGACTACAATACAGCAAACAGGTTTTCATTCTCCCATCTTTCCATCATTGATCATTACATTACTTTCTCCATTCCTTGAAAAGTTAGTGCAATATTAAAGAACTTCACAACTTTTAAATTGTAAAATAACATCTTTCAGGCATTTAATAAAATAAAATAAAAATAATAAGGTAGAAATGAGAGGAGTTACTTGCCATGTAATACTGCAGACGTTGATCTTAGTATACACTTCAGTGATTCATGAACTCCATAATGCATAATAGAATAAACCTAAACCAGTCCATTCACACAACTCCATTGTCATCACATATGACCTTTGCTCCGCTTTCATTTATAGACGATCACATTATTATAACTATCCATGTTTAAATCTCCCTTTCACCAACTTTGCATTTAATCTGATTTTACAGTGATGTAAATTACATCCATATTAGACTCAGGGTACAATTTTTATTTACCAGCCATAAAATTTTTTTTCTAGTAATATGCATTACTACCTAAAAATGGTACCTAAAACTATACCCATAAGATCTTCAGCATCCTCCCTGAACATACAGTAGTCAATATAGGTTGGAAATGCTGTGTCTAGGCTTTTTTTGTTTTTAAGTTTATGTGATATTTACCTAAATGAGTCAAATTCTCTATCATCAGCTTCTATCAGAGGACATAGTGTTGTGGAGGACATCATAGATGCACACAGTCACTTGCACAGGCAGTGCAATGACATATGCAAATGACATTTTCCTCTGTGATTTGTACATGCAATATGAATCTCTTTCATATGCAAGTGACATTGTGCAAAAAATGAGCTTGTGCATTCACATACAGAACACTTGTGCCAGCCCCTGTTATACCGTTACCCTTCCTCACCACTAAAATGGCTTAACAGGACCAGAAAGCAGACAGACTTATTCAACTGGAGTAGTGCCAGCAATGCTAGACCTACAACGCAGTCCCCAGTGCAGTGGCATGTCAAAGAAAAAAGAAGAGCTGATCAGACCTCTGTTGCTTTCAGACACCTCCAGCTACCTCTCATCTACACCAGACCTGGTGTAGAAACAACATCTGTGTCAAGGTGCCATAGCCAGATGCTTTGTGGTCACTCTGCTGTGTCTTAGCGACAGCTGAGACTCTTAACTCCTTTAGGTAAAGCAACTTTACACATTAAGGAATCCTCTCACCATTTGTAGCTGGTGCATCCCTAAGTAAACTTGGATGAGCCACCCCTAAGAGTGTTTATTGTGTACCATTTCAAACCACTGTATGTACTGCTCATGCCACAGTCCTGTTGGGATGGAGGAAAGAGTGGCAGCTGACATAGCTAAGGGGAAGCAATGATTACACAAAAGCTACTTTTCCAGTTGCACTGTTGTATTAAGAGTATAGCTGCTCCCTGAATTGATTAATTTACTACCTGAAAGGTAGTAAAGGTGACCTTACTCACCTTGCCTACATTGAGTAACCACAGTAACAGCAGTGGGTGCAGGTAAATGAGCTGAGGAGAACTTGGTCTTAAAGCAGAATATAAAAGCATCTATAAACAGTTCAGTATCAAAGAGGCAGACTAGCACAATAAAGGTAAGGGAACTCTAACAAACAGAAAATGTCCCTCTCGTGCTGTCAGACATATAGATGGGCTTGATGGACACAGATCTTCCAGAGACTATAGCACGTCTCTGTCAGGAGGAACCACATTGACTTAAAATATCTTGGGAGATAGTCAGCAAACTATGGATAAAGTAATACATCCAGTCTTTGCCTCTAATACTGTACCTGTACAAGTTTTTACAATGTCTCAATAAATACTATGCTGACTCAATGTTGGGGATGAGGGAAGAACCAAAGTAATCTTTTTCCAGAATGAGTGTTTGACCTGCTAATTTGCTATGGAGAAAAAAAAAAAAAAAGGAATTAAAGAGGTTCATAAGTATCATAACAGATTAGAAAAGGGCTTTCTGTCCAAAACTTCACCTTTGAAAACTCAAGTGCCTTCAAGTTTGGATCATTGTTAGTTAAATACACATATACATGAATCAGTGGCAGTAGCAGTGATGGTAGTGAGAATAAAATACCATGTATTAGAAAGCATCAGTCTCTGAACCTTCCTAACACCAAAAGAAAATGCATATATCACAGGGCCACTGAGATAAAGTAACGCTCAGCCCTAGAGGGCACAGATTTCGTCTTTATGTAAATCAGTGCCTGTCACTGCATGCATGATTCACTGCTCAGAGTGTACTCTTCTGTGACGAATGAGTCCCGCTTAATTTGGCAGTGATTATGCGGGTTGCTGGCCCTCTAAACCCCTTTGAACTTGTAATTGCTGCTGGTTTAAATAATGAACATTAAGGGGAGGTGGATTCATAAAACTGTAGATAATTACAATTTTTTTCTTTTTTCTTTTGTTTTTTTTTTTAATGGAAATAAAAGGCTTCTGAGGCCACTGATAACTGTATCGTACTAGGCTGTTAGCGAAATAAAACTGCAGTCTTGTTCAGTCTTGAGGAAGGAAAGGGAATGGAGAAGAGAAGAGGAAAAAAGAGAGGGAGAGGGAGATCAGAATGGCTCGGATGCCAGTAGAAAAGGAGGAGCAATGGCATTCATGAATATTCATAGCTAGTCACATCTGTAGCAGCCTTGCTTTCCACCTTTTTTTCTTTGCAGTTCAACATGGACAAGAAGTGCTAACAAAAGAAGGTGATTGTGCAGTTCTATCAGGCTCCAGGTTTAATCTTTACAGAGCATATGGGTGAACTTTTTTTTAATTTTCAAAGACTTCAATTTTTTAAAAATTGCAAATGCCTTTAACCAAAGGAAGTGTTCCCGCTCCCTCCCCCTGCCCGTGCTGCTTTTTAAAAATTATGTTCCTGTAATTATGAATGTGAGGGAATCAGTTGCCAAGGAAGCATGATGTGTAACATGCAGCAAATTTGTTCCTCCTCCCCTTTATGAGCACTTTACTAAATCCTCCAATATTCTTTGATCCAGTAGAATTTTGATTTGCGTGTGTAATGTATTGAAACAACGACGACAACAAAAATTGTTATCGAGGAGGGGACAGAAACCCAAGTCAGCCAAGTCAGGCAGCTACTACCCAGAAACAACAAAGAATGAATGATAAATTTAGCAGCCTCATGTTCAATTTTCAAACAACACAGCAGAGATTTATAGCTTTGCTGCTCCCATGGTAAACGAAGCAGCACACAGAAAGCGTGTCTGTTTTTGATTTTGCTATGTTTTCCCCCTTTTTTTGTTCTTTGCCTATTTGCAGGTTTGTTTTTTTTTTTAAACTCTACATTTTCTTTATCCTGGTGTGAGATGAATATCAAAGGCCTAGTGCTGTTGGTAAGCCTCCAGCATACAACGGCAGCTCAATGGGATGTTATTAGAACCTGCGTCACAACATGGCAGACTGTGATTAATAGCAACTGTAGCAACGGTAGCAACTTCTCAACAACGCCCTCCAGCAGCTCTAAAGGGGCCATGTGAAGAACAAGGGAGGGGGTGGGGGGAAGAAAAAAAAGAAAAAAAAAAAAAAGAAAAAAGTCTGCAAGAACTAGCTACTAAAGGATCAGTTTTGCACGTGATTAGGTTGCATGTCAAAACTGTGGGACTGCTTTCAACCAGAACACAGTGGGGATATTTACTTAAAAGCATGCTGCCAAATGCATGGGATGATCAGTGTTTTATTTTGCCAATCACATGAAGAACAGGATCAGAGTGGTGGATAACAAGATACTGAAAGGACCTGGGCTAGTGTTAGAAGTACAATCAGGGTTCCCTCCAAATGAAGGAAAAAAGATTTTCCCAATACTTCATCAAAATTTCTAACAAAACTGCAGGGCTGCCAAGTTTTCCCTGTTGCTAAATGAAAGAAAGTAGATTTAATTTTAAGTCTAGTGTAAACTGATACCCTTGCTCTCCCTTTTTTTTTTTTAATTAGACTTTAAAAACTTATATCCATGCATTAAGAAAATATGAAGCTTATTCAAATTTCCAGTGCTCTATTAGAAAATATTCTAACAAATGTCCCCAAAGATTTGAATAATCCAAAATTAAACTGTTCCAACTGCAGTTTATTAACATATGGTTTGGACCATAATAGGCCCAAAAAGAAAATGTAGATGCATCAATGGCTCTTAAACATTATGGTCTGGATATAAACTTACAGCTCAGAAAGTCTTTAAATTCTGCCCACCAGAAGCTTGGAGGACATTCTGGACCTTCTGGGATTGTCCTATACTTGCATCATTTCATGGCCCCATCACCACCCACTGCTGACCCTTATCTGTCTCAGTGGACCAATAGAGGAGATTTTATTTCATCAAAATTAAGACAAAAATATTTGCTAAAATGCTTTTAAAATATTTAATTCTACCTGCTCCCTCTCACAAAACTTTTCTGCTGCTAAGTGGTTTTCATTTCTGTTAACAGCATTTTAAAAATGTTAATCATTCTGCCATCTTCTGTCTGTTAGATAGAAGAAGGGGAACATTCACCTATAGATGTCAATGACGTTACTAATCTCAGTGACAAATTAGGGTGTTGGCATAGTATTTACACTGGAAAATGTATGCAAAACTATTGTAAGTGTATATAATAACGTTGCAGGAGATTTAATCCTTATCTCGGTGAGAGAAGCAGCAAAGAATAAGACCTGGAAGTCTTGTGGCAGGGTTGATTATGAGAGAAATAATCAGCAGGTGAAAAGAAAAAAGCAACAAACAAAAAATGGAATAGCTCTGCAAATCAGATGAAAAGGTTAGGAGTGAGCAGGAAGGCTGGGGAACACTGGTACATTGCACTGTCCTCCCTCAAGAGTTAGAATGATATTGTCCAAATGCTCTGCTGTCGGCCAGTTGTCTTTAGCTAGCACTCCTCTCATCCTTAATCGTCACACAGCTAGTTTTGCTGAGAGAGCAGGGGTTATCTATTGTATTGAAGTCCAGAGGCAAAGGAGTGTAAAGACAATGCTGAAAATCAGCACCTTCTGAGCTATAAATGAAAAATAATAAATGTCAACTACATTGAAAAATACAAGCAACTTTTTTTTTTCTTTTTCAAAAACACACAACTTGCTCAACAAAGCACTGAAATATGCTGTATTTGTGCCAAAGACTCTAACACTCCCTTCAACCTGTTTATCTTTGAAGACCATAATTAAGGAGGACAAACTGGTTTATAATCAACACAAGTTAGAAAAGAATTGCACTCACAATTTTTCTCAAACACTAATTTTCCTTATCTAAGAATCTTGCTTGATTAAAATCATGGGGCAATTAGCAGTTGAGTGAAGAGATTACTTTCTGTTGCAAAAAGACAGCCAGCCTTTACAAGTTCTACAAATGAATAATTCAGGCTCAGTTCTCAGCTATGTCCAAGCATGAGGAAATCAAATGCTTGTGCTTGTGGCTTTCTGATCCTGGGGCTGGCTGGGGACTAGTTCAGTATCTAATACCATTTAACACTGACTCCCAGGTTTGTTGGAGCACTCTTTATTAAACCTTTTCCACACAGGAATCATCCCAGCGCTTTCATGACTGCCCAGCCACTCTCTTTCGCTAAGAAATGAGTGGCAGAAGGTGCAACCCATTTTTAACAACACCCCCCTGCAACCTATCACAGTTGCCTCTGCTAAGAAGTAAGTGATGGTGGCCTTGCTATGCTGTCCTCGGTGTTCCTTATAACAGAGCAATATCCACATAGGGAAAGCCTCTGACTTCTTAGCCCCTTACAACAAAATTCCACAGACTTAGATAACTATTTTTCTTTCCCAATAAAAAGGACTAATTGAAGATAACCTAGGAACAAGTAGCAAAGTGGAACAGAGTATTTACAGAATAACTATCACAATCATGCAGTACCATAGTCACTTTTTATAAAGGTGGGGAGAACGAGCTGAGGGAGTAGCAACAAGTTTATTCCTAATCCTTTTACTGAGATTTTAGCTAAATAGACCAAGATCTGTGAATAGCATACACAGCATAGCAAGAAGCAGAGATATCACTGAAAGCTCACCACTAAAGATGAACAGTGTAGGGCACGCAGCCCTCTAACAGAACCGTGACAGACCAGCAAGTGTTCTCTGAGTTCCCTGGGTAGGTAGAGGGCCACAAAGTTGTGGCAATATGGCTCAGAAAGGTTGATGCCTTTTCCACCGATCTCTTACCAGCATTTCTGACCTCAGAAGCTTGCAGAGCACTTGAATACTCTAGGGTAGATGAATAAAGGCTGATGAGAGAGGGGAAAAGGAGACCTGGAAGCCCTCTATTCTCTAAATTTTCATCCTCTGCACTTTTTGTTTTGCCAAGCAATAATTAAATACTCGGTACTAATGTTATTAAAACAATTTTGCTCTCTCAACATCAAATTCTGATAACAAAGGCGTGGCCTGGCTGGACTGCGAAACACATTTGAGGACTGTATGATCCATTAAGATCTGGTATACTAGTGATCTGTAAGTTTGATCTAAACCAAAATTATTTCTGCTAGGAACATGGGAAAAGTTGGCATAAAGAAAAAGCTGTGACATGAAGCATTTGTTTGGATCAAGTACAACTTACTCCTGTCTTCTGTATCCTCAAGTGTGATTTTCAGAAATAATCAAAACAAAAGTGACAAAACCCAAAAACCACAATGAGCAAACAGCAGCTTTTAAGTGCTGTGGGAACAGAGACATTTGTTTAAGTAACCACTGTTTAAAAAATGCATACATAGTAACACCAAAATAAACAGCTTGCAATGTTGTTTATTTTAAGATACACAATAGTAATGTAAAGTGCTGCATGCACTGAATTCAGGGTGTACTAACATTATTTACAGTTCTGAAGAGCGGTAGGAAAACTCAGCTCCACGCCAGAAGATCCCTGTTCAGAGAGCAAAGGTCAGCACTCGCCGCCTTTGCAGCTGGGGGGGATTTCAACATCCAGCCCTAGAAAGCTCCCATTCTCTTTTTTCATGCAGGTAACTTCTGAACTATATAGCAAAATCCTACAAAATATGCTTCATGCCAATGGCATGTTTAAAATGGATATACAAGCCCATTCATGGGAAAGGATTTAAGAGTGTAAAAAAAAATCTTTGCCCTGTCACTTTACTTCTTTAAAAATCTTCCAAGCAGGCCTAACTCACCAGACTATGTTGAGCCAAACAGAAAAAATCCTCAAGAAGAGAAGAATACTAATAAAACTAAGTGGTGGTGTTCCAAAAAGTGCCTGACTTACTGAACAGATTTATGTTCCTGTGTGTCTGAATTGCATTTGATTCTCTGCTGACAAAAAAATGCCATTGACTTCAAACCATAATAGAAGTTTGTGCTATTTTTCTTCATAAAGCCATCCTAGCTATAGGCAAGAAAGCTGGACTTTATTCTGGCTACTCTATAATCTATTTATTATTGTAATTGTATAGATTTACTATTGTAACGGCAACATTACTTTTATTGTATAATCTTTGTGACTGCCAATAAATGATCCAGAAAAAATCCAACTTAGATTTCAGATCCCAGGCTAAACCTGTAATTCTGGCAATAGGGAAATAAAATAAAAAAAAAAAAAAAGAAAGAAAAAAGAGAGAGAGAAAAAAACCCCAGCAACCCAAAACAAGAAAGCATTTTTCTGCTGTGCAAACTGAGCTCATTTTATCTGGAAGTCATTGAGACAAACGTGGAACCCCACAGTTATGTTATTATTATAAAGTAACGTTCAAGAGCAAAATTTCATTTTAAATTCAAAATACAATCTCTTTCTTCTTGACGCTTTTGAGAAAAGCTGTGTGTGAAATTAGCACTTTGAGTCAGCAGGTACTCAGTCAGTATTTTCTTGGGGTCATTCTGCCTCTCTGAGGGCCCAAGCTTTGCTTTGTTTTGAATCCTGGAGTCAAATTGGCATAAAAGTCAGTAAGTGTAAAACAGGTAAAAGGGCCACATTTTTCACCTGTTTTGGCATTCTAATTTCTGTGTAAATCCATAGTCAACTTCATTTTGCATCAAATTTGCATTGGATCTTAAAAGTCAAAAAGGCGTTTGAATTCTCAAACAATTTTTAGTGGTTTGTGTTGACTTGTCATAGAGCCAAAGTCAAAGAGTGGATGCCAGAAATACTGGGCAACACTAAGCTGGGTAAGGTTGATTTCAGATCTCGACCTTCCCCAGATATTTGTGAAACTTCACATGCTGTGAATGGGGAGCAGTGTACATATTGTAACTCTGCCTCTGAATATCTGAAAGGGAGGTGTTTTAACATAAGGTCCTCAACACACACTTGCTTCCTTTGTTGGTCTGACAGAGCCCAAGCCTGGCTGACCTTCACATCCGCTCAAACTCCCAGTGCCTGAAGGAACAGTAATTAAATATTTCTCTTATGCTTAATTCTGCATTTTGAGTCTTAAACCCATTTCTAGTTTGACTTTGTAAGTTAATTTTGCAATAATTTTTCCACTGACAGATAAATGAAATGTCATTTAAAAGTTGAAACAAATACAACACAAACTAACTAAAACCTGGAGGAAGCCAAATTTGGGAAGGTTTCCTTCTGAAAGCAGCTCTAATTTCAAGATATTTTTCAGTTTCTAATCATTAATAAGCAAACATGGAAACATGAGAAATGCTTCAGGCAACACTACTTTAGTGTAACCCCAGGAATGCAAGATGTTTCTCAGCAGTATTTCTTAAAATGTTTTTTTGGAGTCTAGTTTTAAAAGTGCTAAGCAAAGGCACTTCCACAGATTGTTCTACATGCTCAGTGACTGGGGTGGGTTTTTTTTGGTTGCTGAATTCCATTATTCCTGCAAGGCGTTTTCTTACCCCTCAGTTATTTCTCCTCTTTTCTGTTTGTAGCCTGTGTTTATTCACCAATTCAGTATGCTCATTCTGGCTAGATCTTATATTTTTGGGATGGATGGGGAGAGCACTGAAAATAACAATACAGCTCTCATTTCTCTCATTTTCTTTCTGCCTCTGCTACACTTTTTTGGGAATAAGGGCCCTGATAGTCCAGGCTCTCCAAACATCCTTCTGTATCTTTCTTAGACTCTCACCAGACTGGCCTCAGGCTAGTTTCATAATCATCAAGAAAAAATACAGTCCTGATGTTCAGCATGAGATCATAACACGGTGATCTCACTCTGAACATTACCTTTCACTACAGCAGCTCTATTGACTTCTTTGCTTAGAACAGTTTGAGTTTCCCACCAGCTCAGTTGTGTGATATTTGGCCTCTTTTAGGCGAGATACCCTTTCGCAGAGTGAGCCTACGGGGCACTGAGTAGAAAGCTCATGAGCCCCCAGGCCTTGTTTGAAAGAGTTTCCAGTCTCAGCAAGAAGTTTGCTGCAGCGCTTGTTCGGGAGGCAGCAGAGCACGGTACAGCATTACCAAGTTGGACAGTGCAGTATCATATATTTTCAGCTGGGGCTCTGAGGAGGACTCAGATCCCAGGAGCTAAACTCGGGATAGTTGAACAGTTCTAGGGTTACGTTTATTTGTACCCATGCTGGCTAAACACTTCAGTCTTGTTTGCTTGCAGACATTATATTTTCCTGCTGTCACATATAGTTTTGCACTGGCTCATGGTGGGATTTAATGCCTTTGCAAGAATTATTGCTCTCTAAATGGACAGTTTTGGGGGAAGAAAACAGAGAGAAAGAGGTAAGAGACATTTGTCTATGAAGCTTGTTTGCATCCAAGAGCATTGTAGTACGTAAGTTCAGGTTTCACAGAGCCAGGACAGCTAAGATTAATTATAGCAGTGAACTGTCTGCAAATGCCTAGGGTAGATATGCGCTAAGTAGGGGGATTTTTCTGGTCTGAGAAGTGTTTGCTTGGCATTTACTGGCCACCACACACATACAAAGTAGGCCATTTAAAATTGAGATGTAAGTAGGCATACTATGTGGAACAAGGTGGGCTTTTTAGGATTGTCCTAAAACTCTGCAGCTCATCCTACCATCCACAGAGAAGTTCACACCAACTCAGGAAGCACCTCCCTTTCCTAAGAGATGTTACCTCATACAGTAGATTGTCCATGCGGAACTGGAAGAAACAGAATTGAAAGGAGATAGACCACATAACACAACTCTGGAATAGTCTGCCAAAACAGTGAAGGAGGGTGGAAGGGAGAATTAAATTATTTCCCCCCTTGCTGTGGGTCACAACAATTAACCTGTTTTCACATGTGTTTCCATTTCATCTCCTATTTTATATCTGAGAGAGATCACCAGACTATCCATTTATAGTTGAAATTAAAGCATTCTTCAAACACTGAGACTTTGAAGTGATCCCTCAAATTAACCAATTTACCCTCCAATTTAGGAGTGCACCTATGCATTCCTATGCACCGTTCCTTTGCTGACTTCCCCAAATACACGTCACTTCTCTGACCATAAAATGCTCCTTATTCTTGTTGTTATCACACATATCATGACTTTTCTCACTATTCACATTCTATATCCCTGAATAGTTCATTTGTTGACTATCGAGAGAGCTGTCAGCCATCTGCATGTGCCCTTCAGTAGGCAGGGAGCTTCCCAACATGAATTAGGGACTTTGCAGTTGCTGTTCTGGTCCCTTACTCTTCACTCCAGGTCACCCTCCTGCTTCCCATTTCTTAGTTCAAGCACAAGTGGGATGCACCTGGATGAATCAAAAGAGGCAGCAGAAGGATCATCAGGACTGACTGGAAAGCTGCCAAAGTCTTAATTCCACATCAGGAAACTCCCTGGGCTGCTGAGGAGGGGAACATCCACTAGTGATTTCTTGGAGAACAAAGATGCATTTGTTAATACTATTGCACTCGCTTTATTCGGACTCTTGCCCCTGGACCAGCAGTTGATGCCCAAGGTTCTTTCTCTTGCTGCTTTCTGAGAAAGATATTTGGTACCATTTGCATGCAATAATGACCACTTCATGTCATCAGCAAGGAAAGGACCCAACAAACAAAACCAACCCCAGACTGAATAGTCACTTGAGCTGAAGAGCAATCTAATGCTGTCATCTCCAGCCTAGACCAGAAAGAACATAACACTCTTAATTTTATATATAAATGCTCCCTCATAAAGGGAAAATTCATCCTGAACTTTCCAAATCTACAGAAGTTCAAGTATTTGTACAAGCATTGCATGACTGTCATGCTAGTTCAACAGCAGGATAAAACCACAACAGAAGTGGAGGCAGGCCTCTGCCATTCAGCTGATAAGTATAAGACACCAGTCTCATGCAGAGTTTTTCATCTGTAAATATCAAAAGTACTCCAAAAGACAGCCACCATCATTATATCATACTGTTTAAACAGGGAAACTGAGGCACAGTGTCTTGCCATGGTCACAAATAGAAGCAGAAGTGAAATCTCCCCACACCTGCCAAAGCTCACTCGTGCTAAAGCATCCTGGGGACAGTAGAGACGGTTCAGCCACAGGAGAACGTGATAGATATTGCTTTTCTGTTATAAAATAAGGAATTTTTGAAAGACTTGTTAAGTATAATTTGTGATTTCAGTGGTGATGGTGTTTAATGCTTATTAAGACACAAAACTGTTTGTTTGTTTGTCTGTCTCCCATTGTGGTTTCACTGCTTCATCTTGCCTGGCTTTTTCAAGGGGATCAGAGTTCCGCTGGAATTAATAGAAGCAGGACTGAGAGGTACACACAGTTAGGCACTAATCTGTGAATTATCTGCAAATATTTGAACACGGAGAAATTAAACCTGCATTTTTTACCTTACCTGGGAGGAAAGAGAACTGCTTTTATAAAGATCCGTGTACGTTCACAGAATATCAACTAACAATGCAGCTTACATCGTCTTTGGGGTTTTTTTAATTGGCATAACAAGCTTCAAAGTAGTCTAGACTAGGCCATGATCTTACAAAAACCTTCTCCTTTTAGACACTTAGTATACATTAAGAAACTGAACAGGAGCTTTCCCCTTGCTATGCAGTTTAGTCAGATAGTATTTCCACAGTATATCCAGTTTAGAATACCAAGCTGACACTTTGAAATGTACCTCAGACCAAATAAAACCTTGATCCAGATGACAGCCAAATTTCTATAGCATTAAACAAATTAATACATACAGGTTTGGGGTTCTTTTTAAACACCAAACTAAAATATTTGCTGCTGTTTACTTGGCTATTCTGATTCATTGTGCTAAGATTGTAAGAGGATGTCATGAGATGTTAAACATTTTATGGACATAAGTAGTCAACTGCTACAAATAAAATATATGTTTTGAACTGCCATCATAAAAAGGTAAACCCAAGATTTAAAAAAATCTTTACGGCATTATACAGTGAGTTGACAACCTATCATCCAGTATTAGACAAAACAACCGAAATTAGTTCTGGCAGATTTGGGGCTAGCAGTTAAAAATAAAAATAGCAAATGTAAAAGCATGAAAACTGTATTGCCATTATGCTTAAAGACAATAATAAATCTTTAAAGATGCCAATGATTACTTTGGATACTACAAATGACTGCTGCCAATCAACTCTAAAATATGTAATGCATGTTATTATAAGTATCCTAACTCCAGGCAAACTCCATACCACCACAAATAATATTGTCTGCCATAAAAAAAAAAAAAAAAATCTCTTCATTAGGCAACAATAAGAACTGATATCTCTGGTTTTTAGCAGTAGTGGAACTGTTGGCAGAAACATGCGCTCTTTTTTTTTTTTTACATTATATCTCTAATTTTACAGAAAACTTCTTTGAAACCAATTACTCTGCTCATGGTTCTTGAAAGGTTCTTCTTAAGTAAACATGTCCTGAGGAAACCTGGGAGGCAGTATCATTTTGCACAAACAACAGCAATTGCTTTTTCACTAAAAATATATTTTATATATACATATGCTCGTGTGCACATACTATAGAGACAGGGAGGAACTATGAGTTTTTTTGATGACAACTGTTTTAGGCAGTGAAACCTGAAGATACTCAAAGGAATTCTCACCTCTAGTTGGCTGTGATCTTGATTTTCAAAGGCTACAGTGCACAACATTTATTAGTGCAACGTTCCTGGAGTGCTTAAACACTATTTATATTTGCACGTGCTTTAGTTAAATTCCCTTTTACCTTGTGAGCCGCAAAGCCACAACTCTATACAAATTAATTCTTGTCACTACTACTTCCTTGTTTCCAATACTTTAAGGAATTCATTACTTGGACTTTGGTATTCTTTCTTCTTTCCTTTTCACTTAATTCCTATACTGACTCTGCAAAGCTTTGTAATCTGACAATAACAACAAGAAAACACTGGTGGCTGATCCTATCTTTTGCTAGGCCACATTCAGCTTGATCAGTTGAGGCTTTTTAATCTCTGCTGAACTAAAATCATGCACATGTTTTTCGTTACGCTTTGTTCTCGGTAATTCCCTGTTTGAAGATGGCAGGTAAAATATTAAATTGGGAAGTAACATCTAGCCATGTTATCTGATGGTCTGGCAGTGGCTGACCTCGTATGCCACATGAATGAAATTCCCCTCACTGCAGCCCTGACATATTGTGTTGCCTGTGGATGGGGAGGAGGCAAAAACAGGCAGGGCAGTGAAAAGCAGAAAAAAAAAGAAACAACAGAGAGGCAAAGGTAAAACATAACTAGCTAGCATCAGACAGGGTAGTGTAAAAAACTATTATAGCAGGCCTGGAAAAAGAGCATTAGGGAGGCTCAAGAGCCTAAATCATCCTTGAACTGCTGTGAAGGGAGTTTGCTGCAGCCCCTCAGCCTGCCAGGGATTTGGGGAGGGAAAAGGGACGGAGGGGAAGGGTGGTGCGTTCCATTTGCTCGTCCCTTGCAGGATTCGCAGTTCAGGGCTTGTTTGCTGTGTGTGTGTGTTTGTATGTGAATTTCACCCTATATATAACTTGGAATCTTATTAGATAACAACTCGGTGACACTGAAAATCCAGTATTTCTCAGAATGCTATTTTTGAAGCTGAAACACACAACATATTTTGATCTCCAAAGAAGTACAATAAAGATCCCCCCTTCGAAATAAAATGAGAAGTCAAGAAAAAAAAAAAAAAAAAGAAACAAACCACCCCAAATGCACATGTAATAATTTCCAGGCGGGCTTCCTGTGATTGTATCCAATTATTTAAATTTTGGACTGTCTCTTTAATTTGAGGAGCGGGGAGAGAGGCGACAGATGGCAGACAGAATTGACTTATGTCCTCTATTCTTCTGCAGAAGAAGGGGGAGCGCAGAAAGTTTGATCGAGGCAGAAGCTACAGTATGCAGGCCTGGCTATAACTATCTAATAGGTCTTTTGACGGATCGGTTTGGAATATTTAGGTTTTTTCTCCCCCAGACAGGCTTTGTAACAAACCCACAGTCCTGGAGGTTGCCATGGGTGACGAGAGCGCTGACATCTAGTCCCAACTACAAATAAGCACATGACAAATGGGCCCAGAGCCCTCCGACAGCCCTGAACCTTGGTGACCCCCTAAAATACCCAGACTCCCCATATCCATGCCCCCCCCCCCCCCCAAAAAAAAAAAAGCATTACCCAGTATATTTTTTAAAACCGAAAGCTTGCACTTAATTGGAAACATTGCCATGTTACCGAAATGCTTAGGACAGCATGTACAAGTAAAAATAAATCACGCAGCATTGTTATTTAATGCGCTGTGACATCATTTCCTGAAATTAAACAGAGATGACACAGATTCAGACAGTCCCTGCTAAGGTTCAGTTCAAACAATTCACAGATGTTTTCCTCCAGCCAGCAGAAAACAATGCGGGGTTTAAAGCACTCCTCTCCCTCTCCCTCTTCCTTCTCTCCCTCTCCCCAGCCTGTTTCGCTGCTACAAGGAGGTATGGCAGTTTTATAATACATGCTCCCGCAAAAATATTCTTTTTTTAATTTAATTACTCAGGCTGTTGTACTAAATAGATGGATCATTGTGTCACAAAAGCATCAATTTTTCAGAAGAAATAACAGATGTCTATGTAACAATGATTAGATTAACCACTCCCAGACAAAGCTAGCTTTTGAGGCCCACACACCCCATGACCCCGGGTTCCCTCTTCTGTAGGGGGTGGATGTAGAAATGTCAGATCTAATCTCAGATTCCATTTTTAAAACAAACAAAGCCCCGCCCCCACCCCATTTCAGCTCTTCTCTTTTAAGATTGTGGCGTTTAAAAGGTATACGAGCCACATTGGGTCGGTTACTAAATCTTTGGGACTGATTTCATGGCCAAGGACTAGGAGTGCTCGGAGGATGAAAACTTTCAGCCTGGTCGTTTTGCGAAATATCTCCAGTTTCATTCTACCCAGGCTGGTGATGCTGTAGCACAGGAGGGGATGTCAATGACATTAGGTAGGGCTACGTTACCACCAGCACTAACAACAAATGCTAACGGCAGCTGCCAGCTCTTCTTGTAGGTGACCAGTACAACTTTGGGGTACAAAGATGCACAGATCCATCACCTTGAGTTCCATGATACCACAGTTCCTGGGGGGTTGAACATTCAGATACTGATTTTTCTTTAGCATTCAGGTGAAATTTTTTAACCTCTCCTCCCAAAGTTTACCCAGGTGAAAAAAGGGCACAAGATGATTTTTCGGGACGCGTTTCCAACTGGGCACTGTTTGTACAGTCTGAGAGGCATGTCCTACACCAGTAGGCAATTTATTACCTGGCTGCAAACTCAGCGCATAGTCAGCCCTGACTAAAAAGCAGACCTGAAATAAAACTGTACCTTAGGCTCCTCCAACTCTCTGACTACGGGGTGCACTGAAGCAGAAATGGCAGCCATGCAAACCCACACGCAGCTCATTTTACAGGAGAGTCAGAGGACATCGTCCATTTCCTCAGTGTACCCTCACAGGAGTGTATAGCGTGCTACAGTGCAGTCCAAAACAAGCTCTAAAATTCACCAGCATGCTTTCACATTCTTGTATTTTCTTGAGTGTCCTAGCCTTCCTGCCACCATCTTAACTGGATAAAGTTCTGTTGCGATTTCAGTTCTGTTTCTAAAGTGCAGCAAAAACAGCAACGCGAAGAATGCTTCTCCTAGACCAGTACTTTGAGGAAATCTGTTCCTCTACTGTTTGATAAGATAAAGTAAGATATTCAATGTGGAGTGCAATAGGCAGCTATGTTCCTAGCCCTTCCTTCAGTATTATTCCTAAAATCAGGAGATATTTATGAAAGTGGAATGGCTTGAACTGTTTTGAGAGCTTGCTCCAAGGTTGGCTTTGCTTGACAACATTTGTGTCTACAGTCAAACCTAATGAATAGATGAAATAGCTGCCCTGCATAAAAGGCTTGGTGAGCCATTCATTAGAGTATGAGAGAAATACATTATATTACCAGATACACCCACATAAATACAGGAAAAAAAATATGTTTCAGTAAGACTATTCACATTATCCAATCTGGCCACTTGAATATTGCAAGTTAAGAAATTAATTCAGGTGAGTACAAAAGCTGTGGCTGGTTCCAGCTGAACTTACTCTATCCTAAAAATGAAACCGATGAAACCAGAATCTACTCTACAAGAGGCTGTGTAAAGAGCCAGATTTTAAGCCAGAAGATTGTGGAAATCAGTATAAAATGACACCGTTCAAACAAATGTTATGAGAGAGAACTTCAGCTAGCAAAAGAAGCCGGGGGGGGGGGGGGGGGGGGGGGGGGGGGGAGAAATAGCAGTTCAACTCCACTGACTTCAGGGGAGCCATCCCAGATACCATCAGCTGGGAATCTGGCACAGTCATAAAAAAGGTTTAGTTTGCATGCTACCATTGGTATATCTGGTACTTTTAGTTAAGATACAGATCTTCTTATAGACTGCACAAAAGAAACAATCAAACCAGAATTTCAACAAAGGGCATCACTCCAGGTAAGTAAGTGTCAAAGAATAAACATATCTCTGCTCTACCAGCTCTGTAAAAGAAGCGGAAAAAATGTTGAATGTAGCAGAAGTGTAGTCCTTGAAACACTATGCTGCCAAAAAGGATGAACTACCAGAGGTACAAGTCCATAGAATGGTATAATTACTTCTTTTATAACTTAGCTCTCTTCTGATTATGTACGTACATTTTAAAGGTCCTCCATCCTTCAAAAGGGCATGGGAGGGGGGGGGCTGGCTCTATGTAGCTGCTGGTAAGAAATCCTAATCTCAACATTGGTGTAAACTAGAGGTGTCTATACATTTGAGCACTTCCTGTTTTCACTTAGTGATCAAATACGTTCTTTGCAGGGCAAATAGGGGAGCACTTGAGGGAGGAAAGCAGAGATGCCTGAGAGGCTAATTGAGTATACTAAGGACTCCTTGGCATAGAGGAAAAAGAGTCTTCCAAAGCTATGAATAAACTCTCTGCTTGGGTCAGATTTCTTGCTGTTTCTTTTCTTTAACCACCTTTGAACTCAAATAAAAACAGCCTTAATGTCAGGTTTACCTTTCTGATGTCGTAATCTTTATGTACTATTGAAAAGCTTATACTACTAGACTAGGATTTCCTCTACTTTCTTAAACACTGGATATTATCCAGAAAAAGCATACACATTTCCAACCAATTCATCCTCAGCCCTTTCATCTTCCGGTACTGCTGTAATTCCAAATATAAGACAGAGCTCAGTAAGTGAAGGAGAACATGACAGAAGTTCCTACTCCTTGCATTTGATTTCCAACAATAAAAACATGCATGTGTATCCTATTTCAAATATAATTAAAGTTACTGTAAAATGGAAGCTGTGATTGGGGTTAGAAATTGTTTTGACAGACACAGCCTGTCAGATACAGTCATTCTACATCAGAGTTCAAGTGCCTGTTCTTCAAGAAAGTCACTTAGGCAATTCAATTTTTTAAAGTTGGCTACCTTAGGAGTTTACAAACTGATTGAATAAAGGGAAAAAAAACAAAAGAATGTGTTATTTAAAATCGTAAGTTAATTCAATTAATCAGAACCAAGTTACTCTTTTTGAATTTAACAGTCTAAAGGAATTTCAAATTTAATCCAGGCCATAAGAGATGGATTGCCACTGCCTTTCCTTCCAGGGAAACCAGAGGTTAATGATTTTTGTCATATTGAGACTAACAGCTAACAATTGCTACAGTTGGCCTTTAGTATTTTATTTGTCCTTTTGAGGTATTCAGAATAGGTGACAATGGCTTGCAGTTGAGAACATATGTAGAGAGACCCCTGTGGCTTATGGAAAAGTTGCTTCATGCTGGTTGGGTGTTTGAAAAAAAAATACAACCAGAGCTCTTTTATGTTCCTCTCCTTAATGAATGCATGAATGTCAAAATGTACCAATGGCCCATTCAGGGGGCAAAGCCTAAGCAGCTCCTTCTTTAAGAACACATCCTGAGATGTAAAATACATTTGCTTAACAAATTAAAATAATGAGATAATTCAATTAGTTTCTTTAAAAAAAAAAAAAAAAAAAAAAAGAGAGAGAGAAAGAAAAAAGGGTACATCAGGGGATTATTGTAATACAAGAACAGGTCATACAGCACAAAGGAGGAAAAAACCAATTTGAAATAAGGTTAGAGTAGTAATGAAGGAATGTACATTGAATCATGGACCGCCATTGTAAAGATATTTACTTGAAACAATAAAATTGTGCATCCAAGATTCCCCTGTTCTGGCTCAGCCAGCGTTACACTTTGAATGGACAAGCTAATTTGAGGAAAAGTGCAAGATCTTTAAAAGAAAAGAGTTCTCTTCCTTCCCTGCATGTGTTTATGGCGAGAATCTTTCTGAATTTACATTGCACTGGTCAGGGGTCTCCATTATCAGTTTGCAGGTCTGAGAATTACAGCACAGTAAATCTTTCAACACCTGCAAACTCATTAAAGCTTGGACGGTAAAAGGTTTGGGGCTTTTTTGTGTTCATTTAATTTGATTTTTGCAAGGCCATCCTCACCAGCGATGGCAAATTTCCTCAGTTCGTGCAAGATGGAGAGCATCAGGAGAGAGAGGATGGAAACAAGGGAAAGGGATTTCAAAAAGCCGAGGACTTTCCTCGAGAGAAGTGAGAGGCAGCTGATTGTTTAATAAGCATGTGTCGAATGCTTTCAGGGAGTGCATGAGAAAAGCAGGCAGGGAGGGGAAAAGAAAAAGCAAGATATCACAAATTTCATAAGAGGAAATGGAGTTAACACAGAGATGTGTACAAAACCAACTGGTTTATTTGTGGCCCTGCTTTTTGCTGTGTGCCTGTACTACTCCTCTAAAGATACCCTACAGCTAAATGAAAAACCCTCCACTCACACTCACTCGACTTCCAAATTAAAAACATTTTACAGGTTAGTAAATCTCCAGCTGAGGTGATGTAGCAAAGAACAGCTGTGAAGTAATTTTGATAATGATGAGAATAATAAGCACATGGCAAGGTTCAGGGCTTTGCTGTTGCAGCTTCAGTGCTCCTGAATAGATAAAAGTGATTAAATACTCCTGATTATCCCTGACCAATATGTAATGGATTTACAGCCCTTTCAATTAGTCAGTATTTGCTTAGGACTCATTATTTTGTCTTTGGTTAAGTAATCAGCCCAGAGACTCATGTTCTGTCTAATTCCTCTGAGCCAAGTGGGTACAGGGCACCTGACCTTTGAAATGGCCATAGCTGGGAGGCAGGAATAACCACTACTCCAGCAGAGACACTGGCTATTCCAGCTAATCCTGACCCCACAGGCCAGATCAATGCACCTTAGTTTGCTACTAATGTCCTTACATCAAAATGATGGTTTAGAAATGTGGATCTATCGCTCCCCCCTTTAGCTGTGCTGCTAGCAGAGCAGTTCGATAGTCCCTATCATAAATAAATCGGGTACCTTGTCCTGAAATCATTACACTGTAACCAACATCAGCTACCATGGAAATTTATAAAACTTTGGTAGAAGAAGAGGTAGTTAATAACAGTTAGCATTTTAAGCCTTCTCAAGTGAGAAACAATTTTACAGTGAGAGGAAGAGGAAAATCAATGGATAATTTTACCAGTTTCCATTATTTCCCACACGAAGTAAACTACAGAGTATGCTACTAGGTTTTCTGTGGAACCGTGTTTTGATGCCTAAGTGAAGCCATAATACTCAACAGGACACCAACACATAAACCCAATTGCAAGCAGGAGGATAAAGATAGCCCATGGAAAGAATTGTTTTTTCTCATAGTTAATCTCTCTCCCCCGAATACAAATATGGACTTTTAACATAATGGACTTAAGAGAAACTAAAAAGGTGCTTTTTCTGACGGTTAACGCAACTGGAGAATTGGGGAACCTCTAAGCTTTCTACATGTTTCACAAAAGGTAACATACAAGTTTGCAAGGTGCTGCTTTGACTTCTCTAACATTCCACAGCATATGTCAGCACACACAGACTGGGGCTCTGTCTTCCATCACTTACATATGAAGTTTGTGTAAACAGAGGCCAGCCATAAAGAATCCAGAAAGCAGAGCTTTATATACGTTAAACCAAGAACTCCCCGTTTTTGTCCTTAGGAACATTTTGAATAGTTCAAAGCAAAAAATTGTTACTTTATATATGGGTGTTGTTCTAGGCTAAGGCTTTGTACTCTCTCTCTCTTGGCATGTATATGTGTATATATATAGGTTTCTTTTAGATTTGTCATGATTCCAAGAGCCAAGAAAAAAAATAATCTAGAAGACCAAAAAAAAAAAAGCAACAATAATTGAGCCCTAATAATTGTCCAAAAATTACGGGGACAATTGGTTTCTAATAACAATGAATAAACCTCATTAGGCACAGGAATAGAAATCTATTTTGGTTTTGGGCACCACTTACTGTGAGATGCTGGAAAAGCCACGCTCTCATGATATTTGTTGCTACTTTGGGGAAAATGCCTCTTTTCTTCTGACGCTTTTTGTCCTTGTCTGGGTCATCGTCATCCCCTGTACCAGGTGAGGCTACGCTGTTGTCTAAACCGTCTCCTACAACAAAGAGAAGAACAGGAAGGAGGAGACATTTAATGAACAAAGTATAGAAACCAAAAAGTATCATAAATTACCAAGACACTACCACAGTTTCATTTTGATTTGCTAGATCAGGCACCTACAGTTTCTCATTACATATGAGTGCTGATACAAATATGTAAAAATTAGAAACCATGTCTCCTCAAATACTAATTTGGCATCTCACACATGCATATATCATTAATTCAATTATAATTGTGTGCTTGACATAGTGCAATAGCTCTTTGTCAATTACAGGATTCGATGTGGGAAAACCTGCCACAAGAAAACCCATTCACTATAAATGCATCCCTACAACCATTCTGAATACGTACTATAAGTAATCAAGTTAAATGTTCTGTAGTCTATATATTCGAGGCCCTCTGCAAGGTGGCAGTAACCATGTCACTGTTCAGTGCACATAACACACTGTCAGATGAGCCCCTCCCTGCAACCATCACCTCCCAACACACAGACATACACACGCACAAACACGCACACCTACTATGACCCTGCATACAGCATTTGCATGACATGAAAACTTCTACATCTCTGCATCAGTGATTATTATCATTAAAAAAAAAAAAAAAGATGCACATCAAGGTAGAGCTCTCACTTAATCAGAACTTTCCATCAACATCTTTCTCTTCTGTGCTTTTCCCTGGCATTAATTGTGCATTAGCAAAAATCATTTACTTTTAACAGTCATAGTTATTTTTTCTTGCCCTCCAGCAAAAATGCCTTGAAAGCCTGCCTGGAGGGCATCTAAATTATGTATCTGAAAAACTCTTCTGGCAAGGCATTGCAGGACCCCTACTTTCTTAAAATTCATACGAGCACGTCTTCCTGTTTTTGGGAAGGCATCAATCAAGAGCAGCAATATATGCCATATTCCTACATTAATATTTGAACTAATAACTTTAAAAAAAGGAAAGAAACAAGATCTGACTTGTGGCATAATCAAATGCAAAATAAATGAAGAATACTGGGACAGCACTGAGACTTTATAGATTGCTGTGTTTTCCTTACACATCATTAGCCCGGAGCCACACGAAAGAGGAAAACAGAGAAGTGGAGAGTTTATGCTCCCTGCTGGTGTTTAAGAAGCCGAGGTCCTGGAAGGACATCTGGGAATTGTGCTGAGACGGTGGTTTTTGTAATTTAAGAATAGACATTCATTAGCAGTAAATGCCATAAATCCCATGCTAAGTAAAAACCTTGTCCAAGAAAGCCTAAAACAATAAACTCTGTGCTCAATGTAGCCTGAGCTAGACGCTCCATAGCTTCCTGAGGAATGCTATAGATTCACAAGCTAATTCCTATAGCCTTGTCTAGCTCTGTAGTGCTGCTAAACGAAATATGTTGCTGCTACATACAGTCCATTTGCTTCAAAACTTGCATTTCAGCTCCATCTTCCCTCCCATGCCAGATCACCCTTCTTCTACTGCCTCCCCTCTGCAAAACCAACCTTTTTGGACCGGAGAGACGAAAAAGCCACAGCAAAGAGCTGGCAGATTAATTTTATTGACATTTCCATTTTCACTGCAATGTGATACCCTCCATCACATGGAAGAGATGACCCTCACTATTTACAGACTGACAGGCCACTTCATTACAACCACCCTGCCCCAAGGCAGAGCAGCTCCTTTCCATCTGCCCAAACACCAGAGCAAGACCCCGAAGTCACTGCTCTCTCTCTCATGCTTCTTTTCTTTTCTTTTTCTTTTTTTTTTTTTCTGGTAACGATAGAGAAAGGAGAGTCAAATCACAGCAAGCTAATCAAAGAGCTTATGGAAGCCCTATACACTGTAAGCAACTGTTCACTTTTGCAAGAGGTTGGTTATTTAGAAAGCGCTTCTTTCCGTTGCCCCCCTCCCCCCCACATATTCTGCCCTACCCCTCTCTCTCTCTCTCTCACACACACACACACTTTCCACTATGCCAAGGAACTGCTGCAAGGCAAATTCTCACAAACACTAATGGCTTCTGACTGCTCCTTGGCAACCCCAGCATTTTAACCTGGGTGGATATGCTCTCCAAAATACAGACACTGGAGCTATCTCATCAGCTGTTCATGTGACACAGATGGAGAGTGGCTATTAGGAGCCAGGCAATGGGCCTTGGGGATCTGAGGTGCTGTACTGTAGCCTCAGGCAATTTTGAAAAGCAGTACCCGGAGATGGGGGGAAAAAAATCCCTACTGAAAGTGCAAGTTTGAAGTCAGTCAGTCTGTTTGTCTATCTGTCGTGCGGATAAAGATATCTTTGTCTCTTTATGTAAAAGCTATGTGTGTATGCACAGGATGCGTGGAGCTATAAGACTCTCATTCTGCACCATCCTTTTGCACTGCAGAAGCACCAGTATTGGTATGGACAAATGTATGGACAAATCCCTGTTTGTCTGCATATACATGTTCTCCTATTTGCAAGCATCCTCAGCAGGAGTCATCTACTTGCTACATCAGGGTTTAGAACTTTTAGAGAGGTTGTTAATATCCCAGTTTAAAAAGCAGCCCAGGAAAGGAAAGCTCAGCTGAAGCTCCTATTGCCTTCCCACCTTAAGCAGCCAGTAAGAACCAGCGCTTCCCTATTTTGTTCCATACCCTCATGAAAGGAAATTCAAATATCATGCCTCCAAATGTTCTCAGAAGATGAATACAGCAAGATTCGTTGCTTTTGGTGAACTACTGGCCCAATCCTGCTAAGCTCTACTATCATATGTTTAGTAGGACTACAACTGCTTAACAGTAGTGGATATTGTTCAGTGGCCACAGAACTCATAGAAGTAGCCCATAACTGATGTTTCAAAGATGGAATGATTTACTCCTTGGATATGGAAGCCCGATCCTAATTTGCTATATCCAAATAAACATGAAGAGAAAGAAATTATCAAAAGTGAAATAAAATGGTCAGGAAAGTCACTCTGTGGAAGACTGAATTAACTGTATTTTTAACTGCTGTATGAAGGAGTATAATCTTAAACTTAAACTGTCATTTCAAGTGATTCTGCTTATGTGAACTGTTCATATCCTGATTTGGATGGTCATTTGTAAGAACAGCAGAGTCAAGTCCAAACCTGTATGGAAATCAGAATCACATAAGCACAGTGATTCTTTAAGTGGGGAAATTAAGTCTAGATTTTGGGCCACTGACTCTCTCTTGAACGCAGCAGCAGAAAAAAAAATAAATAAAAAAAAAAAGGAGGATGGCTTTATAGCTTTCTCTTGCTTTACACAATGTTCACTCATTTATTTTTGTGCAAAGAGTACAAGCTTTTGCAAAACCCTGTCCCTGTTCTAGGAAAGTGGAGAATTCTTAAGTGGCACTGTCTTTGTGGAGATGTCAGTGACTACGCAGGATTCAATCCAGTAGAGAATTAGGCACATTACCCAGCATTGATATAATCTTAAACAAGCTATGTAATAGTCTCAATAACCCCTATAAAAGATGGAGTTTAAAGAAACTTTGCAAAGTGACCCACACGGGGTTCCTTAGAGACCTTCTCTTCCACTGAAGGGTTTGAGGAGGAGGCTGAAGATGCAAGATGTCTTTATGGAGCAGGAAGTTAGGCTTCTACCTGCTCTGTGTGCAGACACTCTTAGCATGTGCTGAGGGTTTCTTCCCACAAGTTACATTATTTTGCACTGAAAGCAAAGGAGGCTACCTTTATTTTAAAAGCACTGAATAAGTAGTTAGCGATGGCTTTCCATTGCACCATAATTTCAAATTTAACTTGCTACAGAGTTATTTCTTTGGACAGATTAACTTGCTGACCCCAGCGTCTGTACAGCTAAGGACTCTTCAGGAAACAGAGTCCAGTCCTCCAGAAGGCCTCTCCAACCTTGCTGAATCAATGAGAGTCCTCCACACTATTAATATTATCTCAACCTTAGTCCCCATTTGTGTTCCTGACAGAGTAAAGACCCAGATGAAGCAAGTGCTGTTTAGAAGCTGCTCATCTAGTCTTTTTCCCCATTTGTGAACAAGATGAATAACAGATTCTCAATCTACACAAAATTATAGCCGAGAAGGATAACCCAGTCAGGCCAAAGCAGAGAAGTCCAGTAACAGCCCAAATTCATACTCTCGAAATAGCTTCTATTACCATCATAACAGTAAGAAAAGTGATTCCTGGAAAAATACATTTCAAGACCCGGTGATTGGGTTTCCTCACCATCAGAGGTTCCTTACAGCTTTATGGTTTGTCATGCTAAAGGAAAAGAGAGAAGAGCAGGGGTAACTAAGGCAGGGGGGAAGACAAGACAAGTCACAAATTTCCTAAAAATAGTGCAAGCAATATGAAAATAAAGATAAAGGATTCTGAAAAGGAAAGATACAGTACACTGTTCCACAATCTTTCAGTCCAGTATTTTGATGGAGTAGAATATATACAAATGGAGTAGAATAGATACAAATGCAAAACAAAGAGGAAAATCTGCATGCCATTTATATTTACAATTTGCAATTATTTTTTTTACTTATAATGTGTCCATCTGGACACACAAGTATTCTAAACCATTATTAATAAGGATGTTCAGCTTCGTAATATGATCCACATTACCACCAGAGAAAAATCTTAGAAATCTGGTTAATTGCCACTGCCAAAAAGCTAGAAAGAGAAGTGTTTGATTATGTTTTGAAGATAAGATAGTCTGTGCTATGGGGAGGACTAATAGAGAGGGAAGGTCAGCTCCAAAATCAAAGACCCTTCAGGAGAACTCCTTATCTTCATTCCACGCTGTTAAAATTGTCAGGCTTTTAGCCTTCCAGCTTCAGCAGATCACAGCACTTTGAATGAAGTGATGGCTGTGGGGTTGGTCTCTTTTTTTGTCCTTCTTTTAATGACCACTGTTCATAGAAGTTGACTTAGTCTTCTCACCCCACAGAAGCAATACTTATCTGCTGCATCTTACTGCCTAGGGAAAATGAATTAGGATAGGTTATGGGTGGCAAACCTGAGACTTCAGAAACCACAAACAGTTCAAGGGGTCATCCCAGCTTGGAGCTGTGCCATTGTCAGCAGAATGTGTGCTGGCTTTGCTGAATTACTTGGCTGCAGGAAGAGCCATCAGAAGCTGTATAGGCCTGACACAGGCATCCTAGGTTGACTTGCATGCTCAGCCACCACTTGTCCTGTCCTGGAGTGTGGTTTCCTCAAATGAGTTGTTGTAATCAGCCCCTGGCATTCCCTCCCCTTGCGTATCTCTGAGACACCAGACACATCTTGTGGTGCTACATCATATGTTTCAGTGAGCATCTTGTAGAGAGAAAGAAAGGTTGGATACTGGTGCTCTGGAAGGAACAGGAAGACTTCAGACATACAGCCCTACCATCACTTTTTCTACAGAAGATAGAAAAGATTTCCTGTTGCCTTTCTAGCAGCAGGGAGGACACGAAGAGATGGCCTTCTCTCTAGTGTTCTTTTGGAAGATCTTTTGCTTTCCAGAATATAACCCAGTAATTCCACTGGGCTGATACTGTAAAGATGATACATACAAATGTCACAAAAACCAAGCATTAATAATTATTGTAAATTAAAACAAGAAGAAAAGGAAGAGAATTTAACCTACTATCAGACCTCACCCTCAAAGCTATTCTACTCAATCTAATCACATTTTAGCATAGTTTGCAGTTAGGAGCAAGTCCCTATTGCCATCTGGCAATATATGCTAGAGGCTTGAAGAGTTGCCTGATATCTGGTATCTAAAGTGTATTTACAACAAGAGACAGAAAAAAAAAACTGTTCCTTTTCTATTTCTGGGTAGGCACCTTCTATAATCATTAATTCACCTTATTTTCAAAAGGCATTTACAAATATTTTATTATTTACTCGAAGGTAGGAATGACATTCCAGCTATGTTATAGCTATGCATGCTATAAAATCAGTAATTCAAATCTTTCAAAATTATTTGCAGAACTGTAATGTTTCACATTTTCATTTTTATTATTTTCCTGTCCAAAAATAAGAAAAAAAGACTAGCTTTTTTTGTGCCCTTAATTGTCTGTGCTTAAAGCTTGTGTTTATTTGTGAAGCAAATTGGGAATTCTTAGAGATTATATTCAAAAGCCAACAACATATTTTTCTAGCTTTTAAAAGAGCAAGCTAATAAACAGCAGTTTAAGCTCTTTTATACAGCCAGGAGGTTCGTGGTTTGTTCATTATAATCCAGCATTTTTTCACATCAGGTGAAAAAAAGTGTTCCGATGCAGACAAGGGGAATAGTAAAGCAACCTGCTAATTACTGATCTCTCTTACGTTCCTGCTGTGCTAAACTGTCCGGACATGTTGAAGTGAAATTTTTCTGCGATTTTCAAGTGACTAGTTCACGGCCCACTGCCGTGGAGTGCAGGAGAAGGGATGAAATGCTTTAGTTTACATGCAACATTTACTAACTGTGTGGGTTTTCCGACATTAAAGAGGGGACAGTGACCCATGCCACCTTTTTCACACTCAAAAGAGCACTGAAAAAACAGTCTTCATAGGCTTACCTCAGGCTTCCCTGGCCCTTAACACCCTCCCCCCAGGGTAGGAGCAGAAAGAGAAAAAAGAAGGGATTTTATGCTCCTTTCTCTTCAACTTTTCAGGCGGTATAAGCAGCATTTAGCAAATTCAGCCTCCAAATGGCTCCAAATGCTCTGAGCTGCAGGGGCTCATCCTTTGTTAGCCTCCCTCTATTTACACAGGATTTACGCAGGCTCTCCACTGAAGAGACCACATGTTTCTGACAGAAAGCACTTCCATTCACACTGCATCAGGCAACAGGATTGTAACCACTGCAGCTTCACGCTGACCTGAGATTAGGGATTTCAGCAACATTGAGATGGTAACAATCTGCTAACTAACGAAAATTATCCATGGAGAACTCTGCTGCTTACTCCAGTTAAAACTACCGTGGCCAGATAGATTAGGTTACTTAAAAGGACAATTAAGAACTAGCTACTGTCAAGAATATGCGTGTCCATCTACAAATAACATACATACACAGAAAAATATCAGCAGGGGGAAAAAAAAAAAAAATCAGACTGCAGCTTGGATTAAAACAATTTCACCCACTGGCTGAAGACATAAAGTGTAAAAACAGACAGATGGACACATATGTAAATGTGGCTGCATTTGTTTCTCTGGAGCTGGCAAGTTAGTAATAACAGTATAGTTTAATAATTTATTTTCCATGGTATTTTCACACTGGTTAACTGGGCAGCAGCAACATCCATGTGGAACTTCAGGAGCGGAATACCTCCTATCTAATTGCTACTGGGGCAAACAAACTGAACCAAGAAACCTCTCTTGGGTTTGCCTACAAAGACTCAGTCCTGGAACTCGCTATCAGTCTGGAGATTTTTTTAATTTTAGGTGGATTTTTTCCCTAAACTCAGTTTGGCCAGTCAGGATTTCTGCGCTGACATTTTTTCCAAAATTAGTATTTGTGTCAGGGTTTTTCAAAATAGATTACACACACACAAGCACAACAAATGTTGCAGGTTCGAGCTTGTGGGTTTTTGCTCAATAGCTTTTTGCGGGGCAAAAGAAATTTAGGTGGGAACACAGGGCCAGAAAGGACCACACAGATCCAGTTTTTGATGAGTTTTATGTTGTCTTAATGTGGTGAATTATTTTGCTTCTGCAGCAAAGAACAAAACGATTTACTTTTGTAATAGTAACTCATACATGCATTCGGATAAGCATGTAAAAAGTACACGATATATTCTGAAGTTCTCCATAGTATATCATAATAAAGCTCTTCTGGGCACTCAATGATTCATTTTTAGTGATCTCTCAAATGCCCTTACCCACAGTTAACACTCAGATTTTATTAAGGAAGAAAGCAGGGACAAATGTCCACTTAAGTCCCAGCTCTCAAATTCAACTCTGCTTGTGCTGCAGTACCTAAAGCTAAAGCTTCTTTAATGTTCTATTCACCTCCCCTGTGTGGCATTTCTGCTAACACAGAGTTCACAATCTTTCAGCCCCAAACACAGAAGGCTGCTATCTTCAAGTCATCCAAGGAATGTGCCAGATACTATCATCTCCCCTGCAATACAAAGAACCAGAGAAAGGCAGAGACCAAAAGGAGACCGTACTGATCAGGTTACTAAAGTCCAGAAAGTCTTTCCCAGAATGCTAAGTGTTAATCTTTGAACCAGCAAATGTTATAATTAAGATCCTTGTAGTTGGAGGAAATGCTAGCTCAAGAAGTCAAAGGTACAGCCATTTGAACTTATACTTTTTTTTTTGCACGTTTATCCTAATCTCGCACCCCTCATGCTGGCATAACCGCCATCGAGCACTTTGTTCTGTTCAAGCAAAATTATCATTAATGTCAGTGGCAGTTTTGCCTGAGTAAGGAGTGTAAGACCAGATCCTCATCTTGTTCACACAGAACTGCAAGCACTGCACAATTCCGGAGGAGATATACTCATTAAAACTTGTGTTTTATGCTGATTTATGATGCTCTTCTGTTAAAAAAGTGAAATTTTGTACCTCACCGTGGAAGTGTTCGATGCACTTGTTTCTACGTGGTTTTAACTTCAACTCCCCCCTCCCCACCTCAGCACAAGTTGGGAAGTCTACACCCAGGTTTTGGCACCTAGGCTGAAGGAAAGCATTATTAAATTAGGTTTAAGTATTTTGTCTGCTTCAGTAATTACTTTGCAGTGTGAATGTAAATAGCTGTTATTCTGTTTAACTTTTTCATCCTACTAGACGCTGCCACACAAAATGTCCTTGTGTTGCAGTGTAAATGGAGTTCTTTTTAAAACGCTTTTCTATATATTTTTAGAGAAATATTTTTAGCATTCTCATAGTAATTCTGTCAAGAATACCAGCTGCAGTGCAGACTTTGGCTACAGCTGACACAACAATAACAAGTAATTAAAGAAATCAGGAGACAAAAAACCACTTTTTTTTTTCCTGAAAGCACATCTTCTTTGAGACCATTGTCTTTTTTTCAGTTCTCTATCCCCATTGGAGTAAGAGGGATAGTGTTTTTCGTTTCCTCAATCAACTGTACCAAAGTTAGAATATAGCTTTTTATTATGTACTAAGTACCATTTCTTATTTGCTATCCTGATATTTTTGTCATCAGAATAATAGCAAGTGTGAGCAAAAATAACCAAGTTCAATTAAAATTCTACCTGCACTTGAAGTTAAGTAATTAAGTTCAATAGTATCTCATCAATATTTAACCTGTAACATTTTGCAGTTGTTTATAAATAGCAGAATGTGGAGAACTTTAAGTAGACATAGATGATGGCTAACATCCTGTACTGTTGTTCTTCATTAAATCACAAATGTAGCTTCTTTAAGAATATAAATGTCTTTTTTGTTGTTTTTTGTTTGTCTGATTGGTGTTTTTTTTTAAGGAAAACAACCAGCAGAGCATCTCAATTTTCCCTTACAGCCATTACAAACTTATAAACTGAGACATTTTAAAGTCTTACAGTTCCCCTAAGACAACATGCTGTTGGACCAACTGCTTATTCACGAGACATCCCTTAAGCTGGTACCCACTAATTCAGCAAAAGTCCAAGTACTGTCCACATTAGAAACCTCTCTTCTCAGGGTTATTTAGCTTTTAAAAATCGCCAGCTGATATATTGCATACAAGCTCACTTTCATAGGATTTTTCATTGCTTCCAAAAAAAGTTAGTACTAGAAATGTAACAGACATTTGTTCCTGACAGATACTAAGTTTAAAATCTTCAGTTATTAAAAAGGATATTTGTTAGGACACAAGTCCTAAACGCACATTAGTCTATTTGAAGATGTATTGAAAACAATAGAGGATGGCTGAATGCTTAAAAAAATAAAATGTTTCAATAGAAAAGTGTCAAAATGAATCAGAAAAGCTTTTCCAGGTGATAGGATGTACACAAATGCATGTTACATAAAACACAAATAGAAGTACCATCTTCATATGCATTCACGAACACCTGAGGAGCATCAGAAAAGATGCTGCAGTGAACGCATAGTCCAGGGGGAAAAAAAATAGAAAAAAAAAAAGAACCACCAAAACAAACAAACAAACAAAAATAATCCCAAAACAACTCCAAACTTGGCAAGTCTTACATACCATAAGAGCTCCAACACCTATGCACAGTAGGGTGGATTAACCCGCTGGGTGTTGCAGACATATATATGCACCTCCTCCTAAAGTGTTCATTTGGCTGGCAGTCTGGAAAATGCCAGAATGTGAAGGGTTACGTGGGAACACTAACAGTCTGCTCTTGTAGGTTTAAGTTAAAGCCTGTACTTCAAATATAGTGTGCCAGGTATTTGGAAACATCACTAATACTGTTTATAAGTGGTCTGCTCTTTGGTGCTCACAACAGAGGGCTTGATCCAGTGCTTGCTCCCACTTGGGTATCCTGTTCCCACCGACAACCACATACTTTACATCTGCCCCTATTTACTTTCAGGAGTCCTTTCCTCCAAGAAATCTTGTAAAGGTAAAATATAAACCATCTATACCTGATCTGTTATATATCTCAGATGCTTAAAAGTAGAAAGGCCTGAAACATTTTGTCTTTCAAGTTCAGTAGGCAGATTAGAAGAACAAGCATTTAAGAGCAGAAGCCCCTAGTTAGTCCCTTCTACTTTCTTAGAGCCTAGCTTCAGCCATGAGGAAAGATACAGTTAAGAATATCCACATGCCTCAAACGGGAAGAAGCAATAAGCATACAGACATGCGAATTCTAGTTAGAAAATTTCAACTGGTAGACAATTAAAAAAAATATAGAAGTCTTTATGATATCAGAAAGGCTTACAACCAACTTATTTTCTCCCATCTTGCAGTTTTACTGGATTGTTTCCAGTAACCAGATAAAATCATAAAATAAACAAGAAGGGAAGGCCATGGCCTTCCACCTCCGCACCCAAACTATCCCATAAGATGCTTCGTATCTGCTTTAAGTGATCAAAAGAACTGATAGAGCATTGTGTAATTTCATAGGAACAAAGAAGTATTTGACAAAAGATTCCATTAAATTGATTTAGAAAATAAGGAAGCATGAAAATGGCAAAAGCACAGCACATTGACTTGTTATAACACTGTTTGCCTAAAAGTTCACGCACAAAACTAAAAGCACAAACCCACCTCTCTGACACCTGATGCTTTGCTTTTCTGTTCATAAGCCTGTAATTTCATCTCAAGTCTTTCATTGTAGCAGAAAGTGTTGCAAAAGACAAACATGCAGTGCCTACAAAGCCTTTCCAGACTGGTTTGTATCCCTGAACTCTTCCTAGGGAAGGACCTCACAAGTTGGGCTCCAGAGAACTTGCATCATCTAGCTCCCTATTTCAGAGGAGATAGGGCTGGCTGTATGCAAGAATACAAAAAAACCTAGCAGGTTATGAGACTTCATTCAGATGGGTAAAACCGAGTTTCCCCCTGGGCAGGCTGTTCACCTAGCCAGTTAGGGAACTGACATGTATGCCATAAGATCAAATATAAGCCCCACCAATGAAGTAGCAGCCTGGACTAAATGTGCTGATGCAGCAAATTTCCAGATCTTGATCACACTAGGCAGGGGAGCCATTCTTCTCAGTGATAAAAGTCACTGAATGCACTCTGGAGGAGATAAAAAATTAAGAACTGGCTGACTTTGCACCATTAGAGTGAGGTATTCACCACTGACCCAGAACAACAGAATTGTCACTAGCTAGGAATCACCATAGACATGGTCATCTCTGACTCCTTACTGCAAGGCTGTTCACAGGAATTGTTTCTCAGCTGGTCAGTGGCATCAGTCTGGAAACTACAGTGTTTAAATGCACTATACGTTCTATGCATTAGAAGGAACTTCACACAGTCCCTCTATCTTTCTCCTTCTCTCCCTTATCTTAAAAACTCTGTGAAATGATGCCAATAAGAGAGCTTGGTAGCCAAAAAAAAAAAAAGGACAAATAGGATTTCAGCAATTAAGATTTGCCTCAAAGACATTAACCCACCTTTGCAATTTTATAGTTAAGATATTTTTACCTGTGTTTTACTGTATCAGCTTTTAAAACTTACCAGAGATTTATGCAGTAGCTAAAAACTGAGATGCTAATAGTGCTGGAACATTACCTAACACAAGATATTCTCTTCCCTTTTCTGTTTTTGTCTCAGAAAGTAACCTTCAGCCAACTTTAGGGATAAGGATTTTCCACAGTTCTCAAATGAGCAAGGAAAACAGCTTTCAATGAAAACTGCTTTCAAAGTAACACATAATATTCCTTTTGATAGTAATTGGTGGTGGCTCTTAGATAAGTGAATATTATATATTACTACTTTTAAAGACAAACATTTTAATGCACTCCTGTGCTCATTTGAGCATTACATATTTCAAGTCTGAGTAGGGTTATTGTTTTTACTAACACTTGTTCATCTCTAGATGTGTATCTTGAAGAGAACATACTTTCTTTACATCCTGAAATATTGTGTTAGAAGGCAGGTTCTTGGGCATAAGTACTTGTGATTAAAATAGATGCACAAGGACATATTCTTTCTTTCCTCCTCCAGCTAAATAGCAATATTTCCTTTTCTATTACTAGGAGAAAAGCATGTCTTAGTTCTGCAACTTCACTAAAAAGACTACACAGGTTTTTGCATCTGTGTCTCATCGAAATCATGAGTTATGAACAGCATGAACATTCAGTCTTTATCCATCTCTCGTTCCTGTGGCATACATGGGAATTTGTTCTGGAGAGACCAAGTGAAAAAACTAAGATTTCACATTTCCCATTTCTACCTCCTATAAACTCAATAACAAAACCTTCCCTGGACCTCACTCTTCACATGCTGCATTTCTGTCAGCGCAGATGATAAACACAGAGTGAGCTGGTTTTCCCAGGGAGGAGAAATGCTCAGAGGGACTGGAACCTGCCTGTGAGGATGGGCTCTCCACAGCAAGGACACTTACGTGAACACCAGCCCTGCATGTCTGTATGGAGATAACTTGTCCCTGGCTTTCAGAATGCAGGAAAGCGTTATCACATGGAGTGCAGGTCTGGGGCAAAATAGCTTCCAAAATAAGAAATACTAACGTTCATAATTAATCTACAAAGCACTAAAGAGGCCCCCTTTTCAATCCCATTTATTTCTTACAAAATAGAGTCATCTGGAGAATAGCAAGAGAAGCTAAACCAAAGAGATGAGCCGGCCATCCTTTTTCTCTTCAACCAGTGCTGCTTTCTTGTAGTCATCCTGATTTTTCCCATATGTGATAGAGGTTCAGTATATAATACAAGCTGGGGCCCTGCCCGTTGATGGTTCACTGATTGTATGTCCTCAGCAGCACCACCCCATCTATTACTGTGGAATTAGTTTACAATACTACTAGTTGTACCAAAAAAATAAACTAATTGGTCCCTCAGGATAGCTAGGTGCTTTGGAAGCCTTTTTAACAAAAAGAAAAAAATTATCTCCCATAGTGATTTGCCAGCCTTCCTATACTCTATCCAGCACATTGGGACTTCTAAATTACATACTATAATTGACATCAAATATCTGTCCCATCAGTGAATATCTTTATTAGCATCAAAATCATTCACAACTAGTGTTCCTCAATGTTATTAAACAGAACTTGTTCTAGGTGTTGCCTTACTAATTAGTCAGGATGAGCCCGAGGAAGAAAATCTGGGTCATGTTAAATTAATTGGAATGAGCATGAAAATTAGCAGAGCAAACTGCATCAATTTTCTATAGAGAGCCTTTCTTCATGTTGAGAATAAAAATGGATATTATGAGGCATTAACCAAACTGCCTTCTGTGACTGCCAAGAGGTGTGTTACAGTAGCCCAAAAATATCATGCTCACAGATTTTCAGAAGTTAATGAGACATTTCCAGGAATGGTAAATACATGGTATTAAAATGGGTGTGCCTCTTATGGGAAAATGCCAAGTCATTTCATGTTTATTCAGGCATAACAAGCTCCTCAAAATGAGCATAATTTAAGAGGTGAATAGTGCAAAGAGGGCTAACATTCAACTAATTTTCCTTAAGAAAGAAAAGATTAAATTGAACAAAAAATGAATTAAGAGGTTTACAAATCAACAAGTCAACCATCAGATTGCAGCCTCTGCTCAGTATATTCTCATCAGCCCCTGCCATGAAGTTTTCAAAAAATGTCCCGAAGGCAGGGAACAAAGCGAGCAGAACTGATTACAGCCACACTCACCGCCTTGCTGTCTAAACTCTGTTTGGCTTCCTAATGAGCTCACTAAAAACCTAATTCATCTCCCATAACCCTTCTCAGCCCTCCTTGAAATTCACCATTATGGAAATTACAGATGAAACATTTACAGGCTGTGTTCAAATTACTGCTTCTTCAACAGGCAGGTCCCTGACCCTCACAATGAGCACAATAGAGGTATGTCCGGCATGAAACCACTCGAGCCGCAGCCTATAGAATAAAGAGGCTCAGGAAGGTTAAGACTTTTTCTCATGGTGACAATGATTTCCGCATTAATGCTTTCAGTTCCATGAATATGGGAATTTTGTGGGTTTGACAGTATATCAAATACAAATTGTAATTCAGAAGGGGAGAAATGAGTTGTACTGATGACAAATAGCTGAAATAGGCTAATGTGAATTCCCAGCCTGTTCAGGAGGAAACTCCCTCAGTTCCTCATTACATGAAGTCAAAATGATCCTCACGGCACCTAGCCTGTAACTGGAAGATTACTGAATTGATGGATCCTTAGTTTAAAATGCAGCTGTTTTATTCTGCTTTAGTAATTAATTCTTTTTCCAATACCATATTGATTAAGCGTAGACCCTGATAAAGTTCAAACTGAGAAGAATCTCTAGTGGCTTCCTCAGTTGCTCCAGAGACTCAATGAAAACTTCCTACAATTCCACCTGCCTCCTCAGAGTGCTGATCCAATGAACAGAACAGTTTTTTTCTCATAAATTAGTTAGGCCATGTGGAGCTGTATTAGCTGATCGTTGCTTTTGTCTCTCTACTTGCTGACTTGCTTTTCACTTTTGCTGTCCTTTGTGCTGTCACACACAAAGTCGGAGTGCAGCTGCCATGCTGAACCCAAACCAAGGTAAAGAACAATTCGTACAAACTACATTTCTCCCCCCCACCCCCCCCCCTACTTTATACAGCTGCAACTCCCTGAGCAGCGCTGCACTCAATAAGGCCTCCTGGGACCCAACTAGCAGAGAAATCCGTGCTGAAGCATGCAGTCCTTCTGGGGGACTAAAGGGTGTTGGGGGGGGCCGTCTGTGGGGTGGGAGGGAGTAACCTGTTTTCTACAAGACTGCTCCACCTTTTGGGACCGAATATTTGCTGCCTTGTTCTTAGCAGCCAAAGATCCTTATACTATCTGGTTTTCACTTCAGGGAAAAGAAAAAAAGAAAAACAAGCCCAAACCACACACATAAAACACTATTGCCACTTGAGACGAGAAATCACCACTTCACCTATAACAAGTGGGACGCGGGCCCTTGTTGACTAACAGTCAGCTGGTGGCTGTCCATGAATGACCACGGCAAACACAGCAGCATGTTACAAGCAGCAGCAATCACCGACACGACGCTGCTTTTCAGACAGTCACCTGGACCAGGAAATCCAGGTTTGTGAATTAAAAACAGCACAATAACAGAAAGTTTCTCAGATTACTGACAGTACAATGGATTTTCTTTTCTGGGAAAAATCAGAAATACATTGGTCTGAAAACACTCCCAACACTGCAACATGTTTATTTTTCCCTAATCTACCTCGGTCCTTCCCCCTCTTCCTCCTCCTCCTTCCCTTTCCTACCACCTGAAAAAGAGAGACCTGATGCCTTCTGTGTCTGCACACTACAATTTTTAACTTGAACCTATGAAGGTCTGAAGGGTAAGCACTACATATACTGGTTTCCAGAGCACAGGTAACGAGTGGTGTACAGAAGTAAATGATCTGAGGGAGTGTCAGGCATGTCAGGTATTAGCAGTCCTTGTTCAGGTGACTTATTAGTTAATAAGACTACTTAAAGGCTAAGGATCTCGTTCTAATTTCATACTGTCTGAGGCCCCTGACTTAACCTCTGCTTTCCCACCAAGGACAAAGCGAGTTATTTTTTTTTCATGTGTCTTTGGGAGAATCTGCCTCAGTTTTGGCCCATCTGATTTGTATCTGAAGAGCTTCATAACCAGGCGTCTGCAAGGACAGCGGTGGGCAGCCTCTGCGCGCGGTGGGCCAGGACAGATAATGGCATTCCCCACCTTCAGAGCATTCTTCCTTAGGGCGAAAGGTCACCCTTCACAGATGTCTCCAGCAGACACTCAGTTGTCAAAAGGTTGCATCATGCGATGCATGCAGTCACTGCGAACAATGCTCTGTTCTCATCCAGATACGTAAACACATTGCACTTCTAAATAATTTCCTTGTTAATGACAACTTGTTTTTTCCCCTGAGTTCTATTCAGTTATCAAAAAAAAAAAGAGTAAGGAACACTGAGAATAAAAACAGTCTGCCCCCCCTTGCCAATTTTTAAGTATTCTATTTTCCTTTTCTGTCAGTCTATTCAGCACAAGAAGATGCTTCTGGTTTATTCACAAACAAGAGAAATAAAACTACTATATCCCAAAATGTTTAACAGTAAAGCATAGTTTGGAGGCAAACCCCCCCCCATGTATATGGTGAAATGGAAGATAGTAAGCGTTTTTTGTCAGAAAAGTTACACAGCCAGAAAAAAAATAAATGAAGAAAATTCTGTTTGTTTTAATATAGCCTATTCTAATTTCTTCTGTTTAAAAGTAACAAACCCTGTTAGTGTGTGCACAACTGCTAAAAGGATAATCATGCGTGTTCATGGATTTTTTATTAATTCACATTTGCATGGTGCAGAAAGTTTATTTCTCAAGGAGCACTTCAGAAATAATAGGTTCTAGTTGCTACAGTAGCTCAGATTTTTAATTTCCAGTGCCTCTAGATGAACAGTATAACAAAGATTTCTTCATTGTTGAGGACAGTTACTCTAAAGCAGCTTGAAGCTATCACACACAATACAAAACAAGTCATTTCGTTCTAGAATGGATTCAAACAAGCTTATCAGGATTGTTATCTATTTATAAATTATATATTTAGCAGTAAAGTAAGACAGACATGGCTGGAATGTTACACATGGGGAAACACGATTAGAGATATGCTAAATTACTCAACCTAATCCCAAGCAATAGAATCTTCAGGGCACTGGGAATTTCTAGAAGAATTAAGCATTATATGTTGTAAAAAGCTCAATTAAATACCCTTAGAAACCAAGCAGACATTCTTTCTGATCTGCCTGCAATATGTAGTCCTCATAAATGCAGAATATTTGCCTGTCCAAGCATCCCTTTTCTGCTCATTCCTTTAGCCACTGAACCTATGAAAAGCACACTTAAAAAAAAAAAAACAAAACCAAAAAATCAAAAAACCATCTTCAGTGGTTGCCTGTCGCATATTTCATACGCTTGGCCATCTTGAATTAATAGGAGTCAAGGAAGATACACATTCTTAAAAACGGCCGCAGCTTCATTGGTCTAATCTATGAACTTTAAAGACCTTCGTTTTATGAGCTTTCCTCAGGGTAGGTATTTCAGTGTTCTAAAAACAGGGTTATGGACTGTTAAGTTAAGCACATGTTCTCCATCAACATTTTAGTTTCAGCAGGTTATTTCGTGCCAAGTTTGCCAGTTAGTATCATCAATCCTGAAATATGTGCTTATTTGTTTTAACAGGTGTTTTGAGAACAGTACAGGACAGGAGACAAGCACTGTTAATATATTCATTTATCCTTAATTCTGAAAATTCCCTGGCCCCTCCCCCAGAAACATGACAAAATTTCATCTCAGGTGTTTAAGGCACAAAGAGGTGGAGTTGAAAAGGAGAGCAAATGAGTATTTCTGTTATTTCACCAACCTCGTGATTTTTCCGCTCATTTCTATTGTGCATTATTTCTCATCTAGGAATCACACACCTGGGTTTACATATGGTGTGACCCATCTACTTACAGAAACCCACATTGTATTGTGCAACTGACATTAACTGTAGAAGGGACAGGTAAGGCTGAAGCAAGAAACCAGCATTCTTTAAATAGTGAAACATAACCAGGGACTTTCAGTCTGTTGTTCTGAAGACCATTTGTTAGCGTTTGCATCAGAGGATGTACAGGGAGAAAAAAATGAGAAGAATCTATAACCAATATTGGCTTACCCACAGCAGTCGTTCCACAGAACCAAAATAATAGCCTGCTCTTAAAAATGAATAGCAGCAAAAGATAACAATAAGATTTACACGCACACATACACACTGCTGTTACATTTGTGGGTCAGTTGAGATGGTGCATCGCAATTTTCACAAAATGCACACACACAGATACACACTTCTTGCAGGTGTTATCTCAGACTTGGTCTGCTGAGAAGCGAAGTGAATCCCCGCAGTGACGTTTGAAGGTTTAAAAGCTCAGTTTTTTGTTTCTAAATGCCTATGAAAACATTGCCTATGCTCAGAGGCCTTTTAAAACAAAACCAAAGCTTTTAAAGCTTCAAAAGCGGTCATGGGAATTTGCTCATCAGGAGGGAATCCTAAATGAAGGCCAAGATTCAGTGGATTCCCCTGGACATGACAAAAGCCATAGCCTGTCTGCAGCTCTACGGTTTCTTACAACGGATGTGGACTGACTCAAGCAAAACCTTACAAATCTTCTCCATGCCCTACATTTTACAAAATCTACTTTTTAAAGGTTTAATCCTCCCCAGTTATGTCCTATTAGTCTCTAACATAGTAAACAAAAAAAACAAGAAAAATACAAAATACAACTTCCCCCCAAAAAAACCTGATGAAACAAAGCACAACAAAAAGCACCAAAACCAACTAACCAGATAAAAAAAAAAAATCACCAAAAAAAGCCTACCTTCATAGATACTTAATGTAACTAAGAGACAGACATATCCCTGCCCGCCAAAGTCATCAGCTTAAAGAAAAAAAAAAATAAAAGGAGGGGGGAGGAAAAATAAAGCTAGGCTTGGAACTTCTATTGTTATAACGTCAAATACATACAAGACAGGAAGGAAACCTACTGACATCTGCTTTTTAATATGAGATGATTTACAGAAGGAAATATTCTAATGCTATGTTGAAGGTCTAAACTACTTTGAAAACCTTTTTTTAAAATGTTAATATTTTCTACCTATAGGAGTCTAAAAATAAAGTAAGAAGTTCCCAATAAGTTGTTTAAAAGACTGTTATAAAAGGGAAGCAAGAAAGTAGCATTTGAGTAGACCAAGGCTGCTAAATCAGTTATTGAAAATATAAGAAACCCAGTGTAAATGAAGTCTTTCTTCTGAAAGCATGAGATACGGCTTTTACCCAGTTTTAAGGTGAAGCACACAAGTAAAAAAGAATAATCAAATTTTTCACAGCAGCTTTCCTACCCACTGCTTAACTGACATTGTCCCTTTTCTTTTAGATGCAATAACCTCATTTAATTCATACAAGTTACACCCCTCTCCCATTAACTAAAACAGACAACTCAAGAACAGCAAATCAGCATGGAGAAGGCATAAGAGTAGAGAGTGTTATATAGGGTTTTTGTGTCCAAATGCAATATCCTTTTCAAATTACTTGAAATAAAAGGAATCATGCTATAATAAACAGCTGTTTGGTGGAAGACTGGAACAGAAGACCAAGACATGCATCATCCTCCTCCTCCACTGGACATCTGGCTGTGCATGGGTATATTCTGCTCATCACAACCACAGCTTGAAGTAGGGCCCTTACATTCAAGAGTACTACGGTGGCAAGCAAAGCAGGTCCAAGTGAATTATTCCAGGTCTTGACTCAATGGGAGGATACTCTTTACATAGTTTACAAATTATGCGTTAGAAAAATTCTCAGTCTCTTAAGAACAACTGAACCTTACAAGGAAATTCTCTAAAGGAAGCATGTAGAACGTTTATATGTGAATAAACAAATCAGAAAAAAAAAAAATATAAGTGTATACACACAACCCAACTAAACCACAAGCAGCTCCTCTGAGCTTCTGTAAGGCAGTCATAGAAAATAATTTGAGAAACAAACTCAAATCTGTACTCTCTGATTATATGAAGATAAATTATATAGAGATAAAATCCTTTTGCTGCACAGACACACCAAGATTGAATCAATTCTGCTTTCAAATATACAGACTGTGCTCCCATCAACTCCCACTGAAGTCAGAATTTGACCTATTGTGTACTTTACATTCACATCAATGAAGTCAGTAAGAATGTAGAAAATTGCTTTAGAAAGATGTAAAATTCTTTACTAGTTCAAAAAAATAAAAGGACATTTTATTTCTTTTAAACAAACCAGATTGATAGCCATTTGGAAGAGCTTAAAGGAGGGTTAATTGGCATAGAGTAAACCCGAATTCTGATGATGTGGGCTTCTAGCTAAAATGACATTCTCTTTGGTGGTCCTAGGACTGCAGGATTAGTTTACAAGAAAGCAGAGAGGGGTTTGAAATCAAACCCTAAATGTCACTGATGAATTACCAGATTAGAAAGGTCTGACTACATGAAACATATTCCTGCTGAAATTCAGATTCAGAAGGAAAAAAAAAAAAAGAGGGCCAAATCTGTAGATCTGTAGTTGACCCTGAGTTATAGACCCCTTCTTTCATAAAACCTTGCCCATAGACAGAATTTTATGCCAAACTATATTCAAAGCTGGGAATATGAACTGCTAATAAGATCTAACTTATAGGATAACCAATTCACAGCTAAATGGAAGTGCTTCATCTATCACTGCAACATACACAACAGAAAATTTTCTAGAAATGGATAAGGTAGGACAAATTTCATTATTTTAAGACATTAAAAAAACCCCAAAACACAAACCAACCAAAAAGAAAGAAGAAAACAGGCCCATACACAGTGCTTGGCTATCAGCTGTGGGGTTTTTTTTTGTTGTTGTTGTTTTTTGGGGTGGGGGTTTTTTTGTGGTTGGACTTGATCTCAGAGGTCCCTTCCAATCATGGTGATTCTGTGATTCTGTGTCTGACTCCAGTCACTAGAGCAAATTTGTGAAGTTCAGATATGGTCCCTTCAACACACCAAAGGAAAAGTCAAGTTTATAAGTAGAATTTAGGAAACATTCAACACTAATAAGAGTCTTTGTTATGTCTTTTCTAACTGGAAAAGTGCATTGTTACTTCTCAGTTGGACTGAAGTATGAGTGCTGCAGTCATCTTTCTCTTTTTAAGTCCTTGCACATGAAAAGGGAGGAAAACTCAAAATCGAAAGTCAGCTGAGATGCTAGCACAGATCAGCCTATCCCTCTTTCCCTAAAATGAAAGGCATCTGTATGCATTAAGCATTTTAGTAGTTTTTAAATAAAAATTTAATTTTGCAATACTTTAAACTCATGGAATCTACCATTTTATGCAAAACGGATAAAAAAGTGTTGAAGAAAAATAAGAATATTAAAACAAAGCATTAATGAAGTCTAATGCTCATCATCTAGAAAGATATATTTAAATTTACCACACACAAAAAAAAAATTGAAAAGAGTTATGAATCAGTATTACTTGTTTTTTTCTTACTCAGACACTTTCACGTGGTGACAGATATTTTGCACAAAATTAATCTTAAATGCATGGACTCAGAAGTACATGAAATCTAACAAGAAGTCTAATAAGTTAAAATAAACAAAATTTACCAGCTTTCTTTTTAAGGAAAATATTTGTAGCTTAGAATGAAAGTATCAATTGAAAACATAATAGAAAGTTTTCTTTTCAGTAGTTTTTGACAAAGAACTTGTTATATTCTTATGTACTACACAGCTGAAATGCTGACCGAGAACACAATTCTTAGAATGACTTTCAGGTAGGTTATTCACATCTGTATGAACTGTCTGCTTCCTTGTACCTGGCATTTCATCATTCAAGCACAAATCCTACAAAGGCTGTGGTGGTAAGTATTAACCCTACTGTGGGCCTCTATTTCAATAACAGGACTTGCAATATACAGAGTTAAGCAACGTATAAGTCCTCGCTTGACTGAGGTCCTACTTTTATTGTTGCAGTCACTTCTGAAAATGGAAGGTCTATGCTGTTGTACTCCTTTGCCATTTCTTGCCTAAAAATATTTTCCATCTCCACAATGCTAATTATTACATTTAAAGCTTTAAGAAGTGGCAAATTATAACTTGGACTTCAGTTTAATAAAATAAAAGCCAATAACAAATAATAGAATGGCAATAGTCTTTTGACTGTAAATAAGACATAGGGCTTTAATAATTTTCTCAAGGCAGTGAACTGACCGTAAAAGTTACACATATTGGGTTTTCCATGTTCTATGGACTGAGTATTTTTCATTCAAAATAGCTTTCTTTACAATCTGATACTATAGATATATGAAAAAAAAAATAATCCTAATCTAAAAACTGTCACCCTCCCTTTTTACTTTTTGCAAGAATTTTTTCAACATAACACTAGAAGGCAAAAATAACGCTTGGGCACGAGGTGGGTGCACAAGATACACAGCTGTTTTAAACAACAGAATTATTTACTTGACTAGAAGTCCATGAACACCAAGCAATGTAATCAGGTCAAAATTACTCGTCTCAATGAAGCACTTGGGAGCACTGTTTGAGCACCAGGACCTCAGTGTGTTAGGTACTGTACAAATAAAGCAGAAAGACAATCCCTCTCCCTTTTTTTTTACTGGCAGAAGCCCAGTGTAGCTCCATTGATTTCAGATGTATTAGCAAGGAAAGGCCTGATCCAAAGCTCACTGAAGTCAACCAAAATCTTTCTGTTGATTTAACAGGCTTTGGATTAGTCCCTAAATAAGAACAGATTTTGGCTCAGCTGAAGGATTTCACTTAAGCCCTCTGCTTGTTCAAGCATCTAGTAGGAGCGAAGAGAACACTGAGGTCCTACTGAGTAGGAGGCTGTGTTCATCCTGAACTATCCCCTTTAACAGATGTATGGGGTCAGGAGTCCCATGAAAGAGAGAACCGTCAGTAAGTGGCAAGTCTGAGGTGGGAGGAATTAGGAAGGAAGCTCCAAGATGAAAAATCTCATTTGTGCTGTTTAAGCGATGTTCCATCCTCTTTAGGCAAGAGTGTAAAATTAGACAGGGAGTTCATGCGAATTTCCAAATTTTACGCTCATAAATAATTTAAAACCTTAGCACCGAGTCCTACAATAAAATTCTATGCATGTATTTGTCATATTCACTTCTGCTGAACTCTCTGCAACCAGGGGCTGCCTTAAATCCAGGTATGACCAACTTGCAGCTGCATGCGCAGAGGCCCAAGGAAAGTTTAAAACAAATGTAATTGCTTAAACAAGTGTAGCCACAATAAGCTGGTGGGCATAATGCAAGATTATAAGGAAAAAAAGCACTCTTTACTTAAGAATTAAATACTGGGGTTGTCAAAAAATTTCGTGGTACAAATCACATCTTAATCGAGAATTTGCTGAATTCCCCTCTCTCACTTTCATGGCTGCACCACCAATCCTCGTCCGTTATAGCAAATGCTCTGTTTACACAAGAAAGTAGAAGAGCCCAATCCTAGCCTGTGCATGAGGAATGTATCGTGCCAAGGGTGTACAAAGGTAACCATCCATAAAATAATTTGAGCTCTTTCCACAAGTTATGCGGCCAGCAGTCTAGGATAGCGCTCAGTGCAAGTTTGAGCATCTGGAGTTAGCAATGGACTTCAGACTGAGAGCAGCTGGGAAGTCAGTGGAGCACGGGGAAACCACTTTGTCTTGCTCTTTCTTCTGGCTGGAGGTATGGGCACCAGAGCCATGGTGCCAGCTCTGCCACCAGATCACTTCTTGTGTTTGCTCCTTACCCTGGGGTAAAGGTGGCATCACAAATAACCCAAACACAGCCAAGCTTTGGGGCTGTCACTTATAAATTGCCCATATGTTACAGCACGAAATGAAGAATCCTTTCCTCCCTCAAACTCCACAGATACCTGTACATGAGGTGAATTGCTACGTTGAGTGCAATCAAAGAGCAGCAGTCAAGTTCCTTAAAGGTAATTTTGAGTTTACTGCATAAGTTTATGCTCTCCCACAGATTTGAAAAAGTGTTACTATTTCAAGAAATAAACCAAACTGACAGCACAAATTTCTTTTTCTCTGAAGTTCGCTTTTACATTTCAAAACCACCAGAGCAAAAAGTGATTCAAAACTTTCCTGTGCAAATAAAAGAAGCTGGTGTTTATTATTATTTGTCCTCTAAAATGTAAGGTATGATGAATTTTGTTCAGAAATGTTATTAGAACAGAACATATCAGAACATCATGGCTGTCTTTTTGTTGCCGCTACATGTCTTAATGCAGTAGTTTCTACAGGAATTGTCAAAAAATGACAATTTTTTTTATGTGTTTAACATAAGAGAATCATGCTTTGCTTTCATTTATTTGGATGTATTTGACCCAAACTTTGCATATCTGAAAGCAGAAGTACCCCTGTTATTGTTACTGATGTGATATTGATACTGATATGAAGAAGGCTCAGATTCTTATATGGATTATCTCTTCCTCTTCTCTCCTCCTCCGAGGAAGAACTGCTTTTAACAAATTCCTACCCCTTCCTTCAAGCCTTCTCTGGACAGTTCACAACTGATGCAATAAACAAAAGATAGATCTTTCATGATTACTGTAACTATGATCAAGGCACCCAGTTGGTGCCTTTTAAAAAGTGTTATTCTAAGTTCTGTAGAAACCAAAGATACTAAATCTAGATTGATATGTTTATTAAGACTAAAAGCAGTAATAAACAATAGTAAAACAGTTACACAAATTGTCATAAATCCCACCCCACCCCCCCAGCAAAACAGATAGGCTGTATTTCATAGTTAGTGAAAAACCTCTAAATGTGAAGCAGACTGTTGCTGATACTGCTGCCAGTTCTGGTGCCCCAAGCCTTCATTCTCAGCCACCATTGCCTGTGCACACGCTGAAAACTTACGCAGTGGAGCAGGGGGTATGCTAGATCTTCTCATGCCAGGATGGGAAAAATCAATGCCCGTGTTTAAAAGAACTACAGAACTATTGATGTGCAAGGTCACTAAACATCACAACCTGTTCTATAGCTCTAGCATACTAAGGAAATCTCAGGGAGGGAAAAAAAAAAAAAGGCAAAAAGACAATGCATTGCACAATCTTGTTTGAAGCCAAGACTAACACCTAAACATGAACACAAAATCAAGTTTTCCTTGGTCTATGTTTACTATGCTGTTTCAGGGGGGAGATAGAAAGAAAACAAAACAAGGACTAAACAAGGAATACATGTGTATAGTGATACCCTTACCTCATGACAACAAACTGAGGAGCTACAGAGAGTCCACCAAAATAACAGCTGTCTTCCCAGTGACCTGCAGCTAGCAGGGTAGCTGAGGCGGCCGTCACCATTTCCTAGAATCATTCTATCTTTATGACTATACTGCTTTCTTATAGTTCCCATAACACTAGAAAGTTGCGAGTTGACGTGTCTACATGAGTTTTCATATGTAGATTTTTATTCTTGTAAACATTTTAAAATATTTATTCACATCACCTACTGCACACAAAGACTTACACAAGCCAATAGAAATCAGTGGTTAAAATTGTAAACAATTATGTGAAGATATCCTAAACATATAGTCACTCATCTGATTTTAAAAATCCTCAGCTTATAAAGACTTACATGTAGATGGCTTGATTTTTAGTGAATGAAAAACCTACCCGAGTACTATAATAGTTTAAGTGAAGAAGGTAGGAAATAGAAGAAATTACTCTTCAGCCTATAGAAAGCTTCCTGCAATCTCAGCTCCAACTTTAACAACCTCTACTACCAATTAACTTAAAGCAATCATACAAGTTGAGAAAGGAGAAAGTATATTTAGACACCAGACCTGGGTTTATTAGTACCCTGTGATCAATTACTTAAATGAGAAGTCATTTTATAAATTAAAAGCAACATTTTACAGTAATTCAAAGCCAGATTGGTTTGAAAATTCAGAACTACAAACAAATGCACCAAATCACGTTTAGAGCCAGCTAAGGACTGCCGTCAGATTTCCTTCACCTGTCCAACTTCTCCAGATATAAAAGCTGCTCAGAAGCTGTAGGAACTACAGAGTGGGCAGCACTCCTCTTCTCAGGCAAAGTAAAGACAATAAGACAAAAGGCCTCCGTATTACAATGTGTAGTGCCATAATGCAGTGTTTGATGCTCTCGAGGGCCTTCAACAAGTACTGTACAGCCAAAAATCAATTGAAAATCAGCATGATAACAGAGCATGAGTTGCCCTGTAATAGCCTTAAGCCCCCCAAGGCTATATGGGTCCCTTTCATCTGCCAGGCTGCGCTGACGCTGGGGGAGCCTGCCCTCCCTCCCGAGCACTCTGGCCACGTCTGTGCCTTTTACCTACCGCTTTCACCTTGCACAGTAAGGAGAACTGACAGCCTCAGTGGATCTTTTAAGCTTTCAAAACCGCAATTTCATTTTTCTTGGTGTAGGTTTGGAGGCTTTAAGTTTTCTCTATCTTCCTCTCCCTCCCCCCCCCCCTCAATAAATAAATTTCTCCTCCACCTAAACCTACCGATTTTGAACTGTAAACATCCTCAGCATGAGGAATATCCCTCTGATGCTCCGGCTGAATACACAGAGGTGACTCCTCTGCCATGTTTAACAAAGTACAACTCAAGAAGTAAAAGAGAGGAAACACTGTTCAATTCCATGCAAATTGTTATGCATGCAACAAAGTGGGCCTACAAATATTTCACTCATATGGTAGGTTTAATTTCAATATTTCTTTAATTACTTTCCAACAATGTCTGGTTTCTGTTGAATTTACGCTAGTACTTGGCATTTGGTGCAACCCCAAAAAGATAAGATACATATGTCCCCTATTCACAGTCTTGGCATTTTTACCTTAACTCAGGCATTGAAGTGATTGGTCTGAAAAATTACCTTGCCGATTAGCTGGGCTTTCTGGTAAATATATAGTGTTAATCCTTAAATTCTGAATATGACATAAGGTATACAAATGTTCTGTCTGACTCAAGAGCAACATATCACGGCTTAAGGAGGACATGTACGCTGATCTCTGTGAGCGAAGAAAGAGCTAATTGGGAGTTAGATTCAGTGTGATTATCAGCTTGTTTATGATAAAGGAGTACTCTTCTGAATAGCACTGTAAATTCATCCCTGATTGTGGTGTTAAACCACAGCTCATTTCCCCCTCTTTTTTTTTTTTGTTTGGTTAGAAGGGGCTTTAAACTATCTTCAGCAGATGATAGTGTCATGCTTTGATTTTCTTCTGTCTTAAAAAATAAATCAGCCACATGAGCCTGATGTCAAATTTCACTTTCTAATAGGAGAAAGGCACATTTTAAAGTGTTTACTATAAGAACACATTTGGGTAATTTTTCCCCATGTCATTATGAACATTAGACTGACCCAATTAATATGAAATGTTTCTATGCTGCTGGAACAGACCGTGTTACAGAAAGAGCCATTTGCACAACCTGTTCATGATTATGGGCCATAAGGACACAAAGATGGCATAGACATTTGTGGACCATCTGAATTCTTACAGGGGAAGGGGAAAGAGGGGGGAGAAAAAAAAAAAATGATGTTAGCTGACTGTTGTGGGTCATGTTTTTTAATCCAGAGTATTGGACATGTAACACAGCAACAAGAGCTGATCATTTTGTTTAATCACCTTTTGGATCTTTGCCAGATGGTCTCTATTGAGAGCGCTGCAAACAGAGAGAGATGAACTGCGTCTAACATGCCACTAGAGCTTTCCCGTAAATGTCTGAGAACTGAATCCAACAAGAATTTAGTCTCAGAGCAGAAAGGGATACATTTAAAAACTATGTGCATTAACTATACTTTTCCCCATAGAATCCTCACTTGGCATGAATAATTTACCCACTCTTATGCTAATGGGATCATGAAAGTATCCCTGTGTCTTTAGTGCAGCTATTCTCAGCTTTCAGTAATTACCCCACCCAGTGAAAATAACATGGCTTCTGCAGCCCAGCGACCTACTAGTACCTGGCAATTAGAAAGATCATGGCTGACAGGGGAGCGGTCCAGAGATGGACGCAGAAGATCCAGTGGACAAAGTTTAATTTGAAAAATTAAAAGCCTTCCACTGTGAACATTTCCTTGCTTGCTTAGGACCAACATGGAGAGCAGCTCCTGATAGGGCATTTTTTTTATTTTTTTTTTTTAAAGGATGACATAGAAGATTCTAAAGTACTGTCCAGGCACCCTAACATTAAGAAATAGCAACATTCCTTGGTCACCAACAGTTAAAAGAAAGTTTATAGGGTTTTTTTTTTTAAATTAGTGCCGTCTTGTTAAACAAGAGGGAGAGAATTAAAAAAGTCAATTAATGAGTGTCCTTCAGTATCTGAAAATTTTATCAGCCACACAAAGGAAAACTCTGTAGTATTTAATTAACAAAAAGTTTAGAAAAACCCATTAGAAAGAACCAGGCTTTGACCTCTGTCCATGGCACTCCATGCTAGGTAGTTCACTATGTAAAAATTATCAGGCTAAAACATCTGGGAAAGAAAGCTATGAAACAGCAGGGAACGTGGCTGGTTTATTGTTTATCTTTTGTTTATGAGGCAGTATTCAAGTTTAATTACTACTCTAAATTAAACTCTAACAGGCATCAGGAGACATCCCTTTACACGACTAAGTTAAAAAAAAAAATCCAGAGATTCCAACACTAGATCTTTCAAATAAGTTGGCATATATAGGAAGAAATTAGTCAGTCTGTAACAACACAGGAAGACATTTAAGCACTCGCTACTGTATGTTTGAATGTGTTGCATTATGAAGCCATTAATATTGTAACAAACATACAATTATAATTTAGCAAATGGGATGTTATCTAACATTGGAGGCAAATTGGGTTAGGCTAAGTAGGATCTGAAATGGAAAGAATGGCCTAAGGGGGAACCCTACCTTTTTCATTTTGAAGTACAAATATATATACATGCACATATATGCATAGATCTATTTAAAAACACCCAGAAACATGAAGTCAGAGGCAAACCTCCTCGCAGTAACAGTCTCTTAAGTAGAATTGTTTAGTTATTTTCTCTGAACATTCACATACAAAAGGGAGGAGAGAGTTCACTGTTTTTACCGTAACAGTAAGTGACCAGTTTTAGATGAACTTAGCTGTAGGAAAAAATAAAAGTTGAAAGTAACTAGAAAAAGATTATTCCAGATGGCATCTGTCATATTGTATTTAGGGTTATTTTAAAGAGATTACTGCCACTATGAAAACATTCCATTGACAGAGTTTTCCTACGCTGCATTTGAAACCCCAGCAAAACATACTTCAAATATGGAAGTAAGTGTTTTCTAATGTATATATAGATTTTTATCTTTATCTAAATATAAAACCTGGGTGGATTAAAAGCTAACAGAGGTGAGAATCTTAAACACAAGTATAATGTTTTTAATACCACCCATACCCCATTCTAAGCTCCAATTTAATAAAAGGTGAGGAATCTGCAGTTGCCAGCCACCAGCCTGATTATTAGAAAACTGCAGTGAATCTTTGCTTCATTATGAAATGTTAATGCTACTTATTGAATAGTGGGTAGAGACATAAATGTTACCCAACTCCAGCAATCAAACAAAAACTGCAAGAAGATGCATTTGTTCATGCAATAGATGGAAAGAAAAGGATGGGAGGATAGCTAAATATAGTCACATTTTAGTAAGCTGGTTCTGGCATCATTATGGTTAATGTGCATGTGGTGTGCAGTGTGAGCTCAGCAGTTACTGGGCCAACTGTCTCAGTATTTCTGGGAATTCTGCCTATTCACAGTGCAGGGATTGTTCAATTGCTGCAAAATGTACAAAATGAATTTTACAAAAATGAATTGTAAGGAAGGCCCCATTACAACGATTTTACAGCAAAGATGTCAACATCAATTTTTCTTTCATGCATAGCTAATGATTAAAACAGCATATTCCATTTGCCTAAGACAATTTATTTCATATTGGCACATCAAAATATTGAAATACAAAAGTTATCTTTACTCTACCCTTATTATTCACTGCTGCTGAACCCACACCATTGTTCAAACCATGAAAAAATAAAGCAAACTTGGCAAGAAATACTTAAAACAAAGGCTCATCAATATTCTCCAATTTGTCAACATCTCAATTACAGCAATGGAAAAAATGTAAATTTCATGTGCTTTGAACACTAAGGGGTCTATTCTTCTGTCAGTGCACATGCGTAACTCCCATCACCATTAATGGGAATTACTCATACATATCAACACAAGGACGGGCCCCTCAAACTTGAAAGGAAAAGATGAATTAATAAGGGCTACTCTCTTCCTGTATCTTCCTCAGCTGAAAAAAGTCATTGTTCTTAAAGAGTTTTTCATACTTCATACAGTTCACCTTTATGAGAGCTGTGCCTTCTGAAATAATGCATCTCCAGTGAAGCATTATTTATTAGCAAGTTTGATTTTTCACAGCCCGGATGTTTGAGCCTTTCTATTAGGAATTTCCTTTCTTACAAAAGGCAGCTCTCTTCCAATAAAACCATACCCTATAGCTTTATAGGTAAAAATACAAAGGAATATAAATATGTCCTGAATCCTCATGATGAATATGCATACTAGCCTCAGCAGGCTTACCTACACATATACAGCACTAGGAAGAAGGCTTAGCATTAGTTTTTTGCATATTAAAACTAAGGACTTTGCCTGAGTGTATTCGCATTGTTTTGCTTTGCTTTGTTTTTATTACTAACAACAACATATCCCTCTCCTTTTTCTGCCTGTTGGAGTTTGGTTCAAGTCTTTATGTAGCTTCAGTAGAGTTTTGATTCTAGGACAGGCCTTTGGGCATTATCAACTAGTTTTGCAAACAAATTTAATTTGCATGCCATCAGCATTACAAGATGGTATATAATGAATAAGAAATAGACTACCTAATTTTTCCATCATGCATCAACCCCAAGACATAACCTGGGATGAAAACAATTTCAGGTAATATCTTAGTTGACTTTGCCCTGAACTAGATGATGAGTCTTTGCCTCAGAAGGCTATTGTGGACAAATTTGTGGGACAAACACCAAGCTGTCACAAAAGTGTTTCAAAACTACTTTAAGATGTTGCCCTAGAGAGTAGCCTCAGATATTATTTATAAAGGGGCAGATCTTCTTCACTCAGCACAAATAGTTCCATTAAAAAAAACCCACCAAACCAAAAAAACCACACACCGATGAACTACTCACATGGGTACAGCAAAGTGGATGTGATGCCCATTTATTATTTTTACTGCTGTGTAGCCTAGAAGTTTCTTGTCTCTGGCTTCTCACTTAGAGTCAAGTTTATCACCCCAGGCTTAATTCTAAAGAGATGCTGAACTTCCTGAAGAGTCCTGAGGAAATACAGCCTCCATCTGACTTGGCTGGATCAGGCCTTTTAAGTGACTCAACTAAGCATATGACAAATCAGGTATACAATCCTGGTATGATTATGAAATAAATACGAAATAAAATATGAAACTGAAACTATTCCCTGGTGCTTTCCTGTAGACCACATGTTTTTAAACCTTAAAAAGATTTATTCCCCACTTTTCATGCATAATCTGCCATATTCATTATTTGAAATATCCCATAAAGAGATTAAATAGGAATTAAAGTCTGGGAGCATCATATCCATCACTGTGGTATAAATGGATGCTGAAATCTAGAAGTCATTTAGCCTTGTATGTAAAGGCAGTGGCCATTTTCACTGTATTTCAGAAAGCACAAGGAAAACACAATAACCTAGAAGATTTTCAGATGTGTTTTTCACCCTCCAAAGAAAAGGGGGGGGACGATAAAGCTACATACACCTTTTAGTCTTCCGCTTAGGGTTTTTACACGTATATTCCCTGGCAAAAACCCCAGGGTCTTCTCTTTCCCCTCCCCTTCTCTCAGCCCCTTTCCTGCCATCTCCCTTGCTATAACTCAGCTAACCCAACAGAACCAGTCAGTTTTAAATTTCAGTTGGGACCCCGGTGACCTGTTAATGAATCTACAGAGAGGAGAAAAACTCACAGTGTTGAGTTATGCCTGGTGTTGCTAGCTGACTTGGAGTCAGAAATGCTTGAAGCGTTAACGTAATTGCAAGAATGTGAAAAATGAAGCGTTGGGCTCCTGAGCAAAGCGAAAGGTCAAAGCAAGCCCTACACAAAACAAGTCTCTGGAAGATGGCCTCATTAGACCATTAAATCAGCTTCTCCTTTTTTTCCCCTCCTCTTTTGTAAGATGTTTAGAGTGTTTTATTTTTTATTATTGTGTATATTTAACTCCTTCTCTTTACAGGACAAGCAGAAAGTTATCAGACTTGCTACATAATTACTGATCTCTAAAATAGTATTATAGGGCATTGATCTGCATGTGTGGATCTGAACTGGGATAAAGTCAATAAGTGCTTGGTAGATTACAGGTCACTAGTACTTCGGTTTGCTAAGTGATCAATATGTTGTATAGATAGTTTTCTGTTGAACAAGTGAGGTGACATGTTAAGAACAACATAGACACTCACCACTAATAAAATTAGGATAATCTTTCAACATTTACTGCCTGAAGGCCCTTAACTCTTTCAATGCCAGCATGTTTCTAATAATACCAAACATTGACTAGATTAACCCTTTAGGTGCTAAAGGGCAATCATCCACCAACAGAGAGAGACCATCCTCCATAAACAGCCAAAATGCTTACACCTTTTTTGTTTGGTTCTAATGTTAAGAATTATGGATGGATTCTTCTATGTAATAAATAGATCTACCTCACACGGGGAAAGCCTGCAAAGATAGTGTCACTGCTTGCCCAACTCCTTTCCATCCCCCTCTTCCTCCCCCAAAAAATAATTACAAACTGCATATCATAGACTTAGGATAAAAGCAGAGACCCCTGGAAAGAGTACTCCCAAGAGCCAGAAGAGACTGACTCTAGTTTGAATCAATCTCTGCTGCCACCAGGCAACAATGAGGAGACCATAGGTTGCTAATGTAACCCAAGACTCTCTAATGAGCTCCCATTCCCAAGAAATCCTTTGGGGCAAGTGGAATACTTTAAACAGCATTTGTGGAAGGTCTCAAAAGAAGTGCAGGGAAACCAAGTCAATCCAAATAAGTAGCTGCATCAGAATAGCTCAAGAGGGCACCTACCCATCTCAGCATTGCCTGGGACTGACTCACTGCCAGCTCACGAGTTATGAAGTAAAGCCCACCCCCCTCAAGGAAGCATAAGGAAAATTCAATACAGGCCTCCTTCTCTTTAGTCTTTCCCAGGGTTGAGAAGGGGAGTGCAATCCAAAGCTGTCTCCAATGGGAATTTTGCTGGTGCTGTAGGATCATACATCTTTCAGCTGCCAGCAGCTGAGTGGAATGCTGATTTGCCACTGGACGACTGCTTCCCTTTAAAAGGCCCAACTGAGCACAAAAGGAAGCGTACTGGCGATGTTTTACTCTGCTACACTGGGCAGCACTGGTGACTGATTTGGCCCTTCAGCGGTTGTTCCCTTTCTGCAGAAATGAGTGTAATGGGTTTGTTTAAATCACATGTATTACCAGAAACCTCAGTCTCCAGTGAGAAGCTGCCGTAGTTATCATCAACCACTTTTTCTTAGGCTTAGCCATATTTCTCAAGCACCCCGAGCTACATGACAAGAGATTGGAGATTGCATAATTAAATGCAAGATCCTTGGATGTCAAGGATTTCTTTACATCAAGCATGGCTCAAAGAAACTCTTCTAATTTCTAAGGGGTTGCTGGGTCAGAGGGAAGATACAGGGGTGCGCAAGTTTCCTAACTAGGGGTGGAATGAACATGCTGTAGCAGATGACACAGAGGAATCATTTTTAAGTATGCAAACGCTATACCAAGCAGCTTAGCCACAATATACAATGCAAACATTTGATCAACAATAAAGTCTATGGCCAGCTAATAGACATAACACCAATTTCCTGCTTAGCAGGCAAGCTCGTTCTTTCATTAGCTGATGAAGCTGTAATAGTTCAGGCTGGGCCTCCTACAGCTCCAACCCAACCACACAGGAAAAAATCCCGCGTGACTCATGTTGGCGTTGGATCACACCCTCTGCCATGGCTGCTTTCTATCAGCAGCAAGATTACAAACGTATAAACAATTCATCCAAATAGGAGACAAACCCAAACCACTCCACCAGAAACAAACTTCGCAAGTTCCTAGAATTGCAACGCGTACGACACCAGATCGTGAGACAGATGAGGGGATCTAGTTCTGTGCCAAGCAGTGGGCCACGTGAGAGACGCGAAATCACATATCTGCTCCGCCGCCTAAGCGTGGCAAATATGGTGGGAAGCCACCTGCAGCATGAGGCTAGTCATGGCAGCTCTAGCCCTGAAGGCTGCTTCCCCCTCCAGTTTCAGGATCGCGCACAGTTAGTTGGGTGGCAGACCTGTCAGGTGGCACTGTTGGGTATGGCTAACCCCCATGCAGGGGAAATGCGGTGGCAAAATGCTGTGGATGCATGAGATGGAGGGAGCATATCATAAGACCTTATAAAGGCATGGTCTAACTCACTAGCTGAGGCTAACCATGCTTACAAAGAAAAACAAGAATGGAGCCCACCTTACACTTTGGTCTTAAAAATAGAAATTCTAAGTCAAGATCCCAGAGTGACAGTAGACTAACTTTACCCAACTTTTAGCACTGGAGGCTTGAGTCTCATACCTTCTGGAGTCACTTATACTGCTAATGAGCAAGTGTAAAACACTATTATATCAGAATGACAGCCTTTGACATTCACTCAGCATGGATGCAGATGACCACACACAAGGTGCAACGCAGTAGGAAATAAAACAAAACACTCTGAAGTAATAACCAAACCTCATGAACCCTGGAGATGGCTTCACTGTATAGATCCTGCAAAGGTTTTGCAGATCAGGTACATCTCTATTTACCATTTTGAATTCAGATTTTCAGAAACAAATCTGTACAAGCAGACATCGCAAGAAACATTTTTTCCATCCAATTCAGGTTTTGCTTCTACTTTATATAATTTAACAGCTTCATAACTTCATATACGAGTCCCTTTCCCAGCTAAAACTTCAGGTTAAATTCTCCATCTATAACCCAGCTCAAACAACTGCATCACAGCTGGAGAGTATGTCTGTCATTATATTTACTTACACCACACAAAAATAAACTGTAGATAACCAAATTTGTAAAGGAATTGGCAGAACTAATCAATTGTTATTACAAAGCTTGTTTGAAGATTAGATATTTCACTTTGAAATAATAATAAAATGCAGCTAAGTGGGTTAGGAAAAGGAAATACCGTCTCCCTAAGTTACAGCTGATTATACTGCGAGTCTGCCACTCCGTGTTTACTCTAAGGCAGATGTACTGATATAATAAAAAAAGCTGGAGTTATTTTAGTCATGCCTACTTTGCGCAGGGAAAAAGTTTGACCTTTTACCTTGCTCGCTGCTGTTGTCTCCGCTCTGGGAAGCGTGGCCCCCACTGGAGGGCCCCGGTGTGCCTGCCGAGTGCGTTGAGGTTGCATCATCGTGGTCTCTCCAAGATGAAGGATTCTGGTGTCAGAGTGCCAAGGAATTTTTTCCACAGTTCCCATTCCAATAGCAAATGAAGAACAGAAAGAAAACCGGGAGAAGAGGAGAGGAGGAGGGAAAAGTATACACATTAGCATTTGTGAATTGTGCCAAACACCGATACTGTTTGCACAGTGCAATAATTCTTCAGCACAGACAAGCAAAGGAGGTACAAAGATTTGTTTGGCAAAACAAAGGGCAGATTTTTTTTTTTTTTTTTAACTTTCTAGAGAGTTGTCTGGATTTAATTGTTTGAATAGTACTGCACAAGAATATTTTAGGGGAGAAAAATAAAGGGGAGCAATAAAGGGGGGCAATAGGAAAGCATCAACCTGCAGTTTACGATACTAGGTGTTCCCTTTAGGATCAGGACAGTTGGTATGCAAACCATCTCCTCACACTTTATTTTCTAGACTGACTAGAGATGGGAGGGGGAGAGGAAGAGGAGAGAAACCTTTTTGAGAAGTAGAGGAGAGCGTGCATGGGAGAGGAGCATGTCCTCACACTCTACCTTCTTTCTCACCCATTTGAATGCTAGAAAAACTTCAAGCAAATGCAAAGTTGTGAGGGGAAAAGCAAGCTTTCTCTAAAAGACTTTATATACCAAGAAAGATGCTTCCTCACCCCTCACCACCACCTTGATGTGACACATTTCAAAAGACTTTCTAGATGTATCACTCTAACAGTTCGTTTACAAGTATTGTCAAGAATAACCACCAGGTGATTATATAAAATAACAGGTATAGTGATTTTTATGTAATTCTTTCTACATTAGTATGCATAAAACACGAAAAAGGGGAAGACAGACAGACAAAGTTCGCAAAATTTGGCTAAGTAATACCTCAACTACTGTACTTCAGTCACATAATTCATGCAAGCTTCCTAATTTATTGAGCATTGGCTTTCAAGGAGCAAGGAGCTGCTATTTGAAAGGGTGAGGAAAACTTAATGTTACAGTTTAGTGCTACTTTGTTGAGTGTATTCTCCTCCTGTCCTCCTCCCCTTTCCTGATCATTCCCAATACCCTGCTGTTGCTTAAAGGAAAACAGGAATTCTACTGTACAGGAAGAGCTTTATCAGCACCACATGAAGGCAGGCAAGAGATGGAATTTCCTCTGGCAGAAAAGGAGAGCAAGAACACATGAAACAGATCAGACTAGGGGCTGGACCTGCATTGCTTGTCACCTGTACGTGACAACTTAAATCAAGCACATTATAATAATTCAATAACAAAAAACCAACAAAAATATCCTCATTAAAAAAATATATATTATATTGCTTCTTAGATGTGACTGTGTTTTAAATCTGTATTGTGAAATAACACCAGACTATTAAAGCATGAGGAGATCCTGAAAGCAACAAGTGAGAAGTGTGGATAAATTCTTTGAGCAGGACTGATTCTGACCTCGTCTACCCGGACGTGTAGTAGGACTAAGTTCAACAAAATCAACTGATTTACCCGTTGTAAAATTCAGTGTAAGTGTGATTGGAATCAGGTCCCAAAATACATATTGAAACATCTCAAAGTAATCTCCTAGCACTGATTAGTACCACATGCTCTATAGCAACGCAAAATAGAACTGCCAAATAACGGCTTGCTACAATACCCAGCAACATAAATCTAACAGGCCTGACCCAGATCACAGCAGAGACAAAGGGAAGAGCCCGTGACTTCAAAAGGTTCCCAGTAAAGCTCCAGGTGACCAAAGGGTAAGAGGAATCCAAATCCCCTTCACCTTACACAGACACACACGTGCACCCACGTAAGTGGTTCCAGGGCAGGAAGGCACGAGTAAAATGAGAAGACAGGCCAGAATCTGAGATTTGCCTAACCTGTCAGCGCAACAGACAGCCCAACAGCACTTACAGCACAAAACTACCACCACCTCCTCCAAAACCTAGAAGACTGATCTACTTTTCCTCACACAGAATCACAACAGGGAAAAGGAAAAACAAACCACCAAACAATAGTATTTCATATTCATTGAGGTTGTTGCATTAATTAGGTCTCAGAAATCACTATTAATATTGTAGCCCCCCCACAATTTAATTTAAACCCTCTTCCCCCCCCCCCAAAAAAAAAAAATGAAATATTTACCATCAACTTGCAAAGTTGGGTGAAACCAAACACAAAAAGGAAGATGAAAAGTCTTGAAAATTGAAGCAGCCCAGATCTTATTATTTAAAAAAATATTCTTAAAGTTGAAAATAAGGTTAGCAAAGAGTTCAGTTAGAAATAAAATGCAAAAACTGAGCAAGTTTCTTTGCAGCCTGGATTAAAACACAGTTGTGCCTCTGAGCTTCTCTTTTTATCTCTGAGTTAGGAAGCCACTCAAATAGCTTCAAGCTGAAGGCAAACAGCAGACAGGAGCTCTTCAGCCCTCTGCAGCCTCTTAGCGTCAGCTGTTTGCCGTTTGGTAATCAGATAAAGAGCTAGAAGAAATACATGAAAAAGGAAAGAAACAATAGCATAGCATGAGTTTAGCCCTCCAACAACATCAGGCTGGAACCTTCTTTTAGAAAATGTAATAATTGCAACATGTTCACCTAGGCTAAACTTTTCAGAGAACACAATGAGTTATGTTAATTTTATGCACTGCAGGCTCTCTTAAGCTGGCTGCTGTTGGAGCTCCTTATCACACATATGAAAATTACAATAATTAACTGGTAACACCTCAGCTATGTTTTAAGGCAAAAGTCATCCAGAACCTATCATACAGTATTTCAAAAGCTAGACCGGCCTTTCTGTTTCAAAAGTGTAACAATTTGGAAAGGATCACTGAATAAGACTTCCTGCAGCTGAAAACACTTGCTGTCTCTAACCAGCCTCTAACCAGGCTGAGTTGTTCTTGACCTCAGTTTGTAGATCCCATCGTAGAAAGGCAGACTGTATTGATTGGGAATTCAATGTATTTCTTGTGACACAGTTTTCTTGAGAAAGCAATTTGGCAGAATTTTTTTTGAAGGACAGAAATAATAAGATGGGATATTTACAAGATGCGACAGTAGAATGTTGGAGGAATTTGAAAGGGAGGGAAATAGCTAAGCTTTAATATTATAAAAAAGGACAAATAAGTCTAGGGGTGGAGTTTACAGCCTCATAAAAAGGCAGCAGTCTTTTGCTTTGGACTAAGACTATTGTACATGTCAGTGAACTTCTCTTTTTCTCCCCTAGAGTGTTACCAACTTTGCATCCCTCAAGAAAAACTTTTTGGACAAATGCCTAATCGTAAGTGGTTATTTTATGTATGTCTTCACAAAATAAAAAGGGAAAAAATGACACATCTAAAGTGTACTTGACTGAAAAAACTTTAGCAGCATAGTTTAGATACCTAAAGAGATCCTGATCTAAAGCCCGCTGACATTAATTGCAATTTTTCCAATAATTTCAGTGAAATTTGTAGTAAGCCATCACACTGTAAAAAACCCCAGAAAACCAGATCCCTTTAGAAAACTTACACAAACTGTTAGCATGGCTTCTCATATCTTCCTGCAAGTTTAGTAATACACTTTGCAGAAACACATTGAAGAATGGAGATGGTGCCTGCCAAAATGCAATTGCTTGTTTTGTGTACGTGTGCATATGATAAACTTTTCACACACATATGACCTAAACTGGTGCCAGATACCATAGAAGGTAAGCAGCACACATGTATTTATTCCCAGTAGTTTTAATAATTGGGAGTCAAATATGGTGCTCCTTTTGCTCTTACCTAATTGTGTTAAAGAGCAGTGTTACCAGGAGAAAAGCAGTGAATACTGAGTAGAGCACAATAGAAGGAGATGGAAAATAGATACAAGAAGCTAGGTCTCCAGGGGCAGTATTTTCTATTTGCTGGGCTACAGACTCACAGCTGATAATGCAAGTTGTAATTAATATAAAAGCAGGAGACAATATGGGGAAAGCTTGTACTAGCAGGGCCACAGGAGATCACTCCGCTGCTATCCACTGTTTCTCATTTACACACACAGCCTTCCCTAGAAAATGCAATTTTGCCAGTGTTTTTTCCCTTGAAAGTTAAAAAAAAAAATTTTGATTTACCACCACCATTGAGTTTTGCTAAATTTAGGAAAGAGCAACAGAAAGAATAAGAGTCTCCTGGTATACAAAGCAAATCTGATGTGTTACTCTTTGTCGATGCTGCAAATCTGGTGGAAACTAGGAGTTTTTAACCGATACAGGATTTCTTGAAACAGAGATGTTCTAACAGAGAAATTTGGTATATGATAACCTTCCGTTAAACTGCATTTCTTATTTTGTATGCCCAGAATTTCCACTGGGCAAATTCTGTCTATTTTTTTGTGAGTGTATGTAGTCCCATTAGGGCTGATTCTGATCTCACACTGCTTTTTATGGTGATATTAAAGACTCAATTAGCCATAAGGAATTTCCTTCTTATTTATAACTGGGAAGTAAAATCAATCAGGACAGCTGATACCCACGTGAGTAAGCTGAGCAGGATTTAGCTCATAGACTTTAACTGAATTTTTAAGTATACAACTGTGACAGGATCAGGCCCTTATATTTTATTAGATGAAATGAACAAAACCATAGATCTTGTAGAAACAAATAAAACACAACTTACTTTCATAAAAGAACTACAATGGCTATAGAGCTCCTTTGTGAAGATGGTTGGGCTCAAAGGTCTAGAGGTTGCTCTGATAAATTAATTTTGCAAACACAAAACTGAACTACTGATACAGATGGCAATTTCCCCCACAAATACAAGACAAATCCTGCTCACCTTGTTTTTCAGGCAACACCTGTAAATACAATGGAACAACTGATGTGATTGTAACTGCAAAAATCTTCCTTTAGGTACCACCATGTACTATCATCATCATATACTATGCTGGACATAGAAACCTATACGCATACACACACGTGTTTCTGTGTACATCTGTGTGCATGTTTGTCTGTCTATGTTTTGTATGTATAAATTTCAGACTGGTATCTTAGACACTGTTGTGGAGTGAAGTAATAATAAACATACATGTAAAAAACTTTCAATAAGTAAACAAGCCATGATATCTAATTTGACATGATATATACTAATATGTTTTCTAAAACAACTACTCCTGACATTACTAAGGTTAATTTTCTTGCAGATGCATATTTAATATGATAACTCCTTTATAGCAGAATTACACAATAGATCTGTTTCAATTAGATATTTGTGTACGTGTGTGTATATATATGTACAGGTTCTAATTCTTGTCCCTTGATTTTGCATTTGAGGAAAGTGTCATGAGGAATTTTTGACACTCCTAGAATATGGCAACGCTCTGAAAAGCTGTGTGCTTTTTATTTTCCAATTAAGATTGAAATCAGACATGTAATCCACCTGTCAGCAAGGAACCAAGACTTGAAAAATCGGTGTTTTGTTGTTTTTTTAGTCATTCTTCTACGTCATTCTGTGTGGCTACACTTCATCAAGACTGATAGACAACTCAAACCAAAGAGGGAACACCATTGTCAAATAGACAGCGAAATACACTATCAGTTCAGTTTGAGAGAATCCAGTGTAAAATTATAACACTCAAATTTGAGCCGTAGAGTACCTTTGCAGAGTACCTGGGCCTGTCAAAAAGAGGAAATACACAACATTTACTACAGTGTCGGAAAGTTCCTGATGCTTCTTACCCCTTCAGAAAGCACAAGGCCTATCATAACATCCTAAGTCTTAAGCCATACACTACCAAATTTGGTTATCAAAGAAAAAAGTTTGCCTTATTGTTGCAGTTAGCTACTTAGTTTCCCTTCTGACACTCTGCAAACAGAAAGGGCACCTTTGGGGTCTGATCCCGAGTTTCTGGAATGCCCAAAACTTCCACCAAAGTCCATCAAAGTATGGCACACCTGGAGGCTGCAGTGTTGGGCCCCCAATTACTTCCTTATTACTCAGTAAAATCTAAAGGTTTAATTATATAATTGGAACAGAAAGGGTATGTATTACCTTTTTTTTTATTATTTTTTTCTCATCTGCAAGATGTCAGGAATTTGCACAGACCATACTTTGAGAAGAAATCTTAAAGAAATGTAAAATGTCTGAATGTCCAAAACTACAAAATAAAAGTATCTCCTCATTTGAGAGCTGAAAGGTTTAATATTCCGACTAATATTTCTCTTCTGCAGCTAAGGCATCAGATTTCTAATCTGTCAACAGCCCTTTTATAAAAAAAGAGATGTATGTATATTTCTATCCATTTTTAATTATATTTTATGAATGATGATCTGTATATTATTACCTCTCAGCTGCAAATTGACTAGAACGTATAAACAAATATCAAAAAGACTGAGGACCTGATCCTGCTCCCACAAAAGCCAGCAGAAGGAGAGACATAAATTTCTACAGGAGAATTACTCAGCTTCAAAGTAAGTTCATGCTAAAGAAAGAATTGTGTGGCACCAGGTGAAGCCAGGTACAAAAGAAATGTAATTAAGAGACAAAATGTTATCATATGCTCAAGACAGTGTAAAAATCTCTGAATTTTACAAGCAATGCACTTTTCAGATTTGAAGCTTGAAAGGGGAAAAGATTTGTTGGCAATCTGAACAGATATTTTAGGCTGAACACAGAGCGCAGGATAGGGCCCAGAATGTTTATATTGAACAATAATAAATTGTCTGTGCTGGGAAACTCAACTTGAACTGCAGCTGGAAAGGTTTCTTTCCTCTTTTCTGGTTCCACCCCCTTCCCACCCCCCCTCCCCAACCCCCCCAAACTGATCTGGTTCAGCCAGGGCATAGCTGTAATTACCTTCTTCCCATCTACAGCTAATACCTCAGAGCAATAAAAAAATATGAGGGTGTTAAAAATTCAAACACTAATTATGGGCTGTTATATTTACTAAACACAGCAGAGTAAAACAAAAGTTTCAGCTCCTTGTCTGAAGCCAGCACTGCACTATTTGCTCTACCCAGTCCCTGGACCCTTTACACTTACTGTATTACATAACAGTTAATAGCTCACTAAAATAAAATTCGATAAACACATTTATTACCAAACACATATAGCACAACCGCTTACAGCTGTCTCCTTCTTCCAGCACAGGTATGTCTCTGAAGAGTTCATTCCTTTGTTGATTTTGGTTTTGGTTTCCAATTAAGTTATATAAATAGTGGAGCAGTAGGGTTTTGAAAAGGGAAGCATGCACTATTTGGGTACCCCGTTTAAAGTCTTACGGTAAATATTGGCTAATCCTACAATTCTTTCTGTTACTTTCCCATATGCCTGTTTTCAGGTCTAGTAAAGGAATAAAACTGAGAGCTGCCTTAGTTCCTAGTTCAGCACTGCCACTCTCACAGCTCCCACCCCGCGCCTTCACATTAAACACACACAGAGTAGCTTTATAATAAGAATAGAGGTGTACGGATTTTTTGGGGTGTCAAACAGTTGTCACAAACTGTCACCTCCACAAGAGAAACCTTGGCACACAACAAACTAAACTACACTTCTTTTTGGCTATCATTATTCACAGCCAATCAGTCGAGATGCTCCTAGTATTTCATGTGCAAATAAAACCATGAGGGGAAGACCCTCGGATCAGAATAGTGGGCCAATACATAAAACAGAGGAAACAACATGCTGTCTCTGTCCCTCTGAAGTGGCTCATCATCACCCCTGCACCAACTTTCACCAAATGAGATCTAGCCCGAGGCTATATATTAAATATGCATATCAAAGCAAATGAAAAAATAAACCTGGAGAGTCAAATTGGACAAATTTGCATGCTTGAACTACTACATTTTCAGGTAGATGCTCACAAATGATGGCTCGTTTTTTGATAGTCTTGCATGTTTATATTAGCCATTTTTTAAAAAAGCTTTTCCTTCTTTATGATTAAAAGTGGGTTCCTTGCTGCTGGAACCTTGTACAGTGTAAATATAAATGTGCACACACACGGTAGTTCGACTAAGCCATAAAAGAGCGTTAAAGTTTTGTTGGGAAAACAAGCTAATATACAAAAAAAAAAAAAAAAAAAAAGAAATCCAATAAGGATACACATTTCCCAAAACGCATGAATAAAATGTAACTATGTGATACAACTCTTCATTTCCCAGTTGGTGTTCTGGTTGCACAAATTATTGCTTCCTTTCAAAACAAATAGCAGGGGGCTAAAGTAAAAATGTTATAGCTCAAATCTCCAGGAAATAAAAGGCTTTAAATTATAATACCCAATGAAGTGGTAAACCCTAACGGGTGCAAGATAAATGGGTTGTCATATTTATTTGAGTTTGCTTTTTGGGCCACAAAAGCAAGAGCAGATTCTTCTTAGGGAAGATAATAGTTATCAAATTATCAAAATGCTAACCCCCTCCACTTCTGTCCTATCATTGTGTGTGAATTTAAATATTATAATGGAGCACTGCAAATTGGCTTGAGCATTCGCCATCTGCCAGAACCCTAAACAGGCTAGTTTATCTAATCTCTTCAGTATAAACATAAGCATGCTCCATTTCTACACTTCCACTTGAAACACACTCTTGTGAAGAAACTGTACTGGAGAAACATGTACTTTTTTCTTTTTTTCTTTTTTTTTTTCCCCCTGTTGTTCAGAATCGTACACAATGACCCCATATCTTTCAGGTTGCCACTCATTTCAGTTTATTTTCTAGTACTCTCCCAGAATAGTTATGCACACGAATGTAGGGTTGTAAAATGCCATAAACTAAGTATTTTTTAAATAGTGTCATGCCTCATAGAGTTTATTATCTACGTATGAGACAGCTGATAAGCAGAGAAACTTTCAGGAACCTCTGCACACATTTTTTTTTTCTCTCGAAATAATTAATTTAAAAAATAAAACATCGCAAAAAAACCCAACAAACCAAACCCCTTGTCCTGCAATCTATACCAAATACAAATGAGAAAATGAAAGCTAAGGCTTGGGTCCAAAAATATTTCCCGGGCTCTGGAACTATGCTGTACCAGAGCGGGGGGGGGGAGGGGGGGGGGGCAGGGGGACGGGGGGGGGGGGGGGGGT
>BJBW01003563.1:706356-821356 GCA_004320125.1 Scolopax mira
TTTTTTTTTTTTTTTTTTTTTTTTTGCCGAGGCTGGAAATGGTTTTAACAGGCGGTAAAATTTCATCTTGTGGTGTCAAATTGGGGTCAGTGTGGGGTGAGCGCGCTCAGTGTCCGCGCAGGAGCTGTCCAGCTGCGGGGGGATTCATTAAGGGCAAAAGATCCGTTTCAAGAAAAACAATACAAAGACAATCAGAGGGCTAAAGATCCCCTTCAAATCGCATTTTACAAGTGCACCAGAACAAATATGGACGCTGAAACCTATTCCCTTCAAACTCCCAAATCGGCTTCTTCAGCCCTTGGAGGGAGTGAGAGAGAGAAAATCCTCTAAAACTTAAGAAGAGTCTGTTTTCAATCAGCCTTTCCGAAGTGTGGCATCTCAGTCCTTTGCTGGCTCTGAGACGTGCCTCGCTCGCTCCCTCGCTCGCTCCCTCTCTCTCTCTTTTTCCACAGCCCTGTGAAAGCGGATGGCACAACAGGTAATATTTCAGATTTCAGGAATATATTCCACCGGGGATCTTAAACCACTCTTTTGTACGCGCGTGTGTGCCTAGCGCAAGACTGAATGCAAATAGAAAGTTTTTTGGGGTTTGGTTGTGGGGGGTTTTTTTGGTTTGTTGGTTTGTTTTTTTTTTTTTTGGGGGGGGGGTGGTGGTGGTGGTGAAACAAGCCCTGCTTGCACGAAATCCTATTGGACCCCTTCGGAAATTTTCTGCACTCCTTGTAGGTGATGCTCCGGTCTGATGGTTAATTTAGGCTAGCTTTACTTTACGGCTCCTAGCATTTGTGGAAAGCACCTATTGCTAATCTGGTTTATTAAATTCGCGTGGTTTAAATCCTCTTAGCGTCCCTACATCTGTTAGAACAATTGATGCCTTGCTACAGGGACAAATAACTCAGAGGTTAATCTTGTTTGTAACTTTATTCAATGTTTGTTTGTTTGTGCTTTGAGTTCAAGTATTTTCGGATGATGCCATTGTGTTCGGAAACAGATAGGCTACATCTGGCGGCAAAACTTCCCATGGACGGGCTAAGGATATCGCGGGACAGGATGAAAATTTCTGGATATCTGAACTGGCATTTGGTCTTGAACTATCATTCTAGGAAATGTGTCATATTTAATGAAGAAAGCAACCCGCCTGGTAAAATGTGGCTGCGGGATTACATCAGCATGACCCCGTAGTGAAAACCCACGGGAATTTTTTTCTTTTTCTTTTGCTCGCAAGGTGAAGTGCGGGGTGTAAATTGTCCCTTTTCCTTTTTATAATCCGGATTATATCACAGTTCAAACTCCCACCCCCAAAATCGCTCTTTACCACACTTTCCTTTGGCTTTACGGTTGGTTCTTACAACTTCAGTCACTTTTTATTCGTCTTAGCCCACTTTGATTCGCCTCCGACTTCCCGCAGCTGCAGGACTTTCGAGGTCCCATCTCGGGTGCCCCTGTGAAATAATGCACATTTTAGTTTCTGCAGATCACTGGGTTCGTTCAGCTCCTCACCCTGACCACCTCCCACCCACCCTTCCCTCCTGCCAATAGTATACTTCGCTTTTTAGCATTCTATTATTTTTCGAAAAATCTTTCCAGTCCAGAAAGTCAATGGTAGCCCATCAGGGTGAACTTTTCTTGACCTCGACTGCGGTATGACTGAGATCTTTGGGAGCTGCATTAGAAGAAGGTTCATTTACTTACCTGTTAACTTCCTTTTTCACTCTCTTTCTTCCACCCCCCCTCCCCTTCTTTTTCTCTTTCCCTTTTTTTTTTTATTTTTTTAATCAGAAAAAAAAAAAAAACAACCCAAAAACTATGAAGCAAGAACGATCCGGAGTCTTTTACCCTCTTTATTCCCCCCACTCTCTACCCCTTCCCCGGGGCTGCAGGGCTCTAACTCGCCGGTTGCGGGATGTCCCCCCCGCCCCTCCCCGGGATGCCTCTCCCCCGGTGCGGCGGAGCCATCGGCAGCCCTCTAGCGCTATCTGGCGGGGCTCCAACACGATCCCGCCGCTCCGCACCGCTCCGCGCAGACCCACGCAGGGCCCGGACTGCAGCGCCGCGGCAGTCCGGGCCCTGCGTGTGTCTGCGCGGAGCGGCGCGGAGCCCGCGGTGCGGGACACGGAGGCTTTGGGCGCTTGATGTTGGACGAGCGTTGAGCTTTTTGACTTTTTCTTTTTATTTATTTATTTTTTTTTAAATTTAATTATGTCTTAGTCTGGGAGGTTTGTAAAAGTGAGGCCCATAAAGAGCCAACGCTCCTGTTTACATCCTAAACCAGAAAGAGCCAATATTACCCGTCAGGGTTCCCCACTCCTTCCACCGGGGTAGTTAAAAAAAAAAATAAAAATCGAGTTTGCGTGTGTTCGAAGAAGCCCGAAGGAAAATCCATCTTTCCAATGTGACACCGTAACAAAAAAGGACAGTCGGGGCGAACTAAATCGCTTCAATGCAACATCAGAGCATCCGAGAAGGCTCTAAACTCTCCTCAGAGCTCTCTCTTCTCGCTCACTCAGAATATTCACTTTTGTTCTCCAGCTGCCTATAAAACTCTAGAAGAGGAGCGCTCTCATTTTTACGCTGGAGTTCTCGGTCCGGAGAGAACAATATCCTCCTACCTCTTTTGAAATGATACGGAGACTCTCGCAACACACAGGCGGTCACTCGAAGCACGAATCTCCCTCCCCCCCTCCCCCTTTTTTTCCTTTTTTTTTTTTTTTGCAAGAGCTGCTCGGCCCATTGTTTGAAGTGGGATTCAGCGCGCAGCCCAAAGAGAAAAGGGGAAAAAAAATATATATATCTTAGAATCTTAGGAGTCAGGTTTGGTATTGCATAGAGAAAGAGCTGACAAAATATTATAGCGTGTTTCCTAGAAGCATGCGATGAGAGCCCCCGGTATGTTCCCGAAAGAGAGGGATTTTTTTTTTTCCCCCTAAAAGATTTTGATCGCCTTTGTATGTCTTTCTTTTGATCCCACAAAGAGAATGCAATATACATATATGTGTTTGCTCTCCATACAAGAAATGCAAGGGATCGTACAATGGAATATACGGCCGGTTAGTCCTCATAATGCTTAGTTTTGCTGTAATTAATTGAAAACAGTTATTAGGTCGTCATTGGCAATAGCGTAAATAATTGCAGCAGATTTTTATTTAAAATTGACCGGTCACAGAGTGATAGATCGATTCGAGGTATAAAAATGATGTATCAAAACATCAATGTCGATTATTTGAAATATTGTAGTCGAATCTTTTTATTGCTTCATCGGTTAAGTGTCTGAAAGTGCTGTGTTCCAACATATATTTATGTTGTCAATACTGTCAAAACTGTCAGTTTTATTACAGTGGATTTGTAATACATTTCGGATTTGCTCATTTACATAAAATGTCCACCCCAGATACCCCCTCCTTTTCCCCATCTCTGGAAATCTATGTCAGTTTAATGAAAGGATTCAGGACTAATAGCTGTAAAAAAAAAAAAAAAAAAAAAAAAAAAAGGTCGAGGTATTGCTCCATTAAGTCCAATTTAACTATCCCTTTGGAAAGCTCGGGCTCTTTCTAACTTGCCGTAAGAGGGAATTCCTCCCCCCTCGCGTCCCCCTTCTTTTCCCCAATAGAATTTAAATACTTTTCTACCCTCACACCTAGATTAAACCCTTCAGGAGAAGTGAGAAACTGTACAGAGAGACAGAGACAAGCCAAAAAGCCAAAGCACACCTGGGAATGCCGAAACCCTCCCAAAGAGAGCAATAGCCCCCCGAACCGCGCACACACGCGCGGGGGGCTGAATCCTGATAGAAAGAAGGAGACAAAAGGGGCAATAAATATGTGTGTGATCCTTTCTTAACGGTTTGGAGCCCAAAGGAAAAACGCAAATTGGAAGCAGTATTGGGCATTTGTGGCCCCCCGCCCCTATTTTATCAGGCTCTGAGCTGGTCTGATTATTCGCTTTAACTCTAAACGCGGATTTTTTTATTTTTTTTTTTTCATTAGCGTGGTCTCAGACACCTCTCTAATTTTCTCCGAATGACCAGCTAAAGGATAGAAAAACTCAGGAATAAATAAATCCATTTACACACTAAACTCTCTTCGATCGAGCAAATAGTGAAATTAGCCGAGTAACTTTATTCTCCCCCCCCCACCTTTCGAAAGGATGAGGTTGTTTTACAGGCTTTGGTAAGATGGACCTGAGGTGTGTGTGTGTGGGTTCTTTTCTTTTTCTTTTCCTTTTTTTTTTTTTTTTTTTTTTTTTCCCCTCCCAGGGATTTGTGTGTTTAAAGAGATGCTGAAGAAATTTCTGAGTTGACGGGGAAGAAGGAAAGGTTGGTTTGGGGAGAAGCAGCAGCAGCGCGCCTGGCAGGTATTTTAATGACCGTCCCTTCCTTTGAACACTTTCAAAATCTCTGCTTCTTTTCATCCGGAATATCTTCCCCAGACCAAGTATGATTTCTGCTGTAATTCTTGTGTGTGTTTGTGATCCCTTCTGAGGTAAATTGAGAAGTAAGCTGCGCAAAAGGAGGAAATCGCCCCTGGGGTGCTTTGTTTACTTTGGTTTGTAAAATCCTGCTAGGAGATGGTTTCCTCAGTGTGTGGCAAGTGTTTCTTCAAGAAATTCATCAGCCCTTCTACAATTACTTCGAGCTCCGAGGGAAGAGAGCTGCCATCACTTTCTCACATCCCAAGGTGTTGCATGGAGGAGAGAAGAAAAGGCTGGCGCATTTAATTATGGGGGGGGGGGTGTGGGGGTGGGAGGGGGTGTGGGGGGGTGGGGCGCTGGGGGGAACGGGGGCTGTAGGAAGCCGTCCCAAGGCTGTACCTGGAAAAGAAAAACCTGCAAGGGTATATTTGGGAGATGTGTGCCATTTAGAGATGGGGAAAAGTACCCCATCTTGTGCAGTAATTAGTCTGAACAATAAACATAATTGGAATAAAATCAGTTGGAAATTCCTGCGTTTTTAATTACGTTTCATTTTGTGGTAAGCCGTAAAATTATGAATGCCTCTCAATTAAACACTATCCACTTGTAAAGCATTTAACAACAATTATTCCTTAATCAGTTGGAATGTTAGCCACAAATGATGCTGTTAAACATCAAAGGGACGCCTTAGACGTTACCTTTTAGTCATAAGTAAGAGGATTAATTTCTATAATTAGAGGGGATAAATATGTGCATAAATACATCTAATTTTTTTTTTTTTTTTACACGTTCTCGTCCTCTCCGGGAGAGGCGCGGATCTTTGACATTGCCTGCACTTCTAGCTCTCCCCCGGCTCAGAGGAGGCGACCCCGGGAGCAGCGAAGTGCGAACCCCCCTCTGGGGAGGCCCGATCCTGCGCGCCGCTCCGCGCCGCTCCTCCGGGGGGGCCGGGACCCCCTCCCGCCACCGCACCGGTGTCTCGGGCTGCGGCCTGCCAGGGGCTCCGGGTTTGGGGGGAATTTGCAAGCCCTCCTCCTTGGCTTTTATTTACGTTTGGGTTGATTTTTTATTTTTTTTTTTTTTTTTTTTACGGCACCTGGGATCTACCTGGCCTTTCAGTTCCCTCGGGGACAATTTGCTGCCCCCAAACGAAGCTCAAATCTTGAGTTGAATACCGCAAATAAAATTAGCATGACCTTGATTACACCCTGTATGAATATCTCATTTACCTAATGACTTTATGTCACGTACGCAGAGGGTCAATTTCCTTTTAACCTTTCCCATTGCTGCAGTAAGCATTCTTTTATAATCAATGGCTGTTTGAATAATCAATTCGCATTTTATGATCCCTGACAAACTCAATGTATGTGTGCCTTGTTTCAGCAAAGCAGCCGGCCCTTCTCCGCGCAGTTTTCACGTCCGAAGAGTTTGCGGCGGGGTTTCCCGGCTCCCCGGGGAGCCGCCCCGGGCCGCGCAAACCAGCCGGGCTGGGCGGGAGCCTGCGCGGCCCCTGCGCTCCGCCGCCGCGCAGAGTCCCTCCGGGCAGCCCTCCCCGCTCGGGAGGATGCGCCCCGGCAGAACGGCGCAGGTTCAGGGCGGGTCAGGGCAGCCTCCCGCACCCCTCTGCCGCTGGACGTGCACTTTCACGTGTTTTTCCAATCGCTCGACCTAAAAATATGCGGTTTTTTCCCTCTCTTCCCCCCCCTCCCCGCGTCCCGCTCGGCGTCTCCTTCCTGAGAATGTGCACGGCAAAACACAGTCGCCCGGGATCGCTCCCCGTCCTCGTTGTGCGTGTGACGGGACAGGCAGCCGTGGGGGGACACGAAGTTCTCGGGCTCTGAAGCCGGAGGCAGGCGCCCGCCCGCCCGCAGGACCCCCTCAAGGACTTCTGAGGGAAGCGCGGGGTCCTCGGCCACGTCGGCACACGGGAAACCTGGACTCAATCCTTGCCGTAGGTGACGTTCAGGAGTCCCCTCACCGCCACCAGCCCCCTTTATCGCCTCTCCCAGTCGTCTCCGAACTGGGGGTGGGGAAACTTGTTCCAGAAGCGAAGCCCCCAGCCACAGCCCGAGTGCAGGAGGGTACGCGGGAGAGGAGGGGGTTTGGGGCAAGCTGAACTTTGCAAGTGTTTTTTTCTATAAGTAGCTCACATTTGCTGTGATCTATGGTGTGAGGCAGGAACCGAGACTTACTGCAACCCTGTTCCCTCTGTTGGATAATTAATGCTGATTCATAGCGGTTTCTACCTACGAATGTGTGTTTCGTTTTTCTCTGCAGGGTCCATGGTTCTTTGGTATGTTGTTATTCCCTGAAAGGTAATTGCACTTGATATTCTCTCGGGGAAGGCTCATTAGCCAAGGGCAGGGTGGCGTTGCCAATCTCAGACTCTTTCAACAATTCAATGCAAACATTTGCCCCAGAGGTTTAGTGCAGCACTCCCAGCTCATGAAACAGCCCTTGGATACAGCATTTCCCCTAAGAAGCCTGGGGTCTAAAAAGAAGTACATACATATATATATTTTCTAACCAAGCAGGAAACATTTTAGTTTAGGGGCTTTTAGTTTAACCCCTCACTGTAAGTGGCTGAAGCTACACAAGAAGATTAGACGTGTTGTCTTGGACCACAGGACTTTGCCCTCCCAATTATCGGAAGACACTCAGGACACCATCGTGGATGAAATAGCAGAAAAGACACATCTCCCACTGCTCTGTGTGCACTCCTTTACACTCTCCTAACATTTACAAAATGCATGTCGAAAACACTTTTCCACTGCCCACCATTGCAGACCTACACTTGACTCCTTTCTCACACATTCCTGCTGTCGTCTCTTTGTCTCCTTTCATCTCTCCTGCTAAATTAATTACTTCACTAATGCAAGGCAATGAAACTCAGGTATAAGGTAAGTTAGGGAACATACATTAGTTAATATGTACTATTTTATGAAAGTGAGCCCTCCACGATTGCTCTCATGTTTTATTTTTTCCCCTCTGCTGTTCATCATTTTGAAAATCTTATTCTTCCATTTGAATCTTGGCAGGTTGAGCAGGATGATTCACTGTAACATTGCAGGGAATGGGAAGATCCAGTTCTCTCAAGCGAAAATGGTCCTCGCAGGACCGATGAAGAGGAAGGAAGCAGAGGGACAACACCTAGGCTTAACGAGTTCTCAGACATCACAAGGTTTTCCATGCTAGAATAAAAGATTCTAGGTACTTGTATTCATGGAAAATTAGATGGTATATTCTCCTTGGTAGTAGTGTTAAAGAGCAGAGACTGCTCCTAGTTCCAAACAACAAACCCTCTGTTTAAGGAATACATTTAACCATCTTACTGTGTTTACATACTTCCATTCACTGTTTTTCCCATCACAGTTAGCCAATAAACTGAAAGAGCAAAACTCATCTGTGCAGTATCATCACTGACTTTAATGTTAGTACATTTTGAAGGAAATTGTCCCACAATTGTGACTACACAACAGAAGCAGGTCCAAGAGACCAGACACTGAGATGTTGCTGGTTTTAATCCTCACTCATCAGACGGGCTGCTGATGGGTCTGTAGGCCTTACCTACTAGAGGGACCAAAAGTCCACTGCAAAACATCTCAGTGCTGTGAATCTGTCAACAATGTTTTCCATGCTGACAGCCTTCAATATCTTCAAGCCCAAATCTTTGTCCCGAAGTCCCATTGACCAAAGGAGAATGTGAATGGAGGACACAGGACAGGATTCTATAGGATGGCAAATCTGCCTGTGAGAAGTACTCACCTTTCCAGGTCCTAGTGATAGTAAATGTGGACAGTCACCACCCCTACAGTAAGCCCTCAGCACAAAAAAACATCAGTTCTTTAATTCATACTTTGGTGATTCACAGCCATGGGTTTTGTTTGACACTTTAAGTATCTCTCATGTCATGGTGGTACTTTCTGCTTTTACAAAAGTGTTTTTCAAAATGAGCAGGCTTTTCAGTGATGAAACATGATCAAGTTAATGTACTAATAGATTTAATTTTTAAAGTACATGCTAAATTTAAAACTTGTCTCATGCATTTATAAACCATCACTAATAGTTCTATTGATCAACGACATAAATAGCTCTAGCAGAAGCTTTGCTTTGATGTAGATAAACATAAACAGCATTGAAAAAATAACACACGAGTGATTGTCCTGTATTCTTACCTTGAGGCTGTATTATACTCACAATAAGACATATCTAGGCATGTGTCATGCTGGATAATACTATTTCTTGGGTGTTTGAGGGCACATGACTTTACCTTGGACTTCACAACAGCTGAGACATGTCATTTAAAAGCATGGTCCTGGCATTGCTGAAAAAAAGCCCTACTAAGCTACATATAGTTATTAGCCTATATATGAAATATTTTTTTAAAAAATCATTCAGATAATTTTATTTCTATTATCCATGTGCAAATCTAAAAATAAATATTTGAAATATTTTTCTCTTTTATGGAAGAGCTGATAAAACTACTCCTTTGAAATGAACTCTTGAATGAATGCAACCATGTTTTCTAGGCTCAGATCTCACTCACAGTTGGGAAATCCACATCAGATCAGGGCAGTACAAGCAACCCTCAGAGGGAAAATGCTCTTTACTTCAAAATATTCACCAAGACTAGCTTAAGAGTCATTCACAATATTTTCATCTGGGCTGTTCATTTCATTACTCTTGATGTGTCTGTTGCTGGTCACCTATCATCACACTTGCTCTGTTACCAATAGGTTGTTTGAAATTATTTAAACAGGAGACTAAATGAATAATAAAGGCACTCAAGCAATATTCCTGTCTGTGTCTGTATGCTTTTGTTTGTACAGATATTCATCCAAAGCTTGATTCTGCCTCTGTTCCATTTGATAAGAGTACAATTTGATCCATAAAGGAAATGTATTCACCTAATACTTGTTCAAAGAAAAATCCTACTTGCTTTAATGTTCACATATATGGTCACAAACGTGATCAAAACAAGAGCCATCTGAACCCCCTAGAGCTGCTTTGTAAATAGGGTCTCAGTATGAACCCAGGAATATAACCAGTTTTGTCACTGTAGGTTAATTTCAGCTTTCAAACATTATGGCAAATCATCAATTGCCTTTTTTCCCCTGGCCTTGGTTTAACTTCAGATCACTTCCCCTGGCAAGTGGCTTTTGATACTCCAGTAAGATGATATTGTTTGATCTGAAAGTAAATTTCTTTTTGCTGCTGTTTCCAGACTTCATTCATTGAAGAAGGTCCTGTCTGCAGTCAATATGTTCATGGTAACTGTTTGTTCCCGAAATAACCTTCTAGCAAGATTCTTAGTATTTGACAGAGGAATTGCTTTCATTAAATAATCCTCCATACATGGAAAACCGATACAGAGATCTTGGTCCTGCTTTACCTGGGCACTTAACAGTTCAACAGACTTTTTTAGGTTAACAAGCATGCAAAAAATGGGATTTTGGACCCACTATGCTGCAATTATTATACTTCTAGATCTTTTTTTTTCTTGGGTAAAGGTATATTATTATACCAGTATTCTTAAATTGGGGAGTTATTCTACTGGATTTACCACAGCCACAAATATAAGCCAAATGAGGTAATTTTTTTCCCTTTGATAATAATGTGTTCACTTACAAGTGAACACTTGTAAGTCAGAGGAATGAATTCTTAATTTTTACTCAGATCTGAAGATCTGAACTGTCCTAAAGCTTCAAACATTAGGATGAGAGGGTTTAGTCTTGGTATTTCTTTCTGAATATGATACTAAATAAAACCATTACCATTCCAATAAAACACGCTAAATGATGTTTATTTGAACTCAGGAACAGAGGGAAAACAATCAGAAAGAGTTCATGGATCTCATTTTCCTTTTTTCACTTAAGCAGAAGAAACTCTAGTGAAGCTGGTGGAGTTATAGTGGTACAAAACTATAATAAGGTGAGGATTGCACAACTTGTGTTTAACCAGACACTATTACTTTAAAAGCAGAGTTTACTTCACTAAACAATCTGCAAATAAACACAAAACAAAGGGCAAATGAGACATATTACAAGTAAGCATGCATGCAAAAAAGGTAAGTGCAAATTAGGTTTGAATATTCATGAGTCACAAATCATTGACAGTTTGAAATAATGCAAAACAGCTTTATAAATGAGGTTAAGGCAAGGGACATCAAAGAAAGGCATTGCTAAATCAATAGCAATTTGATTGTGCATATACTTGTAAATTGTGGTTACAGTTTTTGTGACATAGGAGAAAAATACCGCACATGTAGTAAAGAAGGGACACATAAATATCCATTTTGAATGTGTTATATTTTTGCAATTCAGCATGTACTTGGAGACCTGCCATGTATAAAGTGACCAGATATCATTTTTTAATTTTTTCCCCTAAGAGAATTATGGTTTCCTCTGAGTATCCAATCTCCTGTGTTGTGTTGCTTAGTATGACAAAAAATTCAGTTGTCAACATTACCTGAACAGCAATACTGTAAAACAGAATAATTACTTACTTCACTTGACTTCAGTAGAAGGATCACCTGCTAATCAAAGTACTGTCATAAAATCATAGCCAGCGGAGGTTATCTACTTGTTTCAGAGAATTTAGTTCTCAGGAGTGGGAATCAGATGAGTTGCAAGTCTCAGAGCAAATTGCTGGAGCACAGGGATTTAAAAGAATGATAGCTTGAAGGATGGCCAGCCTGACCATTTAAATCAGAGCTTCTTCATTTTTCTGGTTGTAAGCATCGATAAAGTATTGGATTGCCTGTCTTGTTTGTGAGTTCTGCAGATATTTGAAATTGAATGGTTTAAAATGTTGATGAGAACACAGAACCAAAAGGCAAAACTGCCATAAGTAATTTGACTGTCTAAAATTACTCCAGGGCGTTTGTTTTTCCTAAGGGTTTATATTTTGATTACTTAACACTCACTGTAATATACCAGCTGATTCCCTTCCTTCAATGACCTTTACATCCAGTGTGATATCCTTGCTCTTTGACACGACAGATGAAGCTTCACTGGGTCAAGTGAAGCTGAATATATACATTTACCAATATGGATAGCAAAACCAAGCAGGGATATCAATTTAGAAGTGGTATAGGGTACTCTGGTGCTTTAAGAAGTAGCACATGACTTCTGGCAGTGCTGCTTTTAAAAGCATCCACTCACATCAATGAAGCTGGCAATTAACTCGTGTCAAAACATTGTAGAAGGAGAAACCCAGATGTCGAATAACTTAGGAAAGGGATAACCTCATGTCCTCCCCAATCCCCTAGATGAGCTTGTCAGAAGCTGATGTGTCTCTCATGCCATCACAATATCGAAAGATACCTGTATATGCCATGTTTAAATTCAGAGAGCTTTCTGCAATAGATGCTTCAAATCTGTGTATTCCTCATCATGAATAAACAATAGATAAGCTAGAAAGAGCTACTCAGGGACGTAAAAGGCCAGACTAGTGTTTCAGAGGTGTTCCGCCTGGCCTGCAGGGAAAGAAATGAATCTCCCTTTAGGAAGAGCAAAAGGAAAAGTTATCTCATGGGCATAGCAGAGAGCTTGAAATCAACAGTCTTAGATCTCCTTCTGGCTCTCTCACTGTGACTGGCCAGGTTTATCAGAGGTGAATTATATGCCTCCCTCCATATCTACAAACTGAAGCTCACAACACAAAGATTTGTGGTGCTGTGACATGGAATTCATAAGAGAACATGAGACCCTCTGATGAAGGGGTACCAGTATACGCCCAGTACATTAACTTTGTAATCCCTGTTCAAACCTCTGTTTTTAGATTACATAATATTGCAGGTTTTGTCTGTTTATAACTTCTTGCATCTTCAGTAAAGCACAACATCTACATTTAAATGAGAAATTACCCTCTCTTTCTGATAGAAATTATTGTTAAAACTGCAAGTGTGTGTAAGCAAAGGAAATAAATATCAAAACTCTTCTATGCTTTTTACACTTACATTGCACCCATCACCATGGAACCTGAATTCTGCTTAAAAGAAATATGGTTCTCCTGGATGGGCTCATCTTGGGCAAGGTAGAGCATAACTTATGAAAATAGGTCAATGACGTTAAATTCTTTAGCTCAGCAGAAGAACACTATATCAGGTCAAAATTTCAAAGGGTTGGGTTATTTTTATTTTCTGGCAAATTCCTTTTTATTGAATAAAATAAAAATTTAAAAAGTTAGCAACAATTAACTCAGCCAAAGAGCGTGAGTCCCTACAGTCCCCAGAAACCTGATTAATTGCAACAGGATTTTTATTTCCACTTCATTCCCAGATTTCTTTCTTTTCTGTGTTCTTTGTGGAATTTTCTGTATCTTTCCAAGAAACTGCCTCTACTCATCATTTGTAAGCCCTTCTTTAAGTCTGTTGATACAGATTTCTAGTCTACGACTGGAGACAGAATCTTTTACAGACCTAATATATTATATGTGTCCTGAAGCTGGCAAAGTAGAGCAGCTCACATCAGACCACCTGAACACCACATCTCTGTTATGAATCACCAAGTCAGAGACACCTGGCTCCCTGTATGTGATCTAGATTTACACCAAGTATGCCTCTTTCCAGGTTCAAGAGGGTAAGCTCTCTTTTTGATGAGAAAGATCCCATGCTTGCATTTTTTTCTGTGTGATCACTTTTGCCTATCTATTTCCCACCTCTTTTCTTCCTCTTGTGTCAGACAAAAAGGGACAACTTTCACCAGGTAGCTCTCACCAGGACAAATTTGCAGTAACTGAGTTTTCACCTTCATCTGCATTTTGGGGAAAATATATTTCTATTACATTTCTATATAAAAACCTATATTTCTAGGCTTTTACTCCTTCCATTTACAGTGTACACCAGGTTTCTTTGGGGATGAGGGACTGGACAAAGCTGTATTGATCTCTACTATTCTCCCATGGTATGTTCTAAAACTCTTTCCTGATCAGGATCTAGTTTATCTACATTAGAATTAATCTCTTGTGGGAGAGAGCAAAGGTATAATAGTGGGGCTCATGTCCACATTTCTTTGGTTCCTGCCTCTTGGGTAGACATTCCTTCTGAAAACTCTCAAAATTGTGATTGTGCGTGGGAGGTAGGGGAATGAGCTGGGAATAAGATGAGAAGAGAGCATAGCTACTTCTTGTCCCCCTCTCTAAACTAACCTGTGCTGGGATTTTTCTGTGGGTCTTTAATTAGAATCCAGGAAGGAAAAAGGAGATGAGTGAAGTGCAAAAACTGGGTCTGCTAGTCACCTCATCCATGAAATGAGAGTGAAATGGAAATGAATACAGCAGTCCTAACACTCTTGTACCTGATGAAAGGAAGGACTACTAAGGTGAGTGGAGGTGGGATGGCTCCAAACAGGAAACATCAAGCACTGTGATCACCCAGCAAGTGAACCACTAGCACCTAATTCCTATAATGTAGAGTCTTGGCTGACATGTCAGTTAGAGACAAGGAAAATGATGTAAGCTATAAAATGTGAACCTTTGCGGATAATTCACCATCAGCAGTGACCTTGAGATCATGGAGGCACAGTGTATCCCTGAGCCACCAAGGGCTTGAAAACGAGGTTTTTTTGCATGTACATAAGTCCGTAGTGATTCGACTGAAGGCAGTGTTGTTACACTAACATTATTGTAAAAGAAATAGATTAAAAATTAATAGAAATTATATAGGAAGTTCCTAGAATATTGGTTACATTTCTAATTGAGTATAACACAAGACAGCTTCCCTTGAACATGTAATATACCCACAAGTTCTCCTTTGTTGATACAAGAAAACAGCTCTGCAGTTGGGGTATATGTGTCCTATAGTCTTTCCCAACTAAATTTTATCCAAAATGCTAATGTTTCTGAAATAAAAAATAATTACATAATACATTTTCTCTTTGGAGTAAATCTGGTAATTGCCAAATCCTAGTTGTCAATACAATATTAGATCATGTGTGACCCAGACGTCACATGTGTCAACAAGTAAATTTGTCTCCTTCTGTTATTTCAAATTACAGGAGACAGAGACATAATCCTCACTGATCAATTGGAAACAAAAATGCTTTACCTTTTGTTATTTCAATGCCATCTGTTAAAATAAACCAAATGCCAAACTTGCTACATACACAGGGCACTAAAATGGCTTTTTAACTTGGCTTGCATATTTCAAGGAAAGCAATGCATTTCTATATACTCTGACTTCTTTACATGAATTATTATGTACTGCAAGTGACATCTACTGGAGAAAGCAGAGCTAAATGCCTACTCTACAAACTTTTTTTTTGCTATTAAAAGGGCCTCCCCTCCAGGAAATACAGCTTTAATAGAAACCTTACATCTCTCCCCATCAAAATGCAGTTACATAAATGCTTTCAGGATAGTTAAAGCAAAACTGTTAGACTGTCCTTTTCATAATACAGAAGGTAGAGAAGGATTCTTCTTTTTTCTTTTTCTTTTATTTCTTTATAGAAAAGCTGTTAATATCACAGATTTTCTGAATTTACAATAAAAGACTTTTTGAAAGTAACAAGCATTTGACCACAGTGTGTAGTCATCCTTGGTACTATGAAATTACTCCGATCGTATTATAAAAATATTCACCAAAAGAAATGTGGCTACACATTCAAGCTTCAAGCTTGCATGTTAACAGATATTATACTTAAACAGACGTTTACTTGAAGACCTAATGCAGAAGCATACTATTGTCAATAGTATTGACAATATTGCCTTGAAAGTCTGACAGCCTGTGCATTTTTAACATTACTTACTGGTTGAAGTTATCTATTGGGACACAAATTCATAAATACCTGCACTATGTTAAAACAGTCGCAATCTGTACCTATCAAATGGTGCATGAGTTGGTGCCTAAGAGCAGCATGTTTCAAAAAACCCCTCCTCTTCTGGTGAAATATAATAAAAATCCCAGGAAGACTGGGAACGATGCAGAAAGCAAAGTGAATTCAGTGCCACTCAGAGCTCCTGAGAGTGTCATTATTTCTTAATATGGGCTCTTGAATTCTTGCTTAAAAGCCAGTTAAAGTTCTTGGATAGATGAAGCACCAAACAATCCAAACTGTTCTTAGTTTATTCCAACACAGTGAAGCCTAAATAACAATTCTAATTATTTTTAAAACTGCTGGCTAATCGTTTCTAAAACTACTGACAATTTGGGACAAATTTCCCTAGTGTAGACCAAACCCTGGGATTTAAATATGTTTTCCCCACCAAGCGTGGGAAAGAGTTTCTAAGCCAGAGAAATCAGTTCAGAAAGTAAATCAATAGCTAGCAGCCATTTAAGGATTTGTTTATCTAATGCTGATCTTAATTTAGTTGCAATTTCCTCCATCAAATATATTTCCCTTTTATTTTATAAAGAAAATTTGATTTTGAAGGTTAGGCTTTGACGCAGTGAAAAGGGACACCCTTTTATGCAGCAATCAAAAGAAGAGACATTTGTCTGTTTGGAACAAGTGCAGCAGGAGAGATACCAATAATTGTTGAAATGAGATTAAGTGGATAATCTGTATGTAATGTGCCTGGGCCTGATTGTCCCCTCTAGCAGTAAAAGCCCTAGGGAAGAAGCTAAAGGGATATTTCCCAAAGGATTTCCACATAGAAATGGCTCCTGAATGGTTCCACTGCAGGTGAGTTTTATCCTTTCTCTATTCTATGTCGAGAATAGACTGCGGAAACAGCTCTCAGACCCGCTGGATTCTAGAGTTCAAAACCACCTGTGTGGGCACAGATCTTATGTGTTCACCTGTGCTCTAGGTTCTCAGTGCCTCACTCCATCCTTTGGCAATACTGCTACATCCATATTCATTTCTCAATCTTCCCTAGCCAGTGGCTATCTTCCGGGATTCACATTTTCTACAATAGCTACAGATGGAAGAGAGGAAGCTATGTCTCAAGTTTTGTCTCTCCCAGCAGCTTCCTTCCTACCCTTTCTCTTTAGAAGAGCTCAGAGCTCTCATATGGAGTCCTGAGAAAGAAGGCCGGTGCAAAAAACGAGTGACAGGAAGAAGAATTATGATCTGAATATGTAGAGCCTTTCACCTTTAGTCTTGGAGCTATAGCAAAGGTTTTAGATTTTTGGATACAGAACTGGGGAGATTATGACAACACCCAAAATATATTGGTTTTAAAGCATGAATATTACCTGTTAGAACTGGTGTTCTCTGGACAGGTAACTGTGATGCAATGGGCTCAGCCAACTAAACTGAACCTCAAGCTTTGGTTTTGGCATGTAATTCATAGTTTACAATATCCTGTCTTGTCTAAATTCTCTTTAGTGGAAATTGCCAGAAATTAATTCCTGTTGTCTTCATGATTTGAAATCTGTCCTTTACAGCAGAGGCTGAGCTCTTCAAATAGGTTTCCATTTCTGACCTAAACTAAGCTTTTCAAACATTAAAATTAAATTTCGCTATCATCTTCTAAGTAGTGCTTGCCAAATTTCTTACAAATGTCTAAAATAGGCATACATTTTTAGAATTTGAAAGGGGTACATATTCTAAAAAATCAGCCCTACACAATAATCTAACTTTTTGCTGTAATAAGGCTTCAATAATTTTTGTCCAGTAATTTCATTTTTTCTTATTTTCTCTAACAATTGCTAAATATAGCTGTTGCAGAAGTGAGAATGTAAAATGCCCATTGGACAATTAGTTCTGACCATACCCTGCTTTCACATTTTGGTGCATTTATACTGGTGTAGGTAAAGTGTAAAGTGTTCAAAAAAAGGATCAGTAGTCAGTAAGAGGCGAAACTACATAGCACTACATAGAATCATAGAATGGTTCAGATTGGAAGGGGCCTGGGCCTGCCATGGGCAGGGACACCTCCCACTAGACCAGGTTGCTCAAAGCCCAATCCAGCCTGGCCTTGAACACTTCCAGGTATGGAGCCTCAACAACTTCCCTGGGCAACCTGTGCCAGTGCCTCTCCACCTTCATAATAAGAAATTTCTTCCTAATATCTAACTTAAATCTATTCTCTTCCATTTTGAAGCCATTATCCCTTGTCCTATCGTTACATACTCTTGTAAAAAGTCCCTCTCCACCTTTCTTGTAAGCCTCCTTCAGACACTAGAAGGCTGCTATAAGGTCTCCTGAGAGCCTTCTCTTCTTCAGGCTGAACAACCCTAACTGTCTCAGCCTGTATTCATGGAAGAGAAGCTCCAGTCCTCTGATCATCTTTGTGGCCCTCCTCTGGATCTTCTCCAACAGGTCCATGTACTTATGTTGGTGGCTTCAGAGCTGGATCCAGTACTCATGGTAGAGTCTTATGAGAGTGGAGTAGAGGGGTAGAATCACCTCCCTCAGCTTGCTGGCCATGCTTCTTTTGATGCAGCCCAGGATACAGCTTCTTTCTGAGCTGCGAGCACACCTTGCCAGGTCATCCACCAATATCTCCAAGTCCTTCTGCTCAGAGCTGCTTGCAATCCATTCTCTGCCCAACCTGTATTTGTGCCTTAGATTGCCATGTCCCACGTGTAGGGGACCTTGCATTTGGCCTGGTTGAACATCATTAGGTTTGCACAGGCCCACCCCTCAAGCCTGTCCAGGTCCCTCTAATTGGCTTCCCTTCCCTCCAGCTAGTTAACCACTCCACACAGCTTGGTGTCAGCAAACTTGCTGAGGGTGCATTCAATCCTAATATCCATGTAGCCAACAAAGAAATTAAACAAACCGGTGCCGGTACCAACGCTTGAGTAACACCATTCATCACTTCCTTCTTGGACATTGAGCTGTTGACCACAACTCTTTGAGTGCAACCATCCATCCAGTTCCTTATCCACTCAGTGGTCCATTGGCCAAATCTATGTCTCTCCAATTTAGAGACAAGGATGTTGTGTGCAACAGCATCAAATGCTTTGCACAAGTCCAGGTAGATGGTCCAGGTACATATCTCATTTTGGCATTAAGTACCAATGTGGAATGATTGTAATGTGTCTGCTGGCCATCAGAAAGAAGAATGTGCCCAGAAAAGCAACTAACTGAAGGATGAATCATAAAAATGCCTCCATGATAGTGACAACGAAGAAATAATTTTTACAGATGAACAAAATATTCTGTATGCTCATTCACACACATTATTTGAGCACAGATAACAAGCCAAAGCCTCCTGACTACACTTTATGGTAAGGGACTATATGGCACTTGATTATGTGTGTCTTGACTTCTGGTGTGAGGAACATGAGTGCTATTTCCTGTGGTTTTGCATGAGACATGTGGAAGCAAGATTACATCTTTCATAAGCTGCCAACCTGATTTCACAGACTCTTGAAAAACATGTCCCCTGGGGAGGAGTATCTACAATCAAGTTGATGTTCTGGAATGCTCTTTGCTTTTTGACCTTTAGATTAGTAGAGCTATGTTAGCAGGTATTTGTAAGAGTATATATATCCATCCATCTGCCTAGTGTCTTTGCTTCTAAGGTAGTTACTGTGCATCGTTTACTCTACCTGAGGGGTACAACATCTTTTCTGTCTGATGTGGCCTTCTTTTCAAAGAGTTTAGGTTAAAAAAAAAAACCCCACCCCAAAACTGAATTGTGATGTGGCTGATCAAAATATGCCTGTCTAGACAGAGCACAGCTGTTTAGAGAATTCCTGAATATCCATTTTGAAAATCCAACACTGAGAAAAACTCATCACTCAAATGCAACATCCAGAGAAGCTTGGTTGCCATATAGCAACTAAGTCTGCAGTTTACTTCAGGTTCTGTTGGAGACATCAATGTGACCAAAGGTTATAACTTAGTTTCTAGCCTTCCAGCTTTAACCTTGTAATATGTTGCATTCAAGTAAGCATTCAAAGTTCATCTGCTTACCCAGAAGCTTTTTAGAAAAAGTCCTGAAGCTCTTTGATCTGCGTCTTTGGACTGAAAATTTCCCAAGCACATGCTTCCTCTTGGATCTTCTGACATTTCCATTTCTAGTTCCAGCCAAAAGTACTGTAAACACAGCCTTTCTCATGACGTTCAGCACGCATACTCCCAGCACAGGAGAGATCATATTCTCTGGTGAAAAAGACGTGCAACCTTATCTTTAAATATATCTCTGTCTCTTTTAGTCGCTTATAAAGAAACTCTGAAAAGGAAGCTAAGACAAAATAAGATCCTGGTGGATTCAACACAAGAGTGATCAAATGAGTGAGCAGTCCTCTGGATACTCTTGCAGGGAAAGTCTTCAGTCTCTGCCACAGAGAAGGTTCAATATTTTATCATGCACAATATCCAAAGAGTCTACAGCAAGCAGGTGTCTGATATACCTTTTTGTTATCATAGCAAAGATAAGATACTGAGATGAAAAAAGTATACAAATAACATTTCCATATGCTTTAATTTATGTATATAAATAACCACATTATTAAAGAAAAAGCTTAACGATACATCATTTCTTAACCAGTTTTCAGGAACAAATCCACCAAACATTTCTTTCAGATATGTGTGTCTGAGAGAGTTGTGAAATCAACTGTCCCGAATCTCTCCTCTGATATTGTATATTATTATTGCATATTATTAATGAAACAGGGTGGAATTTGCTTATATAGAAGGACCTGAGTTTCCAGTATATAAGCAAAGTTGCTTTCACAACACTTCATGCTTTTATGTAATTTAAAAGTAAATAAAACATAAGTTTCATCAGTAATGACAGAATTCTAACATGACAAAAATGGGTATTTATCAAAGATTCTTCATGCTGCAAGAAGGCCCGTTGCTGGAAGCCCCACATCATGTTGTGTAGAGAGAAAAGAAGTGTCTAAATTAGAGGAGATTTCATAAACTCAAGGTATGATCAAGTGGTTAAGCTGTAGACTCTGAAAAGTTTATAGTTGTTGATGCGCCAGAAATTCTGTAAGTAGCATTAAGGTAATATTTTTACAGGTGACCACACTGTTCGTCATTAATTGAGTGCCCCCACTGCAGTATTTTGGTCCTGCCTATTGGAATAGCCTTCATGATTCTCCTTTTGGTAAGAAATAAATGGAAAATGAGAGGCAGGAGATCTGGACCTGCCACTGATCTACTTTGTGCACCCAAAATCGCCATGTTCCTTTCCTGTATCCACTCTCTTATCTGTGGAAAGGGAATGATATTATTTTTCTCATATGACATAAAAATAGTAGTCAATGAGTCACCATGGAAAAGTTCTGTATTTCTGTATTTTATGTAGGGTTTGGTTGTCAAAATTGTAAATTAGTCTGGGACCCACACATGGAGTGAAAAAGATAAAAGGAAATATAGAACAGGAGCCTCATTCCAGCCAATATATAAAGTGGAGCAATAGTTTTTTGAAAAAAAAATATTGCATGCACACACAATTAAAATGTGTGGCACAATGCAGGAAAATGAGACAACACAATGTTGCATTGGCAACATTCTTACATTTCCTATCTTGCAAAGTATTCTCAAGTATTTGACTCTGCATGTCATTTTTTATTTTGGTTTATCAAGAACTAGACAATTCTAACTTGGAGAAGAAATCTTGGAGCCAGAAATCAAATATGAACATACCTATCCATTCCTGTAATAAACCAGCCCAAGACATTTTTATGGTCAGATCTGCAATAGCTGAGGAAGAGTAAAACTCTACTGAAGTCAACGGAGCTGCATTCAATTTAACTTGGCTCAGGACGTGGCCCCTAATCCTTTAACAAGATTTTAATGTTAGCCATGTGATTTCCATCTTAAAATCCCTGCAGGCAAGGCTTGGATTGAGCAGAGGTATACTGGAGAAGAAACCTGGAGAACTTTTCTTATTTTTTCTTATTTTTATCTGAGACTGTCATCCTGTTCTCCAGAAATTCAATATTCATTTGAAAATTAAAAACTGTACTGTTGCAGAAAACCCCTGGAAGCTGCGAAATGGAAGGTAACAGGTTCTGAGCTGCATTCTTGCATCTGAAGAAGCTCTAGAACATTTCCCTTGTGCAGAATGACAAATTAGCCGAGACATCTTTTAACAAAAACATCAAGGTTCTGAAATCTTTAGGCTTGGGCTTGGCGGTTTCAGACACTTGCCTGTTGTGCTTGGTCAAGGATGTATCTGAACATCTCTGCAAAAAAATGCCAAACCTGATAAACCTGCCAGCACTTCTGTTTTTCTAGGTCAAGACTTATCAGCTAGAATGGGAAAAACATTAACAAAGCAAAAATATACCTATATTCTGGCCATCTTTGCAAACATAAAACAGTATTTGGAATTTAGAGAATTAAAAGAAGTGTATCAAAACACAAACTACTTTGAGTCTGGAACAAGTGAAAAAGATCATCTAGGGAGAATAGTCCAATGCCCTACAAGGAAAGCTTGTCTTTTCTAAATGCCCTTGGGGTTTTATCAAATCTCCTTTGAAGCACATGTAGACAAGATGCAATAACTACCTTTAGGGTAATTTCTCCCTTCATCTCATTGTCCTTGTGACTTACATTTTGTTTTTAATTTTTATATATGCATTTCTTTCCCCTTTCAAGTTATTGTTCCTTAACACACCATTTCCAACCTCAGTTAATCATCTCTCCCTCCTTTTGGACTATTGCCATTTAAATGTTTAAAGACTGTTAGCATAACTCCTTTTCCTTGAGCTCTAACCATGAAGTACCCTTAGCCTCTCACAAAATAGATCACACCTTGTAATACTTGTTTCTGTCATCATTTCCTGGATTCTCTCTAAGACACTTGCTGTCCAAACTAAACATAATAGCAGATGAATTTATTTGTGGAAGGTACTGTAACAAAAAAATAAATTCAAGCTTATTCTGTATAAATTGACTTCTCTAAATAGAGAATTTGGCTAATGATAAGAAATGGAACCCTACATCAGCCATTAGCAATAAGCAAATGAAAATCTTAATTCAAATCTCTCTGTTTTCATGAATAGATCTGCTACTTGTGCAACGTCATTAAATTGAAACCTCATGTCCAATATGTTCTTATCTCTCACCCCAAATCTTTTCCACATTACTGCTCTTCCTGTATAATGTTCCTTTGATTTTATGCCAGATAGTATTTTCCTCCACGTGTATTATTTTACATTTATCCACATTAAATTGTATTCATTTTAATGCTTTCTAAGCTCCTCTGATGTTTGCTATTTCCAGTCCTTCCTATTTTGGTATCATCTCTAAATATATTCATTGTACTATTTCCTTTCTCTTTAAGATCAATAGGGTAAAATCATTACTTTAATGGCCTGATTTTCAAAGATGTTGAGCACCTGTCTCTCCCGCAGGCTCCATTTGTATCTGTGTACAGAACTGAGCAAATAAAATTACCTTTTTTGGTTTGATGCTGAAAAAAATTGAAAAAATATACCTTCTGAGTCAACCCAAAGCTAAATTATTTTTCTTTTTCTTTTTGAAATGCAAACTGGAAAACATGCATTTTAGATTAACCAAAAGTTTTCTTTTAATCTGAAGAAAAACATTTTGTTTAATTTTTCTTTAAGAAAAGCTATTACCCTCAAAAATTAAAAATAGATGCATTTTGAAGTGAAATAAAATTTTAAATTTGCTTTAGAAAATACTTAAAAGGAATACCTTTTTCCTTTTGGCACTTAAGCAGGATTGATGAATTTGACATGAGTTCTCAAATTGTTTTATTTCATTTAATCCATACCATGCAAGGAATGGTACAATCTGATCTGGAAAAACTGGATTTAAAATCAATCAGTTCCTGAACTGATAGCTAAAGAATTAACTGTAGGAGTCTCCACTTCCAGCTGCTCTTCCAGGAGCTATTGGGTCACATGGGTATGGCTCAGCTAGAATCTTCTGTCTTCCCAAGCTGGATCCCCACATCCCTCTTTTGGCCCTCTTTCAGGCCAAGCCAATTCTTGCCTGACCTGAAAATGCTCCTTTATTTTTTTTAGTGAAAAAAAAAAAAAAGGATTGAAACAATAACAATTCTGATAAGCTCTATTTGCTGTGGAAAATTTGCACTCCACTGCTAATGCTGTTGCTATACAGAATTTTCCCATTGCAGCACTGGTCCCTGAGACACTGTGCCTCAGGGCAGGCAGAATTTGCTGCACCCATTACCCATGGGTGCACCCGTTACATCATCTGTCTGAAAACTGGTGTAGGGGGAAGATTCCTGGAACTGCCATCTTTGATCCAATATCCAGCAGTGTGAGAATCCCATGACCCTTTAGAACTGGAAGCAAAGGACTGAGGTATTCACCTGAATGCAGCTCATAGACACCAAAAAAATAGATTAAAAGAGTAACTTTCTCCTATCTTTACTTATGTAGAGGCTCCTGTTAATTGCCAGAAGCTAATTCATTAAGTACAAACCTAAATTTTGATCTCTATAGTGTGCTATTTTCTACCTTATTCCAAACTCATGAAGCAGAGAGAAAGCCAGCTCTTAGTTTAACAGAGAGAGAATAATCAAGGCTCTCTGGCAGAAAAATCTAACCACTCTTTAACATACAGGTGAAAGCTGTATCACAATTGATAGGTCATTTGTGTAAAGATATTTTGGACAATGGTTACATGGCAGAATACTCAGTTTAAGCACTATCCCGGCACTCTCCTACCTACAATTAAAACATTATGCCCTTAACTTCCATGACAAGATGGGTTTTCAAAGACCTCTCATGGGAATCAAAACAGTAATTACCCGTTCATCAGGCTCGAGAAGTATGAGCTCTCATTTTTATATAGAGCTCATTAAAATAGATTTGGAAGATAAATGCAAATATATGAAGAGGTGGGAAGAATCCCTAGGTAGAGAAATTTCATTCAAACAGTGGTCTGTAATTTCGCACAGAACAACTACTTCTTCCATAAGTATTATTAAAAGAAGGTAATAATAAAATGCTAGTTAAAGTTGTCTCTTACTTCTTCATGCACTATGAAAATACATACAGAGTTTTCTGAGTTTGGTTGAATAGAATGAAGGGAGTAATAGATCTTTTCCTGGTTTGGTAAAAATAGTCTTATAACTCAACCAATGACCCAGTGTCAGCACTGAATTCTGAAATTACAGAACTGTTGGAGTTAGGATGCCTCATCAAACCTCAGTTGAAGCTGGGAAACATTCAGTGAGATAATATCTGTCAAACTAAATATTTTGAGTTAATTTCATTGACTAGACCTTCTGGTCTGCTAGGTTGTGACACATGACTATCAGAAGATGGTAGTACAAGTAGCCAGAAGTATCAGATACCAAGATTGATCCACACTGATGCAGACACCTTAGCCTGTCAGATATATTGCCCATTCCCTGATGCTGGTACAGGATTATACTTGGTTGTATATTTTCAAGTGTTCTATTCAGAGAGATTTTAAATTTCTTGTGCACTGGGGCTGCCTTTTTCTTGGCCTTTAGAAGATATTTTTTACTTCTCCTAGTAGGTCTTGCTGTTGAGAAGTTAGTACCTTGTAAATAATAATATAATGATATGAAGCTTTAAATATAGAGACAATTTAATTTCTGAAATTAATAATTTGATTTCAAAATCCAAACAGCTCAATATGTGGCCATTAACTCTATTTCATATAGTCCTAAGTGATTATCCTCAGTCCTTATATGAGGTTATTTATATAGAAGAACTCTTACTGAAGTCAATGGCAAAAATCCTTTTGATTTAATAGAAACTTTAGCAGATTTTAGGGCCATAAACATGACAATTGACCAAAGTGCCATCTGACTTTTGCCCTATATTCCTAATTTCTGTTTAAGATACTGTAAATTTTGGAGATACCCAGTTTTGTTTTGAAGATTGCAAATAATAAGAATTTGTTGTCTCCTGATAAATAGTTCTACAGTTTAATTAACATAGATTTTGAAATATACTTGTAATAGAAATTTATATAGCATCAGCTTCAAACTATTCATGCCATGCCTTTTTGTGTTGGGCTACAATCCTTCCCATTATTAGGAATATTTTATTCATGGTGTTCCTTGTAGACTGTAATCTAGTAATCTGTTATATTTTATCTTCACTAAGCAAACAGATTGATTTTTATTCTGACTACAGCAGATGCAGGTATATTTAACAATCAAGGCTGAAATACTATCACAAAACAAGATGAAGATTGATTGCTTTCCACACAACCACATTCCTCTACATTATGCTATCACCTTCAATTCTTCACTGGTTACATCACATTATTACCATTACTTAATTCAGGATTCATGTCAGCAATATGTGCTAGAGCCATGTAGACTTTTATTTTTAAGATGTTGGCACAGTATTAACTTTTTCAAGATTTGTTAAAAGACAACGATAGTGTTTCATGGAGTTTCTCAACCAATGTTTTTTTGGCGTAAACTTATCCAGTCCTACAGATCTAAAAATATCCAATAGCTGCTGTTTAATGTCCTCCCTACTTGTTACCAATGGAAAGTATTTAGTCTTTTTGAATGTATCATCTTTCCAGAACATAAATACTTGTTGAATGCTGCTTCTTCTTTTGTAGACTGATAATTTTACATTCATTGCGTAGAAGATATCTGTCATTGTGAGGTACTAATTTTTCTGATATATTACAAACCCAACAACAATATTTTTATGAACACCATGGGAAACAGAGTTTTCAGATCTTTCTGTTATTTGCATTCTACTGATATTGATTTTTATTCACTATAAAAAAATGTCTTATTTTTCCCCTTTATTTATTTATTTCAAAATGTTTCAACTCCTGATTGGAACAGTTTTTAGCATAGAAAAAAAAGGTTTCTCTTTTGTTCTTTCTTTCTTTCCTCTTTTTTTTTTTTTTTTTTTTCTATTCCAGTAATGCATCAGGTATTTTTAAACAGTTCCAAATTATCATTTGCATCTGTCTTTTAAATGCTCAATTCCTCTCAAATCTTTTCAAAGCTGGTTTTGCTGTGTATATGTATATATCTCCTGCACCAGGGGTCAGCCACTCTGAGCGTGAGTGATAAATGGAGAGGTGTTGAATGTCACATAGCAGGGTTGGTCCAGTGCCAGGAGCGATGAGCCATGAGATCTTGAGAAAGGTAGTGTTTCCCAGTTCTTAGTTCCTACTGAGTTCTGAAATCAGAAAGAGCTGGGAGCCTCTAACTCAAACAGAGACAAGACAAGATGGAAAGAAAAATACAATCTGATATATCACTCCTGAAAGGCTGCTGGCTGTTTTGCTACTGGATGGAATTGCAGTTTGCACATAAAAATCAAGTTATACTGTGCTCACTACTACCTTGATAACTGTTAGCAAATTATTCTTTATCGATAACAATGAAGTTTCTTCTAGAACTTTCTTGAATTTCTTTAAATACTTTTTAAATTGGAAAATTGTTGAGAGTTTTCAGAGACTCCAAGGATATTTCACTAAGTAAAATTTCCTGCTCATAACTCCTGATTAGCATCCTCTGCAATGCAATTTTTCTACCTAGCCATCTCAGATAGATTTGCAAAGAGCTGTTCATCTGCTTCCTAAATTCAATCTAGTAGCCTGCTGCTGACTCCTGCACCACTACTTCATCCTGTGATTTACCGTTTAATATGTTTATCAATAAGCATTCCAAGTCCTTTTTTTTTCTACTCTGTCAATAATTGTAGAGCAGATAATGCTATCCTTAGTGTACACTCCACTCCTTGTCCCTTAGTTTCCCACTTTTTCCTAACAAGGTACAGCCATGATTTTAACGTTCCAGTGATATGAATCATTCTACTGGATGTGGTACTAATCATATATAATTGCTCTCTATAAATTAATGTATCTAACACATTTTGTTTATTACTCAGACTAGCATTGGCAATTAGGCAACTAATTTTTTTTTTTCTTGGTGCCTTAATTCTTTACACACATGCTGTTTTGAATGAAAGTTGCATGTTCGAGCATATACACTGTGTTCTAGCTGCAGGCAACATCCCTTTAGATGATAAAGCCTTCCTAGCTACTTCAGCTGGTTTGTCACAATATGGAAGACCACAAATTTGTGTGTGTTTCTGTGCTGTCTATGGACAGGTTTCCATAATTGCTCAGCTGTTTTCGAGCATGCTATTTTTAGAAGCTGGATTAAACATTATGATAAGAACATTAAAGATTTTTCATTAATTTAAGACCTTGGAATTTTCTTTTCATTATCAAGAAGATGTCATTGTGAAAGCACTATTATGTTTTGTTGGTCAGCACATATACTTTTTTTTTCAGGTCATTTAAACTTCTATACAAACAACATAGCACTAATGAAGAGTTTGGGGGTGGGATGGTGAAAAAGGATAACAGAAATCTAATACCAAAAGGCAACAATGGACTTGGCTCTTGACAGGTTGAGGGATATGCTCTGAGTTTTTAGTATATTACAAGAGCAGCACAAATATGCTGAAACATGCTCAAACGTATCTATAGAGGAACATACAGAGCTTTTTAGCTTCCAGGCTGCCAGCATTCTCAGTAGTTGGCTCTATCTTAAGACAGCTTTACATTGTTAAAGCTTTCCAAGTTTATAAATATCTTGGAATCCATGATGTCCTGCCAATTTCCTTCATTTTCATTCTAGACATCGGTGGTTTCTGGCATAAAATTGGGTGTATGAACTGAGGGTCTGTCTACACATATGTGGGTATCCATACTCTCTTACCATCCACCCTTATACATACCACAGTAATATGAATTAAGTGAACAGACCAGCTCCCCTGAAAGCCTGGGTGAACTACATTCGTTCAGGAGGTTGGACATGATTTGTTTGGAGCACCTAGTTAGTTTGTAAAATTTTGTTTACAGTTACCTGTGTCTATACATTCTGAACCTTCTACCTCCTTATTCTCTACTTATTTCCTTATTTTCCAGAATCTTATAGCTGTGCAGTTTTCTCCCTGCTTCACATTTAATCTTTCAGTTCTCATGAGCACTGTTCAAGTACAGACATAGCAAATCCCTGCTCTCTTTGCCAAAACAAAGATTACCTTCACACATGCAGTTGGATAACCAGAGGAGCATACCAGGATTCTTTGTTCATGAGTATGATTTAGCACAAAAATATGTACTATTACTAGCCCATGGGAAAGCAATTGGTGGCATCAACCCATTATTGGGCCAAACTGCTTTGCTGAGTGCAGATCAAACACTTTCAGCAGCTGTACTACAAAACTGAGGGTGCAAATCCAATGTTCAGCAGCTGATCTGCCAATTCTGGGGTGTCTCTGCTTGGGGGTACTTGACCACAGCTTTTCAATGACTTGACAAAGAGCTTGCAATACATGTGACCTGCTCTGTACCCAGCAGCATGACATACAGAAAAAAAAGACAGGATAATACCAAAGAGGAATTCCAGGAACAGACTGGATCTATCTCAGCGCAGTCTTGTTCACATCCTCCTAGGGTCAGTCCCTTCACCTGGATTATTTAGAAGATATCCGAGAACCTGTAGTTGAGTGGACTCACATAGGCAGCCACTTGCTACATCTGTAATCACCAAATTTTAAAAGGCAGGTGCTTTTTATGTTATAATTATAAAAATGTTTAAAGAGTTCAGCATGTTCATCTTCAGGCAGCAGCTATGCTATTAATTTTTAAAAATAACTTATTACCTCCTTGTCTATCCTAGATGCGTATTACAAAGTGGCCATAAAGCCTAGGGAAAAGTTCACATAGAAGAATAGTGCATGTTTCAGAAGGCAATTTTTGCAGTGTTTAATACTTGCAGGATGGTGCGCTTAACAGGTAAAGAATACAGAACTTTGCGAATAGCAGTACTTTTCACTCCAGTGCTACCAGCTGCTTGCCAGCAGTTTAAGTATCTCCAGAATATAAACTATGGAGTCTCTGCTGAAGTCCATAGACATTGCAGTCCACTGCTCATCCTTTCTGCTCTGTTACTTCACTGAAATCCTGTGCAGTGTTAGTAAAGACACTTTTTTGCTACTACCCACTGTCTAGTTCAGCACTTCCTCAGAGCTCCTCCTTTTTCTCATCTTAGACAGGATGCTTTTCAAGCACCTGAACAGGTCCATCTCATCAGCTGGTTAGCAATCTAGGTGTGCACTTCATTCATTGATTCACTGCCTCACCTCCTGTATTCCTCCTGCACACAAGCTGACGCAGGCTTGGTTTCTTCTGCTTTTCATTCTGAGCATTCTATTGTCATTAAGTCCTTAATATTTGTGCTAATTGAAAAAAAAAAAAAAAATGCCATCCCAGACAAGTTTGTATACTGGTAAGAGTGGCTTTGTTTGGACTTGACCTTCTTTTTACTTCAACACCCCAAACTCCAGACTTTTTTCCCTTAATCTTTTTTTTCTCTTCATTCTCTTTTCTTGAATTGGTAGGTACATGTTGGAACAGCCATGAGGGTGAAACTCAGCAATGACCCTTCTTTACGTCCAAGATGATATGATTGTAGAAGTACCACGAAAGAGGGAGAACTAGAGATTGCTCTTTGAGCTGAAGAAATAGGTGGCATGAAACACAGAAAGGCTGAGGAAAGTATTCCATAGACACAGAAATTCAGAAAAGGGAGCTGGGCTGTGTTTGGAAGTAAGAACACTGAAGTCTTACAGCTTTTCTTTTGTGATCTGCTTGAGCTGTTATATTTATCTGTATCAATTCACAAAAAAAATGTTTTCCCTTCCTTTGTAATAATGGCCATTCAGATGAACAGACATACATAAATTAAGAAATTGAGTTTAATTAAAAGTGAAAACCTCGAAACACACAATTCCCTTAATACAAAGCCCACAAACAGTTTCTGCATTTGGAGAAACTAGTATAAAATTGCTTTTAGCAGGTCTTCTTCACAAAAACACTCCCACAAAATAAAATCTTATAATTACTAGAAACTTAAAATGCGTGCAGAAAAAATAAAATTAAATAATTAAAAAAAGGGAGAGCACAGCAGTCAAATATAATTAATTAAGCATCGCATATCTTTCCCATCTATTACTCATCATCATCATCAACCTGTCTTGACAGGATGTGGGCACAGATGGCAGACAACCTATCCTTTGCTTGCCTTGAGCCTGTGCCACGGTGGATGCAAGGTTAAGACAGGATATATTCAGGTTACCTGTGCTGGGCTAGCAAACTCGCTGGCCTGGGTCCACCCTGTAACTGACCATCCACCATTAACCTCACCAGTACTGTGTGCTGTGCAGCACATCCCAACCACAGAGTCAGCCTGTATCACTTTGGCCTTGGACAGATAATGCCAGTGGCATTATATTTCCTTGTTACTTATACATTCCCTTTTCAGACTTAAAGTCTGAAAATTATATAAAAATATCTCTCTTCTTTCTCTGTCTCATGAACCAAACCTAAAATTGAGTGAAGTCAATGAGAGCCCTTCATTGACTGGGATAGGTTGTGGTTCATGGCCTAAGAAAAAACTCCTGACATTTTTTGGAAGGAAAAAGAAATCAAAAAAAAATAAAACATTAAAAAGCCTTGTTTGGACATTTGTACTTTAAAACCAGCGACCTTCATAGATCTTTATTTGATCTGTAATATTTCAGGCATCTATTAAAAGCCACAATTCAATATCATGGTCAATCTAAACCTGCAGGGGCTGGTGAAGTAGATTATATAGGATGCACTTATATTTCAACAGTAGCATTTCACTACTTTTTCTGATATATTTTTAGATTATGAATAGGTTCCTCTATTTGGAGTAATGATTTCATTAGTCTTATTCATTTTTTGTAGTTTAGTATCAGCATAAGTATATTAAACGTGTAATCAGGTGCATTAACATCTGTTTTAAAGCTTACATTACATACATAATATACATACATATATATCTATGTAAAAGAAGAGTTTCTTATTATTGTCAGGTTGCATTAATGTTCAGCCAGGGATTACTCCATTTGATGGAGAAGCAAAGAGAGCTGAATGTCTATTTCTTCATTAATCTTTTCCTTGCAGTAATGAGCAAAGGTGTAAATATTAACACCTCTGATTTTCAAGCATTAGTTTAAGCTATCATCCATAAATTCACTTTCATAAAGACAACATACTTCAAAATTGAACTACTTTGCCCTTAGTAAATAATTTTATTTGAATCTTTGATTTACCTATATTTTGGTTTCCAAGATTTCTGTTTCTGAAATATTTTTAACCATAACCTTTTTAATTTTGTTGCATTGTTTTATAATTTTTGAAATGACATCTTCCAAATAATTCAAAGTTAACAATTATTTTTTTTTGTTATTATTTGTTTGCATAGTTTTCTCTTTATAAATTATTTGTTGCAGGCTTTGTATTGTTTTTCTGCTTGTAATTGACAGCTTTATAATACCTAGGGGCATATTTGAGGTCTCTTTCTCTTTTCAAACACTCTTCTCTATCCATAGCAATGGCTGTTTCTCTTTGTTTCTTTGCTGTCTGTGGAAAGCAGATCAGAGGGTGTTACTGGATGTGGTAGAATATTACATTCTGTTGCAACTAGCAGTTTACTTAAGCTCTGTAACTAAGTATCCCGTGAAAGCAAAATGCAATTGCCCTGGCAAATCTGATGTTTTCATAAATCATGAGCAAAACTTTTAAGGTTGTGAAAACCTGAAATATTTGTATCCATTTTTTAATTGTTGATGTGCTGATGTCAAGCCACCATGCAGTGTATTTTTAGTAGCTCTCCCCATGAGTAGTTATGTGTAGAAATAAGAAGCATGGGGTATCACTTCTGGCAGAACTGGAGTGAATTAGAAATTCTTTTTTCAAGACATTTTAAAATATTCACTTTTTTAACCTCCTTTAAATCTACCTCTTGCTATATTTTGCAACTGTAGGGATTTAATGCATGATGCCTACATATGTGTACATAATATTCTCTACCTTTTGTCTTTAATATTCCTTGGTTTTTAATTATTAAAGATAAGTATTTGAATTATAAATATTCTAGTTATACAGGAATAGGCAAAGCAGGCACATACCCTCAGGCAAAATTCTTCCATTATCCATAATCCTTCTGCCTCCTGCCTCCATTTCTCTACCTCCTATCTTTATGTCGTCTCAAAAAACACAGAGGCATTCTTTTAAACTAACCTTCTCCTCCCCACTTAAACCATAGAAATCCCTTCTCAATATGTATAGGGGCCTTTTCCTTGAAGTGGGATGTCATACTTGTCCTAAATATAATAAAGTGCTATCTTCAAGGCATTTCTGCATCCAAAACAGTCCCCAGAAACCTGCCTAGTCCTCCCATCTAACCAGCCTGAATGTCACAAATCATAGCACAGAAGCTGCTTTATAGTGAATCATTAACATTGTCAGGAATGAGTTGGCAAGGAAAAAAAAAAGCTTTCCATTAGAGAACTGAGGGAGAATATACAAATGACAGCATTGTCATTTCTCTTACATTGTTTTATAAAGTGCACAACTGATTAGGAAGAGTTTATTATAGAATATATATGCTGTGTATGCATACATGACAATTTTGTTTTCATCCTCTACTATTTATAAGTGTGTATGGATGTGCTTTAGATTAACTGTCCTCCTTTAGGTTTTGAATTATACAAGTAACAGTTTCATTATGTGCAAAGACTGTCTAGCCTTAACAAATATATTTGGAACCTAAGAGGCATGAAAATGCAAGATATGTGTGGAAGGTATTTTTAATCTATGAAAAGATTAAAACTCCTATTAGGCAGTATCTGAAAATGTCCTTTAGGATAATATTACTTCAGTATGTAGGTACTATTATCTGATTACAACTTAGAGGTATGTAACTCCAGTCTAGATGCTTTCTTGTCAATTTTCCTGCTTGGCACAGCTTGAATGGGATAATATACACTTATAACATGTAATACAATTAGTTCTCTTTTGAGCATCAAATATTGTAAAGAAAGTCATTTTGATCAATACATGTGATGCTTTTTATATAAAAACCTAATATATTTGTGTTGTAAATTAGGGTTTTCTTCCCTTCATATCTTAAAAGACAATTGCGTGGAATTATACATGGCTTTGTTGTTCATGGAGATAAAAACGTGTCAAACCATCAGTGGCAAAAAATGTGTGAGGATATACAGTATACACCTAAAAAAAAGGAAGATTGATTTTCAAAGAACAAGTTAATTTGCTTTGACAACACTGGTAGCTTTCTTTAAATAGTTGTAAATACTAATGAAAAGTATGCAAAGCAGACAGTACTCCTCGGAATTTCACAAACTTACACAAATAATTTTAGTGTGCTTTTCTTTTTCTAAGGTGATCATGCATGCAGTTAGGTCATTCTGATTGCCAGTTTGGTGTGAACCTGGGGTATTTAAATGATTTCAGTTGAGTTTTGGATATGCTCATGCCACTGAGCTCAGGATCTGGCAGTATGCTGCATGGCAATTGCTAGCCAAAACCAACAATTCCCCAAACTTTCAGTCTCCTACTGGTATTTAGGTGTGGTTTGAGTGACAGCATTACACAGGCAGAGGGAATACATTTTTTTCTTCTCTCAAATAGGTTGATTGTGCAAGAGCTCCTTCAGACAGAACAATTTGCATGGTATCCATCAACACACAAACTACTTCCTTCACAGGGGAACTGCCAGGAACATACAGGCTCCAGAGTACTGGGAATGGCGTGATATCTAGGACATGGCAGTCTAATCATACTAATACTTACATGATGTTGCCTCTATAATCACTACAGCTTATCCCAAAACACATTTGAGGAGCTGAGTGAAAAGGAAACTACTCTTTCTAGCTCTGCTGGTGTGCTGGAAGGTGATTTTAAAGAGAAGATATGAACACTAACAATAATCCTAATAAAAAATAGAGAGAGTTTTTTGCTTTGAACATTATTTACATCTTCCTATAGGGGATCTTGGGAGATCTTTGCATAAAGTAAAGGCTTGATACAATGGCTAGTCCATTCACCTCTCTGAGTACTGTATGAGGTCCTATGAATTAAGCTTTACAGAGCACCAGTGTGAGGTAGCTATTATCAATTCATTTCTTGCATGAAGCCTTCATCTTTCATCTTTCTAGAGATGAAACTGGTAGAGCCAGAGACACTAAATACAGGCATTGTATCAGACAGTGAGACTTTAAATAGAAATATACCAGAAAGGGAACGGAGACAGAACACCCCCCCCCCCAAACTCCATCAATTCTCCAAGACAGTAAAGAGGCGTGTGGAAGAATTCTAACTTAAACAGGTAGTAAGATTTTCCCTGCACTGACATACTGTTTCCTTGATCAAGAAAAAGTATAAAAAGGGGTGGAAAAAACAGAAGTCTAGTGTGATTTACTGACTGTTGATAGAGAGCTCTGCCTGATGATAGGTAGAAAAAAACATGCGTGCTTATTTTTCATGCATGCACATAATCAGATATAGATTATTTAATTACTGATAAATTTTTTAAAAATATGAATTGGTTGAAGGCCATCCCAGTGAAATAACTGTAACATTAGTTAGAGAAAATATAAAATTTTCTTTAGAAAGTGACATTGCTACTCTTTTCTGTATGTGCCTAGAAGAAAGCATAAAATATTTTCTCCCAAGGAAAGTGGGGAAGTTGGTATTTTTTTTTTTTTCCTTTTCAGATTGGTCTTGAGTACAAGGTGAATTTTATCAGAAAGCTGTGCAGGTACACAGTGAATGCAGTTTGGTTATCAGGAAGATAGGCAAGCTAGATATTAGAGTTCACTGCTTGGTTAATTCCTCAGAGCCTGATGCAGATAGGGCCAAACACCCTCAGCTCTCACTTAAAGACACTGTAGAGGTTAAATACAACAACCTGAGTTGTTTTTCATTTTGCTCACGAGAACATGTTATCAGTAACAACTGCTTAAACCTCAAAAATAAAATCTGAAGGAAATAACAGTCATGGGAGTGTGATGTCAGTAAATAAATACCCCCTGTACCCCAGTGATTCTGCATCAATGAAAAATGCAGGACTGAGCCTTGGGTTTTCATTGACAAATGTAAAATATTTCCCAGTGATCACATAACACATGGAAAGAATAATCATCCATGCCCACATCTTCATGCTTACACTTTCCCCTCCCCTTCTTATTATAGTAGCATCAGTCAAGAAGAGGGAGATGATAAAAATGAGTAATAGGTGTCAGTAGAAAGCAGGGAAATATCGTAAACACATGAAAACATATAGCTTGGGAATCCACGGGAAAATATCCGCAGTAACTAGCACTGGACAAATTCTAACTAACATGTGAGAGCCACCAGCAGCACACTGGAGCAAGAAGGCAAGAGGCAGAGAACAAAAAGAGGATGATGTCAAAAGGCATGACTTCTGTCTCTACAGTCCTCACGACTAATCCAACACCAGAATACCAGAACCCATAGCCATCAGATAGCCTTCACTGCAGCAGCTTGTGGTGAGATGGAAGCACTTCTCTGCACATCAATTACCCAGTGGTGGAAAGTCTGAATGAAACCGAAACTGGAGAATGACTTGCCAGTGGATTTAGAATTCAAAGGCGGGGGGAGAAATGCTGGATGCGGACGCAGACTGAACAGAGAGCGGTATGGACAGGGATCAGAACGGGCAGAGGAAGGAACAAAGATGCATCTGTTCCCCTCCCTATCTGTTACGTTCTGTCTTTTTAGAATGCAAATTCTTCAGAAAAGCAGAGATCATTGCTCTTGTATAGTTGCTAGCACTATATTTTGTATTATATACGGCGCAGCTTAACCAGACACCAGATACAGATCACACTTTTCTGCAGAACCATTTCTAATGCAATTACAGATTTTGTTGGGAAAGCGATTAATGGCTCATTTCACTACAAATTGATATGCTGAAATTTACTGCTGTAAAAAGTGGAAGTATTGGTTTTGATAAGATAATATTAATCACTATAGATGGGTTTTTTATTTCATTCATTTTTATATTTGTCTTGTTTTAAGATAAATGTGAGTGTTACAATTTTGGAATTTTCCACAGGAAAAAAAAATCTACTTGTTTCTTCAGAAAACCTAAGTCTTTGAAAGATTCTTTTCTAAAATGCCTAGCTGAATTTTGAACTACTTTAATGCCTTCACGTATGGGCTGAGAGATGATAGAAATATTCTTTATTTGGTGCTTATTCCATGTAGCTTTATGTAAAGATGATATGGGAGATGCCATTCAAAGCAATATCATACCACTCATTTACCAGTTAAAGATTACCTGCCACGTGGAAAAGTAATCTGAATGCAATCCCAGGGTATCTTGCGTACTATGTGCTGTGCACAAAAAATAGAAATTCTTGCTTATGGAATCAAAGAATCTCTACATTTTTTATGACAAGAAAAAAAAAGCTCCTACCATGCCACTTTTCTCCCTAAGGGTGAGGCCAACCAAAAACACCACCAACATATTTTTACAGGGAAAGTTGCCAACTTACTGTCAGAGAGAATCAGTAAGAAGAAATATGAACTTTTGCTACCAAGATTAAAAGACCAATAGAAGAATTGGAATAAAGAAAAAACCCACAACCATACGAAAATTTAATTGTCTCCTTTAATTATTGTTTTCCTCCTTTACCTAAGAGAATTAATTCCTGTTCAGTTGCCTTTGTTAAATTTTATAGTTTTGCTGTTCAAAGTCTGCAACCAATTTTTCTAATTTAATTTTAGGTGAGCGTCTAACATTTGAATTCTACTTTCTATTTCAATTCTAAATGATTCTAAGGATATAGAGAACCTATTTTTCAGAACTTAACACAGGCAAGCTCTAACCCCTGTCTAATATCATGTTTTTAAAAATTGTTGGTAGTAGTGCCGAACTCACTGAAATCATACAGAGCTCTAAGGTGTTTGTAAGAGTAAACAAGAATATTAAGTAATTGTCATAGTGCACAAAACCAAACAAATAAAGTTTCTTGCAATGTATTAAGTATATGCAGGAGCAAATGATCAGTTCATCATGACTTCTCACTTGTCTATTATCTCTTATCCTCTATTGGGATGTCATTTCCACTCAAGCCATAATGTTAGTCTCCATTGCCCATTTGTTACACTTTCAAGTAAAAGCTTTTGTATTGAGCTGAATTTGATTTTCTATATAAAATGTCAGGATTCTGTTAGGTTTGTACGAAGAACATTTGACACTCCAGTCCCCAGTGAAATCTGATGTATTTGTATAGATAGCACCAGTTACATCATTAGTATACTGCTTAGCAGTCCTTCAGAGTGAAAAATGAACAACAGAGAGGCAGAAGAGTTTAGAAGCATAGACTTCCCATTTCACTCAAATAGGAGACAAGCACTGTCTGCTTCATCTTCCTTTTTTTTTTCACCATAGGAATGGTGAAGCAGAATGGAGTAGGCCAGAGAATCTGACCCATGGCATGTTACTGCCTCAGTCAGATATGATATCCATGTCTAGTCCCTTCATTACCTCATTCCTCCTACATCAAGAAGAAGACAATGTAAATTACTAAATGAAGAAAGCTATGTGGTCTTGCAAGTTAAACAACACTTGCATAAATATTGCATCAGCTATTCATCCACCAGCATACATTGTTTAGTTAAACAAAGCGTTTTGATATATCTCCTACCAAAATGTAAAATGTAACAAAGATTAATAAAGTCCAGAAAGTTGCTTTTTGCAAAAGTTCCCTTTTTAGTCTCACTCTGGTCACTTTATTATTTGCAAAGGGAATCTCATCTCAGATGCAGCATCTGTTTTTCAGTAAAGTCCTGCTTTTTACCCAATTTTCCAGCTGGATTGACTGAGGCAAAAGAAGGTCAAGTGACTTGCCAAGGTCAGATGGCAATCCAGTGCTTTACCAAGGATTAGAATTTAGGAACCTCCTGATTAATAGAACAAATAACCTCCATGCACCAAATCCCCATGGGATGGGCAACTCACAGAACTGGGTAGGATTAACCAGAAAGGACTTGTCTGCTTGGGTAAGCAAAATATACCCAGCACAGAAGAAATACAAACATTTTCAAGTTGCTGAGGCATAATCCTAGGAACCATTTACATGTGTGCACTTGTGCAGGTTGTGGAGGTCTTTAAAAGACCAGTAAAGCACAACGTTAATATTTGAAGCCATTGCATTAAATAGCATACACACATTTTTATTAAAAAAAATGAAAATAGAATAACCCATCTCAATCCACTATTATAATAATTATTTAAAGAGGCTCAGCCACTGACACTGGAGATTTGCGCTGTAGAAAACCTTATTTCCTAACAAAAGGGCACATGCTCAGCACGGCAAGTAAACAAACATTCCAGACATGCCTTATGTTCCAGCAGCAGCGCCTTTTAAACAAATCTTACTAGTTACAGAGCAAAAATGGAAACTGTCTGTTTTGATTTAAATCTGTCCTTGAGCAATTTCCATGAGTTAACACAGCAGAAGTACAAGTACAGGAACAAATAAACAAACAAACAAAGAAACTTGAGGCTCGCCTCTAACAACTGAACAGCCACCAGTTTCCAAAATGTAATCATAGAACTGTCCATTCTTGCACCACAATTAAGAGTGGCTCACAATGGAGGCAAACTGCTCCACCCCAGCAAAGGGAGAGGGCGTTGAAATGCTAATTGCATACAAAACTTCAGTGGCGCTGGTGATTAATATACTTATTGTTATTGTTAAAATTGGAATGACAAAGAGTATAATATGGCAGTGCTTTTGTGTCCTCTGGCTGTTCAAAAGTGTCTCCTTGCACTTTCTTTGGGTGCCAGAATTACTCAACTTCATTTTACGGTTTTCACTTGCATTGAATAGACAGGAGACGTGGAAGAACAGCTATTGGAGTATTTTAAATTACGCAAAATAGGTGAGAATGTTTTTTTGTTTAGGAAACCTGTAGTGGGGAGGACAGAGGGAACTAGCAGGATACGTTCTCTTAGGTGAAAAAAGAATGGAAGAAGATCTGGAGTTCATTCTAATTGACGGGGTCCTGAATTCTCACTCTTTCCACTTTTCTCAAGTCATAATCCCTTAGTCATTCCTGTAAACTACTGAGATTTTCAGCACAGCCCACTAAAAGACTTATATGTATATTTAAGAAGATGACCACCAAATTGGCTGTTATTGGCTGCGTTTACATGCTTAATTTTAAACATTTACTGAAAACATTTTTTGGAGTAAGGGAAGATACTTTGCATCTTGCAGAATCAAGCTTTCAGTCTAATTGCTACAGAAAGATTTTCAAGGGAGAGGTGGATGTTCATACTCTCATTAAAGCAAGCCATTCATTCACTTCTGAAGGATTCATGAGGACAACCACTAGAGGCAATATTTACAGATCCTTTCTGTATGGCTAGGGTGGGACTGCTTATGATCCTGACCATTAGAGGTAGAGATAAATGTGGTGACTAGGTTATCTAGACTAAGTTAGTCTAACTTCACTAGAATGTCTGGTATAACAGTGTTATCTCAACATTAAGTAGCCTATATCTGTACTCATGTGCATAAACTAATTATAATAAATATTTGAGACAAAGGAGGTTGCAACAGATCATAAGCTATTTTGAGAGTGATACTTGTTAAAAAGAGGACACTTCTCTATCAGAAGGAGTTCAGGTTGCTCACCTCATATTAAATGTTTTGATTCATCATAATTGTGAGCGGTTGTTTATGACAGACATTAAAAAGTATTGATTGTACTTTAAAACCAACCAAGTAAGTAAATAAACAAATATACTTCTAACATAGTCAAGATACTGTGATAATATGGCTTCTGCAACAAAGTTCTTTCTGACTTTTAAATATCAAGCAATTGCCAGAATGAGGACAAGGAAGATCAAAGCAGGGTTAGGGAGTATTGCCATTGCTCAACTAGATGCACAGCTCTGGATGAGAAGGAGAAGGAGGAAGACAGCAAAGAGGAAGAGCCCCTGAAGGTTCAGGAAGCTAAGTTCTTGTAGCATAGCTCCAGGGAACAGCCGCAATAGGGAGCAGAGCCTGCTAGAATTAGCCTTAAGCAGGTGATTGTTGGAAACAATTTGTGATTTTAAATGCTGGTTCAATCAAGTAGGACTAAACCGTAACAAGCTCTGCACGGGAATGTCACAGCAGGTAGCATTAATTTGTGTAAATCGGAGTCTACTCAGAGGTTCATTTACTCTCCTCAGAAAGATGCTGAGAGAATTAGATACTTTTTAATAACTGCTATTTATTTATTTCTTCAGACTACTGAATAAAAATGGTGCAAAGAGCACAATAAAACATCAGTATTTTTCTTTCCAGATGGCAGTTTGGCTTTATGCTTTTTTAAGGATGTGTACACCCAAAAGAGACTTTTATTTATATACAACTTTGTGAGAGTGTTTTTTCTTCTTAATGTATTGTCTTACAGAATGATACATAGAAATATGTCCTACTCAAGGGAAGAGTAAACAAGACATTCAACACAAGACATTCAACACAAGACTGCTGGAGAAGGAAATTGTTACCAAAGCACGGGTTCCTAGTGCAATTTTATATCATTCCCATGGGCTTGGCAGATATGGCACAGGACCTATAGAAGACTTGTCTTTCTGGAAAGATAGGTAGAATAAACTATGGCATCTAAAGCACAAGTAAATACATACACTATGTGTACGTACTTCATCAAAGTAACTATACAAAAAGCATTGTAAAGGGTGACAGAATTATTTCAAATATCCCTAGTACTTCTTAAGAGATACATTTTCTCAGCATCATATAGCCTCAGTGTTAAATTTTTTAGAATGTACTCTGGTTTGATCAGTGCCCTGTGTCAGGGAGATCCTATCTGCGTGTCTACTGTTTGAGACTTTTACTGTAATAAAGAAAAATTTAGATGGTCCCATTCAAGTCTTGGCAATTGTTCTGATTCACTTCCTAATAGACATGACTTAGACTCAATTTATGTATCACAAACAGAACCACTGTTTTAACTAATAAAAGAAATTGAGCTCTACCCATGCTAACAAACTAATATCCAACTACTCTACACAGAGAGGTTCTGAAGTTCCACATATCTGTTGCATAAAGAACTTGTGTCTCAGACCCAGATCCAACAGCATGTGCTGCTATCCTTAAAAACATGCTTATTCTTTTCTTACCTGAAAGGCAATCAATTTCTATATCTTTCACACAAATTGAGAAACCACTTCTCAGCACACATGTGGGTACATATTTACACAAGATGCGGCTAGCCCTGGACAGGGAACTGCTGGAGAGGGTACAACAAAGAGCCACAAAGATGATTATGGGGCCTGGAGCATCTATCCTATGAGGAAAGGCTGAAGGACTTGGCTCTTTTTAGTCTTGAGAAGAGAAGACTTAGGGAGGATATGATCAATGCTTAAAAATACTTAAAGGAAGAGTGTCACAAGGATGGCGCTGGTCTTTTCTCAGTGGTTGCACAGTGACAGAACAAGAGGAAATGGGCACAAACTTGAGTATAAGAAGTTGCACCTAAACATGAGGAGGAACTTCTTTACTGTGAGAATCGTAGAGCACTGGAACAGGCTGCCGAGAGAGGTGGTGGAGTCTCCTTCTCTGGAGACATTCAAAATCCACCTGGACAAGTTCCTATGCAACATGCTCTAGGTAGAATCACTCTGTCGGGGAGGTTGATCTAGATGATCTCCAGAGGTCCCTTCCAACCCCATATGATTCTATGATTCTAGCTGGCATCTGCCTGCAGGGGGGTGCAGACTGCACAGCACTGTGGCTGTGATTCCACCACTTGATCACTTGAGGTGGGAGTGCATGGTGCATTGGCTGATACCAAATGCAGGGCTACAGCTTCCTTGGCTCCGTTTTTTTCCATCAACGCATTTTTCTACTTGTGACTAGAAATCAGCGCTAATTTGCCAAAAGTCTACCTTCAGCATTAGAAATGCACCCAATTTATGCTTGCAAGGTCAGGACCTGATTCTGCCTGACATGTCTTTGGCTTAGAGTGAAGACAAGGCAAAGGACTCCCTTGTTCCTATCTATGGCCAGACTCCATGGTCCAAGTCGGTGGGCAGGATTGTGGGACTGCAGCACGTGGCCTGGTAAAACTACTGCCCTTGGGTGTCCCTGGGAGTGTGGCACCTGGAGTCAACCCAGAGACAGAGAGCACCAAAGGTGTTCCCAAAGGTCTATCAATGTATGCACAAAACAAAACATCTGAACGTGTACATAGCTACCCATAGGAAAAAGAAAAAACCTCCAGACATGCACACAGATTATGATTTAAAAATATTAAGCACATCTTTCAAAAGTAGGCCAGAGATTGGAAAGCAATGTTGGGAGTTTTACCTGCATTGTTTCTACGTAGAGTTATACAGTAAAAAGTCCTAATGCTGGTTTCAAGCTACCCCCTTTGGTGGCGCAAGGAATATTTTTAGTATTTAATTCAAGCAGGGTTAAACAGGAGGTGGACTGAAGAAGAAATGTGAAAATTTGTCCCTTAATGCAGATGTATCTTTTTAAAGTGTCCTGAACAGTCAGAGGGTGAGTTCTCCTTTGAGACACCAACAGCAGAGGCTAGAGGAATGGCTTTAACCTTGACTTTCATGGCATTTATAGGTTTCTCTCAGACTCTGGCTGTTATTTTAGTTGTATATTCCAGTTTAGCTAGCAAATTAAGTTTCGTTTAGTTACTGAAATAAAATCAAGATATATAGGCCATGAAAAACATGATCAGTGAGATATGCTGCATAAATGTAAAATAATGATGGAGCAGAGGAACTTCATAAAACCTGTGTTTTCTTTTCTGTTACAGCAGTGAGACAAGGCAAAACAAAAAGCAATTGTTTGTTGTGGGGCTTGACTTATTAGGTTTTTTTAATGAATAAATTATCATCAGCAGCAGGTGCTTTAGTCAAATTATAAAACACTTTCCATTTTCATTTGGTCAATGTCTGAAACATGATTTCATGCCTAGAAATAAATAATTTGATTATTTAGGAGCTACATTTCCTTTGACTTTTAACAGTAGATTTCAGTTGCTGAAATACCCCATTTCCTCTGACAGTGATGTGATTATTGCCATCATATGTATTGCTATGCTAAACAATGTATATCCCATATTTTGTTATTTGCATTTCTTATTTCACAGTGCTTTGCAACGCAGACTTTGACTTCAGGAAAATACATTTATCATACTTTATATATGCTGTGGTTTAAGGATCATGACAGACTATACCAAATAGGTAAGAGGTCAGTAGTTGGCATTAGCTCGTAATCTGGTATACAAGAGGGGTCAAAGCATTACTATCACTGAAAACCACACTGCTACTATTGATTGTATGGCTCCAGAATTTGGAAGGTTCCTTTCATGCAAGTGTGTCCCTGAAGACCTTCCTAAATAATATGATTACACAGAATCACAGATGAATGATGGCAGATACAGAGCCAAACTCAGATGTTCAGTCAATGAGCTGAGATTTGAAAGGACGAACTGGTACAACAAATATAGAGTAAAACTACTCCATGGGACAGACCCATCAAAAGGGAAGATCCTTACACAGTACAGAGAGAAATCACCTAAAGAAACTAGTGGACAAGTGACAATGGTAAATGACAATGTTGATGAAGCACTATGGATGCAATATTTTCAGACCCTTGTAAAGAGTTTGATTCAACTGTTACCAGTAGAACTCAAAATGCATATGCCTCGTCCACTGGAAACATTGCTACTGATCAGCTGTACAAACTCTTCTCCTGGTGCATATACCATAGTGCTGTTAAATGGCACCGGCTTAGTCCCCAGATACCACGGTTCAGCAGGGATACTATGGAATCCCTGCCTCACTTAAAGCTTCTTTATCCCAAAAAGTAGCTTTTGGTAATGTTGGGACACTTTGTCGATTTTCTTGTTTCTGTTGACAAGCACAGGGCTTTTGATGAGACTCGTGGCTGTTGGACCATCTTTCTTGGGCTATAAGTGTCTTCTACATGCTAGGATGGCTAAAAAATTTTATGACATTTCACCCTTCAAGCTAAAAATATGTGGATAAAACAGTTTGTGAAAGAAATAATGAAAATTAGAAAACATGGTAAACTTTTAACTCATTCTCTTTTTTTTTTTTCCCTTTCTGCACTGGCTTATACTCAAGATTTTAAAAAAATTGTTTACCCACACAGCTGTTTATCAGATTCAGAAATCCCAAAGGAATTATATTTAGGGTACCTACCTGTGATATGGAAGGTTGAGAGTCAAGGCTTTGACTTTCACTGTCTTGGCTACTGCTGTCTAAAAGCAGTTTAGTCACACTCTGCTCTGTGTATACATCTATGTGGTAAACTCAGGCACACTTAGAAAGGTCAGTTTGCCTTCCTGATATTTTCCATGCAAAGTTGTTGCAAAGCAAGGCAGTATCTGGTGTGGAGGACTCAAGTGGGAAAGTACAGCCAGGACTATGATGAGTCTGTTCATGCTTGTGCTTGTATTAGGGATTAGAACAATCAATTTATTTCTTCTGACATGTTCCAGTTTTGTCTTGTGTTTTATACACCCAAATATAATCAATACACAAACTGTGGTTTCAAAACTGTGTATAAATTATAGAAGAGTTGTACTCATTTTGACCACAAGCTCCACTTTTGGCATTGGTGTGTTCATGTTCCTTCAGAAAGTCTCCAGATTGACATTTTCCACAGAAAAAGAAAATTCCTGTCCACAGTGATGGAGAAGACATGAATTGATAATGGCACTTTTATTTTGTGGATACCTTTGTGTTATCTTGAAATATTTGAAAGCAGCCCCAGGTCTGTTTTTTACATTACAGGGGTTGATAGTGGCTCCTGAGGGAAATCTGTCAGTAGCCAAAGACTAGCAGAGCTGCAACCGTGTGTTGTGGTTTAACCCCAGCTGGCAACTAAGCACGATGCAGCTGCTTGCACGCTGCTCTTCATGGCAGGTTAGGGAGAGAAAATTTGTGGGTTGAGATAAAGACATTTTAATAAGTAAAGCAAAAGCTGTACACACAAGCAAAGTGAAACAAGGAATTCATTCCCTACTTCCCATTGGCAGGCAGGTGTTCAGCCAGGAAAGCAGGGTTCCATCATGTGTAATAGTTACTTGGGAAGACAAAACACTATAACTCTGAACATCCCTCCCTTTCTCCTTTCCCTGCTTTACATGTTTTACATGGAATATCCCTCCAGTCAGTTGAGGTCAGTTGTCCTGGCAGTATCCACTCCCAGTTTCTTGGGTGCCCCCCCTCCTGCTTGTTGGCAGACCAGTATGAGAAGATGAAAAGACCTTGACTGCTTAACAACAACTAAAATATTAGTGTTTTTAATTGCCTAACAAAGCAGTACCTCGAACCCGCATAAAAATTACCCTTGTAAAGCCAGGCACTCAAATATTAGGAAATGCCCAAGGTTTGTTATGCAATATTAGTTGATTAAATAAGCTTCTGCTTTATGATACAGTTATTAATGGTACATTTTTCCACTATGTTTCCATGGGGCCATGTCTCATGGAATGTACTAACATGCTTCATTCTCAAAGAAGGGATGGGTTTAGATGTCTAAAAGGTAAGGATACCCTGAAGATGCCCTAAAGACAATTTTTCATAAAATATACAGGAAATCATGAAGTAGAAAATCTTGGCGCTACCCAGCACTCTTTGATGGAGTCTAAAGAATCAGGGAAATGTAGTGTGCCAGATAGCTGTACTCTAGGAGGGTTGAGATTTATGTTAAGGATCCAATCTTACGCAGAATAGTTCTTTGACTATACAGGTTGTGTGGTGACTGAGCTGAGGAAATGCAAAAGAAAAGAAAAGATTACTTTAAAAATATGGCAACTGATCAAAATACTTTATTTCTCTTTCTGTCATGGACCACATAATTTAACTCATGTTTTATACAGCTGGCTACTACTAGTGTTTTTCTCATTTTGTGACACTTAGTCTGGAACTCTGGTGCTGGACTGGCAAAAGTGCTGCAAGTAAGTGAAGAGGAACAGCAGTTCTGACAGCCTAAAGGGACACCCTGTGCCATACATTCTGAAACATTAAGTTGTAAACATCCCAAATTGGGCATCAAAATTATGTATTTTTTTCAACTTTAGTTTTTGTGGCTTATTTCTCTATATGTTGCAAAAGGAATCCTATGGAAACATATTCATATTTTGCAGGGATTCTGTAGAAGTAAAATAGTAAATATTTCTGGTGATGCAGATGCAGTTAAAGAAAATACCACAAGGAAATCAATAATTACATCTTTATATCTAGTTCTGAATAATATGCAGTAAATAAGGCCCGGGGCTGCCCATTGAACAATAAGAATAAAAACTATATTGGATCATTGGTCATTAAACGAGCATCTGTCCATCCTGTACACAAAATAAGGCAGAGGACCCAGGGAAAAAATATGATGGCATCCTGTAATCAAAGCTTTCATCATAATGTACCCAAGAAAACTGAATTAGCATAGCATACTTGGCCTTAATAATTCTGTTTTTTCCTCATATTCAAGAGTTTGCCTATTCAACCGGAACAGTCTGTTGCCATCGTTATAGCTGTATGCTAAACAAAAAAGAAATCCAACAAACCAATCCGATCTGAGATACACCGCAGAAGGTGACTATACACTATCAACGACTTCACTATTTTACATTGAGGAAAAATATTTTTGATTCTTGTGAATGGGTGCATAAGGGTATGCCCAACATTTTTGGGAAGGCAAATAGTTCTGACATCAGAGTTTGGGGACGAATAAAAGTTTGGTAAGACACATGCTGCCTTTTCCTTTTCAAAAAGAAATTAGGCCTTAATCCTACATCTGTATATTAAATCACTTATTTAGTGTGACAAGCAGGAGAACACAGATATAGCAATCTACCAGTCTGGTATCAGATATGCGTTGGGAGTCATGAAATAGATCTCGGCAGGCTGAATGCTGTGCACCCACGCATTGTACAATGCTGTGATTACTGTAGGTAGGTGGTTCAGGTAACAGTGAATTTCATACATGCAGGAGTCCAGTATAATGTGTGGTATGATTTGCAGGATTTTGTTAGGACACATCCTATAATTGCATGCCTGGTGTACTGTCTGATTGGCTCTCCTTTTGTGCCGTTGAGAATCCAGACCCCTAGGAAAACGATGCCTTTTCTGCAAATTTTTTGGAGAATCCATTTAAAGAGAAATAAATTAAACAAAGCTGATTACATTGTGCTCATTCCATTTCTGTAAAGGAAATCAAAACAATTTACATGAGTCACATTCTTATTGCATAAAACATTGTAAAACAACTGTAGAAAAAAGGGACATAAAGAGACACTGCTACACCACTCATAAAGGGACAGTTTATAACTCCACAACTACCTTCAACACAAGCAAAAAAAATTTCAGTATCCTAAACAGGCAATATAACCGTCAATAGAGTTTTGGCTAAATATTATTGATAAAATTCCTCAGGACTGTAACAGTGTCATCCAACAGACTGGTCTTCCCCTCATTTGTTCATACCTTGCTGCTTTCAGATATTGGTGGGTCCATCTGTATGGTATGGTACGCTCATTATGCCTTACCTTTATGGAGTACATATTTTTAAAAAATGCTGTGTTACTTATGATGAAAATCATAAGCACTGCTTTATAAGCGGTAAGAAATCCTGCCAAGGAGTGCCTGCAAGTGACTTGGTGGAAGCAGAGCAAGCTGAATCCTGTGTAGAATTGTTCCCAAATTTACCAGCTGTGGCCCATACCCCACACTGTTTTACTTTAAGGGAGTAGTGCCACTTCCATTCTTGCCACCCTAAGGCACAGGGGGCAGGCTAGGCTGGATTTTCATAATTCACATATAGAACTGTCAGATCAGCATTTTCTACAGTTGGCTATATGCTGCTTGAAAAAAAAGTAAAAAGGATAGAAAAATCTATTTCCTTACAAAAGAAATCTTTCAAACTAGCCTTTCCTTTAGGTTGGTTATGTCTTTCGGTCAGAGGGGAATCTTCTGTGATATGTTGAGCCTGATGGCCTAGACAGCTGGACCTTTCTTTGGTTTGTGTATTATAATAGTCATCCTTCACATTTAGAAGAGGAAAGGCTGAGAGCCTTCTTAGTAGATGTAAGTAGGCAAGATAAGTACAACATGGGTAAGGCATCCACCTGTTTCTTTATGCTAGTTTGGGCATCCTGTCACAAGTTATGTTAGTTCTTAATGGGTTGACCTAATAATATCTGGTTTTTTGTTCCTTCAACAGATTGTTCAGAAGGTTTTGTTTGTGACAGGACAGTCAGTTTTGATGATAGTCGATCAGTTTTGATGGCATGATAGCTAGCACTGACAAAGGCTTATCTAAAATTCAAAATTGTGAGAAATGGGTCAGAGGAATGTCAGAAATATTGCTGATAGGAAAAATGAAGTACCTTCTATGGTCCCAAATTTGGCTTGCATATCATAGCAGCTTACTAATTATTAACTGTGCATATCTTCATGGTATAAACTACTCTTTTTTTCTTTAAGCAGTAGCCAAATAATGCTGTTGACTTTTAAAATACCCCTAGATTGTAGATTTAGCATCATGTTGTGATTAGTATGACATTTCACACCTTTCCCAGAGCTATTGTCTCAGATTGTCAGCAGATATCACCGAAATTGCTTACAAGTCATACTTGAAAGGTTATTTTCGTTGTATTTTTGTAAAGGTTGGAAACTTTCAAAATTAAATACAAATTAAAATTTAGCATAAACGTACCATCCTGCTCCTGGCTGCTCTGAGCTGGCAGAGTCCAGATTCTTCTATGTTTTACTAGGATGGCACATTATGCATGTTGGGGGCTATTTCTTCTTTCTTCTTCTTCCTTCTTTCTTTTTCTATATTCTTCTTTCGTCTTCAACACCTCTTCTTCTCTAAGACTGGGGCATGCTCATTGGAAACATTTCTTCTAAATTAAAAATAGTCATAGTTTTCTCTGATGAAATATGTGAAAATAAACATAGCAAGACATGCAGGTCCGGCCAAAGGCTGGAAAGAAAAGAATTATCTCTTTCTGGCCAGAGAAAGGATCACAGCTACCTCTCCCATAAATAGGTGTGTGCAGCAGGGGAATGCTGAGTCAGCTGCAAAGAATTAATCAGCCTTTCATTGTCTTAGCTCAGGAAAAATGAAATTGTGCTGTGGGGAACTGTGATGGAGTTCAGTAACAAAGAATTATACTAGAAAATCACTACAATTGAAGGTGGAAAGGAATTTATTCCTGTTTCTCTCCAGATGCAGACTAGAGAGACCTTTCCAAATTTCTTTGATTTCAAATTTGAATGAAAGAAGTCATGCATTTTGAGTGTTTCCCACCCACTGGCTCCTCTGGGCATTTGAAAATCTGGCCACTTTATGTAGATGTTTGAACAGGTTCCAAGATCATTCAAACATCTGATGCTATACTTCTCTACTATCCTCCTATATATTTAGTTTGGCATTAAAGCTTCCTTGCCTTCAGTTCTCTGTCCTTCAAAACAATATGCAATAAGCTCCAATAATCACAGCAAACAAAATTCTTTCCTGGTACAGACCTCTTTAATGAGAGGAACTAATCAAAAAATTAAATTAAGAAATTTAGAACCTCAAAAATAAGGTGTGGATAAACACCTCTAGGCTAAGGGAGATATCCTTTAAAACTGAGGTACCTTAATTGACTCCAGTGGACCTAGCCTAATTTACATCAACAGAGGATCTGACTTGAAATGATTACATGTCTTATCTGAAATTGTTCAGCACTGGAAACACTGGAGTGGAAATCTTACAAGCAGCAGCATCATTATGAGATTTCCAGCAACTCTCTCTTCAAGTCGTGCTGCTCCAAAGGCAAATATGCATTCCAGGACTGGGTAATAACTCTGACAGATTCCCCCATTCATAGCAACGAGAGCTGCAGCTGGGCTGGGTACAGCGAGAATCCTTGTGATCTCCTGCCCCAGTGAATTCCCCGCCGCATGTAGCCAAGAGCCAACCTCTCCCAGAATACTAAATCCACTGAAGCAGAACCTCTGCAACAATTTATAGCAGGTTTCTAGGTGCTTAGCAGCCATAGTGCTTTTCTTGTTTATGGCCCATAGTTTCCTCAGCCATACTCTGTAATTTCCTTACTGAGGTCTTACTCTCAGGTCTGCATATATTTACATGTTTTACTCTGTAAGCTTTTAAGCAGCAAATTATACAAAATAGAGGTGAGACCTCTGCTAGTCGAGTCTTCCTTTTATTGTTTCCATTGTAGTCGCGTCTGGAAAATAAATAAGTAAAACTTGAATTGACATAAAATAAATGACAGTTCAAGTTCTATAGGTTCATGTTTATGACATGATTGGCCCACAGCCACTGCAGCTATTTTGTAGTCTACAAGATGTCCTTGATTTGCTCTTCCACCAGTATGATAACAAGCACGTATAATCTTTGCATGCAGCCTGCTAACAGGCTTCTAGCCTTTGCCTGATTTTACACATTCAGCTTTTACATTGTTCTTTGCAGAACTCCCTCAGCTCTCTTAAATAATCCTTACATTTTCATCTATGCTGTTTTCATCTTTATAAGTTAGGTGAATATAAAGAGAAAAGCAAGAAAATATGATAAATCAAGACACTTGTGAAATCGCAGAATTAACACAGTCTTCATTCATGAAAAGGATGTAATTTTTCTTCCGACATTATACAAATTATCAGAACCCAAATAGAGCAACCTTAAATATTTTCTGATATATAAACCACTATTTTTTACTGCCTTTTGAGAGTAACTATACAAAAAAAAAAGAATTAATGGTGGTAGCAATAGTGGGACTTTGGGTGCATCCATGCCAGCTCAGTTAGATCTCTCATCTGCTTTTGACATGTCAGTCATGAGATTTTTCTCTCTCTTTTTTGTGGATCTCACAGAAATAGACTTCATGTCTATGGCATGACTCCTTCCTTTCCTGCTGAACATATATTGGAGCCTGATGAAGAATATTTTTTTTTTCTCCTCAAGGCCCATCATATAGCCTTCCAAGGGCTCTCGTTTTGTTTACCTTCTTGCTAGGAAGCACAGACAGCTGAAATATCAGCCTGGTGATGGCCCCATATTTACAACTCTATTGCACTTGACCTTGCTAGGGCTATTGAATGTGCAAGCAGCTTTTTTAAAGGTGGAAGGCATGAAAAAGATCCGGTTGGAGTTCAGTAGAAAGAAACTGAGACAAGAGTAGCAAAATAGGAAAGTAATAGCAATTTTATAATAAGAACAATCCTCTGTTTGTCTGTTCACACGTGAACAGAACTGTTGGATTCTCAGTAGCTGATCCGTAGTCAAATAGCATCCTTTTCCAGGAATCCTTTATTTCTTTTCCTTCACCTTATGAGAGATGACATCCATTTCTTCCTGGTATGGGTATAGTTACTTTACATTTTTGCTGGTTTTTGCAGCATATCATATATGGAGATGCTCTTTATCTTAACTTGAAGTAGCAGCCCACAAAATATTGTAGCTCACACCTGGAATATCTCTGAGAGCAACCCTGTGCCTAATTTTCTCTGAGCTACAGTGGCTTCCTAGTTAGAACTTCAGCATCAGTTTTGATCTGTGGGATGATATAGTTAGAGATGGAATAAAGTGTCAAAATCCCACTGAAATTCAGTATGCTTGAACTTTTTTGATAAACTCCTTTCAGTTCCTCTGAAAATCTCAACCAGAAGAGCTTAAATAGGGACTAGGCTATATGGTTTAATATTCAGGATTGATAGTGACTATTTTTTAACTTATAGCAATACTGGCAAACTGACAATGAGGCTTGTAGCATTATCACCAGTTACTGACAATCTACTTTCATTTTCTGAAAATTCCCAAATACTTAGAATTCTATCTGTGTGCAGTAATTAAGGAGGATAAAGGTTATTTCATTCTTTTGATTAAAAATTTAATTTACTTTTTGTTGATGTAAAAGCAGGAAATGTAATAGCAAATTAGTTTTTGTTCTTTCCATCTGCATTCAGAATTAATATTTAGTACAGATTTTCTACTTCATTTTCAGATAATCAGAATACACAAAGCTAGTAAGATTGTATCTCCGCTTCTTCTCTCAGAGAAATTTTTGTAATTACATGAGAAATTGATCTATATTAACCTTCAAAAGCTACTATTCTTAGGTGAATGGCACCAGAAACTTTAGCATTCACATGGTAGCTTTATGATTGGCTTGAGAGCACATATCCAGAATATGTTGAGCATTTAAGGCAATTCAGGTAGCGGATTAGTTTAGCATTCATAGTGCAGGAAGCCACTGAGGCAGGTTTTAAGGAATCATATCAAGTCAAAAAAAAGCTGTAATGGGTATTGGCAACTGGCAAGTGTGCTTCCTTTGGGCTGTCATCCAGGGAGCATGTAGTTTCAGTAAGCAAGAAGTGAGACTGTTCTTTGATGTCCAAGTGAAAAATGAATGGAATGAAGAAGTGTCTGGATGAGATACATTTAATTATGCACTATAAGGCTTGGGCATTGTATATAGAATAGATATATAGATCGATCGATTGATTGATCAATCAAAGAATACAGAAGAAGAGATCAGACTCTAGAAACCCCATATTCATCTTCAGGGCTAGACTTCATTTTCCTGAAGTTGGATAGATTGTTTAGAGGGAGCTATATCTATACACAACATTCAAAGGTTGAGATTTTAGCTTCACAAAATTCAGGAAAATCTTGTCTTTGAAGTAGAGGTAGCCAGGAAATTCAGAGTCAGGTAATGAGACAGCCTTTTAAAATGGTGGTAGTGAATGGACACACAGAAAGCTGTTTGTAATTGCTGCAAAAGAAAGTGAAATGTTTAAAATTACAATTAAAATTCCACTCCCATGGTCAAAATTCATCCCTTTGTTTGGAAATCACTTATCTCTAAAGACAATGTCTCAATGAGACTGGCATTATAAAAGATATTTTTATGTTGATGGTCCCAATGAATAGACTCCAATGAAGATTTTGACTTCAGCTTGTTAGATAGCAGTATTCAAAATGGGTGGAGGTCCTTGTTGCTTTCCACTAAGACATAGGCAACAATTTGGATCAACTTTGCATTAACCAAAAGAATTTTGCACTGGATTCATAGTGATTAAAAAATTATTTTACATATTATTTTATAAATATTGCAAGGATTTTTGGCTATTCCTTTCTGTTACTTGTAGACCTGGGATTGATGAATCCCACATCCCACAATACAAATAAATTATGCTAGATCATATAAAGGAAAAAAGATTATGTGATAATTTTTTCATATTGAAATTTGAAGGCATGAAATGGATGCTCAGAAAACATGAGGGATTTGAAGCCACTGAAGGTTAAAGTTATTTGTTTTCCAAAGATTAGATGGATATTTAAGTATAAGCTTTCACAGCCAGCGTACCTTAATACTTGAACTGGAAATCACTGGAAATCTTTGGTATTTTAAAAGATGAAAGGGTAATTCAGTCATTCTGTTTCAGTCAACATATTTTAACACAAAATTCAAAGTTTCCCATTTTTGTTTCACAAGATTGCAAGGTACCTCACACATGCTTCCTCTGTAATTTGATTTAAAAGTAGTAAAAGAAGCTCACTTGATTTACTGAATTTTCAGACATCGTGTAATTAGTACAACTTTTTGCTATTTGAGTAACAATCTTATTGTCAACCTCTAGGAAAAAATTGACAGCAATTCTAGTCAAAGGCAAAACATTAGCCAAAATAGTCTTGTCCTTAACTATTTATATTATACTCTTTGGAATGCCAGAATAATGAATACAATGTATGAAACAGAATGAGTTTTGTCCTGTTGTACATCCTCCTCCGCTGAAATGAGGAAACCCTTTCTCAGTGTAAAATGCATTTACACAGGGCTCTTTCTAGCTTGATAGTGAAGTTCTATGTGAACATACAATGATTTTGCAGAATTCATAAGTGTCCCTTTGCAAAATCATAAGTAATGTTGAACTATATCAGATAAAATAACCTAAATATTTTTGAAGAGGATGCCCACAAAATTAAATCACACTTCATACAAATTTATTTCTTCTAGAAGAAATTATTTACAAAGATGTACTATTTAAACTCACCTTCAGTCTCCTGACATTATAACCACTCCATCTTTTCCTTTAAATTCCACTGCCTGAAAAAAATTGCCCTTTCAACTGGTTTTATCCAGTTACCAGTGTAAAGGTTTCCAGACACTTCAGTGGAAATCTAATCAAATCCCAAATGTATATGCCCAACTTGAATCTAAGGTGCAAAAGATTAGTTCATTCAACTAAATCCTCTGGGATGTTGATTGCGTCTTAGCATGTGTTTGCACAGAACTCAACACAAAATCGCATGACTGGAGTCTTTGTGTGATGAAAACCGAATGAGCACTCAATCAAGACTTCGCTTCTGAAACTCCACCCTACAGGCAGAAACCACTCTGGTCTGTTTGCCATCTCCTTTGCTCCTAGAACTTGGGTCCCATGTTAGCTAGGGCTTGTAATTTAAAAACAGTTGTCAAGACCAAAAATAATTAATTATTTTACATTTAATTCTCCTGGTGGATGGCTATGTACAATGTTGGTATAATAACGAGGACTAAAATTTATTGTGGATAAACTACCAATTTTAAACATTGTACATTTTTCAAATCTCTTCTATCACATTACATTTAGGCTTCATCCACATCTAAAGACATTGAAAAATAAGGCCCGGGGTCTTTGGTTAGATTTTTATCAGGTAAAAAATGAATGATTTCATCTACTTAAGTTATGTAAAACTGACAAAAATAAAATAATTAAAACCAATTGCTAATAAGCCAGGCTGTTTATTAATCCTCTATCTGTTGAAATTCCTACTTCAGATCCCTGTTGTGTGAGCAATTTGTAGCATGAATTCTTATGGGATGCAAGGAAAAAAAAAAAAAAAAAAAGACATGCTCTTTTTCTGTTTATTTTGGAGAAATGAAATGTTGGTTTTTAAAGTTGCATTAAAAGTCAGATAAAAACAGTTTTTATCTTTATGTGTCTTTGGGAAAAAAAAATTCTACCTCAAGAAATTTCTTTAACAAAGAGAACATTATTTCAGACTCTAACATTTCTGTCTGCCTATTATCATTAGTCATAAGCTAAGCCCTGCACTAAATGTCTAGTGAGCACAGATAATGTTCATTTTGTCTGGAAGACAGGTTGCCGCCTGTCAAGGAGAGATGGAATAAATGACAGGTTTGGACTCTGTGCCTTGCAGGCATATTAGGCTAAGAAATCGCCAACATGATGAAAAATTATTTTGTCAAAAATTTGTAGGTCACCCATCATTGTCTAATGTATTCTGTGATTAATTGCTAGCATAGATCAGCATTATGTCTTTCCAGTGAATCGCTTAATTGTTGCCTGCTTCATGCTCTTAATGTAATGACGAGGCATCTGGTCCTTTCACATGTGCTTTTAAATGCCAGCTTTTGCATCCAGGTTACGGGAACTGTAACATTAAACTTAAAGAACTAGTTGAAATTAAAACTTCCGGAAATCCGTCTGTTCTATCTATTTTTTTTTATGGCCATGTGCACGGTAGGCTGAGTGTTAGTGTTAATGTATGTAGATTTTATTTCTGATGAGTGATTATTTGACTGCTCATTTTACGAAGATTTATGGTGTGCTTTCTATCTCCTGACTGCAGTGCTACTCTTATCTTTAATAAAAGAGATGAGGACATTAATCAGCCTTTGTCAGGAGTCCTGACTAAGACATTAAATGTACTGTATGGGATAGGTAAACACGCTCCAGATCCTTCTCTACTCCAGTAGATCAGGCAAAAAAACACTCATTATATTTATCATAATTTCACATCTGCTGTTTTTGAAGCAATGTACCATGAGGCCATAAACTGTATTACAACTGTGCATAAATTCAACTGATTTGTGGCTGGAGTAACTAATTCCTAAAGTACATTTTAGAAAAACAAGCAGTGAGCCCTGAAATTGCAATTCCATAAAGGCACTAAATTACTGACTGCAGAATCAAGAATTTGCTTGATGTGATTCTGCAGTGACCATTTTATAAAAAGTGACAGTGTGCCTGTGATTGAGTCAATAAAATAAGGACGAGTGAGCCGTACACTCAAACAAGATTAAAGAGAAAGAGAATGACAGAGGACAGACACATGGGATATAAATAGAGGAAAGTGTAATGTTCCCCCCTCCAAAAATGGCTTTAGGATGTAGCTATTAATAACAAGGACATTAATTTGTAAGTAATCATTTAACTATGTGAGAAAAATACAGATGTTTTTACCTAAGTTTTCATCAGATACAGAATTTCTGTAAACAAGGATGTATTTTTTATGGCAAAAGGGTTGTAGCTCTTATCTTAAAGTACCCTATATATTTTAAATGACTGGATTCTTTCTTATTTGAAAATCGTAGAGTGTTTGAGAAAAAAACAATGGGACTATACCAGTCTCTAAGTGTGGTAATCAGAAGAGCAGTCAGGACCGAACCTTTCAAACTGGACCTTTCCTAAATTAAAAGGAATGTATTCTTAGGGAGTCCTGAGACTTAACATTTCATCAGCAGCTGAATGGAGTATCCTTTTCTCACTTACATTTCAAAGCAAGATGGCAACGTGAGCTGCAAGATTGCCCCTGGCTGGCCTAAGACCCATGCTTTACCTCGCCTGGTAGCAAAGCAAAGAGCAGTCAAAAGATTCAGGAGCTGCCAAAGTATGGGAAGTGTTTTTCCAAGTAATCTCAATTCTCAGCATTTTTGCTGTTCATTTTCATCAGGCTAAACTAAAGAGCATTAAGTTTCAGTTAATGGTGATACGAGATGGTGTTTTCCTTTCAGTGATACCTACCTCTTGGAGTATATAAAATGAAAATATTTTCAATCTCCAAAATAGCTACTCTTCAGGTACGGTAGCTTTGCTCTCCTCCTATCGGTAGATGTATAAAAAACAAAACAAAGCTGTGTTACAGAATACTTTTAAACATCCTCCTCAGCACTTAACATCTGTCCATAGTGTGTCAACAGCCCCTGCTGTGCGTTGGTGGAAATATACATTATGTTCACTTTGGAAAATGAGAGTAATATAATACCCTCTGGTGTTGTTAATAAATGTGTATATAGCTTAGTTTTAGTACTGTTCTTGACTGGAATCTGCTAAGCTTGGTCCACTCTTGTAGTTATAAATCTATGGGGATTATGCTGAGTATCTTTGTGCTCTGTCCATGAGAACAAGACAAAAAAGTGGTTGCTTGATGCCAATGCATAGTTTCTATCTAACAGCATCAAACTGTGCATCACTGAGCGTTTCTTTTCCTGACCTTATTACTTTACTGAAATTAAGCTTGAAACAATCTGATGTCAGATACTGTATATCTACTTTTATTGCTAGCCTTGCTGGGCCTCTCCATATTGCTAGTGCTGCATCTCATTTTAGATAGGTTGAACCACATATATATTCTCTAGTTTATTGAAAGCCTGATAGATTGTATTCCACCTTCCACAATGGCAGGCCAGTCTTTTTCATGAACATTGGAGAACAAATGTAAATTCACATGTATACAGCTGACCAAAATTCATAGTTTTTTTCTTGGCATCACAAATAAATCAAGCATATCACTAGATATAAGTAAGAATAGTACAGTGAAGCTGGCTTCAGTTCAGCTTTTTTGATTCATTGGCAATTTTAAATGTATTTGAAGAATCTGTAAAAGTTGATTATTATGATAGATTCAAAAAGATTTGCTCAGACAACAGCCACACCACAATGAATTGAAAGATTGAATAAGATGCAAACTACCTTCAAACCGAGGCAAGCTTTTGCTATCTATTCACCCCCCACCTCCTTTCTCTCTCTCCCCATTACCATGTAAACTTAGCAGCTTCCTGCAGAGTTCCACTGCAGTCAAATAAAATTCAATGATAAAAATCACTCAATAGCTCCATTAAAATGCAACTAAAATTATTCTTAGGACCACATCTAGGGATTAATATATTTAGAAGCTATCTAACATTTACATAGCTTTTCCTCATGTTGAGCCTTTGAAAAATAGTCAAGATTCAGCTGGCATGAGAGGAAAAGACTTTATCAGACTAACCTCCCCTATTCCGTACCTTGCTGTACCAAACACCTGATCCACACAGAGTAGGTTAGTCTGCAGGAAGGCCAAAGAATTAAAGGAACATGTCCCTCCAGCCACAGCAGTTACAAGTTGACTGGCCACAACTGTCCCAAATCTAGGCTGATTTCCAGCTTATTACCCTGTAGCTGATTAACCATGATTAACCAAGCTGCCTCGAATGGTACCTGGGTGGATCTGTTGACTTCTACTGATGTGGTATGTGAATGCCTACCAATGCCATGCAGGGTTCCCTCTCTGTGCCTAAATGCAGAAGGGATTTTAAGGGATCAAGCCTTCAGAAATACTACAAAATCCACAGGTCAGGCTGGCATTAGGAAGCAGTCTGTGTTGTGCCAGTTGCACCCAGCCAGCTCTGTTAGTGGCATTGCTGGGACCTGGCCTGGGACCTTTCTTAAATGAATGAGGGCAGGGAAAGATCCCAATTTAACAAAAACAACAAAAAAAAAAGTCTGCCGCTCACTTGTTCGTGCAGCCGAGAGCATCTGATTGCTGAAAAGATCCACCCCCAGTCCCTTCAAACACACCTCCTTTCTCATGAGGCTTTCATGGTAGCAAAGCCAGGAAGTGCTGGGGTCAGGGGAGGTGTGAACACACGCTGAGCCAACTGCGTTTGATGCAACATACACTATCCCTGCCTGCTGAGACAGCACGGACACCTGCTCTGCAGGCCAATTCCTTTACTTAGTTACTTAAGCACTGTTTGACCCTCTGCAGGACTTCTCTCGTCACGGCGTGTACTGAAGAATAAAAAAGAGCACTGGTTTCAAAGTAATGCTTTCTGTATTTTTGTCTTTTTTGCAAAAGCTTCTTTTTCCTGTTTCCTTACACACCAAATTCTTCATTCTGCTCCCAAGAGAGAAGAATAGTAGAATGAAAAAGAAGTGTTTACTGATAAAAATAAACAAAACATAGTTATTCATATGAAATAGTGTGATCTCTGGAATATTGTGCTGTGTATCAGCAAAAGATGTGCCTCGGAATTTTAACTCTGTACTTCAAGTAAAAAATATGTTTCTCGAAACGAGGGTGCTCACTACCCCTCTGTATTTACCTATATTGATTTTCGTTTCTCTCCAAATGCAACAAAACATTACATTTTCTTAACCTTGAAAAACTGAGAGAGAGAATGAAATGGCACCTGACTACTAGAAGACATGGGCTTCTTTGCAGCCAGGGGCAACTGGATTCTAGTGTGTGCATTTTCTTTTAACCTGCTGTTCTGCTCTTCCTGAAGCCTGAGCTAGAGAATGATTAGCTTTAAGGAATTAAGATGCTTGATGAGAGACTGCTTTACTGGTGGGTGATGAATTCACAAGAAGCCTTTTTCTAAAACAGCTATGTTACCTGGCTCTCTTACCTTTGAAGTCTGCACCTGCAGAAGAAGGGAATTTATGGGTGTTAGAATAGAGGGGTTCCCACACAGTGACTATACAGGACTGTAAGAGTCCACCTGGGAATTTATGCGCTACTGTGGATAATTATTTTCAGGTAATCATTGATAAGAATAAAATAACTTTTCGATGTCAATATAGAATATAGATTCCTATTCACAAAAGGCAGTAAATGTATTCAGTTCAACATTCCCAAACATCTGCTAAGTGAAATTGAATTTGACTACTCTCAGTTATGTGTTAGATTTGCCTCATGCTTAATCCATATTTCATGAAAAAAAATCTGGTTAATGTTGTTATTTACACTTAAATATGTATATGTGTAACTTAAATGGAAGCTGAGTCATAATGGCCTCTGAGTTAAGCAAATTTACCCACAACCTGGCATATTTTGGACAATCTAAACATCAACACGCACATAGAGTCACTGGAACAAAGGGAGAGGCAACAACAAAATATTGAGAACTTCATATGTGACAATACTTTAAAAGCTCTTTCAGCATCTTGTAGCAATTTTGGTTATATTATCTTAACATAATTTCATTAATGAAAGCACAGGGCTGAAGGAAGTGAGACCCAAAGCCTGAAGATTTTAATCAGTTATTAATTAACGTGTTGTACTGGTAGCTGTTGTGAAATGGAATGTAGCATATTCATCATTGTAAACAGCTGATTAAATTTATAGCATAACATTAGGTATTTGGATATTTCTGTCATACTGTTACTGTTCTTTGCTATGCTGACTGCAAAATATAATAACTTCTAAGCAGTGTGTAAAACAAAGTGCTCAATTCACTTTATTAAAATATCCAATAATAATTGATTTAAAGGCAATAAAATGTGTTCATTAGAGGGTTTATATTCAAGAAATATTGAAAGTATACCTAAAACTGTCACTTTTATTGTGAATGAACAGGATAATATAATTTGAAAAGAGTGTGATCATACTAAAGATTTGTCCTGCAGCATTATCTGATAGCTCGTAAAGTGCTGAAATTTAATATGATGCTTTCAGTCAGTTTAATTGAAATTTAATTGCCACTTTGGGCAGAAGGTTTAGATCTGATCAATAAAATATTAAAGATTTTGTGCTTTCGCTTGGAACAATTTCTTAACCAATGCATCAAGTGTAGCCTATGTTTTAGGAAATATTTGTTTGTTATAATTCACATAATGTTCAACATCACTTGCTAATCTGAATGCTTTAACACATTGCACAGATAAATAGTGGAAAAAATAAAGCTATAGTTGATCCATTTAATTACAACAAGATGAAAGAAATAACGGTCACCTTCAGATTCATGAGAAAGGCATTAATGTAAAAGAGCTATAAATATTTTGAAATGTCAAACCTCAGAAAGACAGAGTCCAACACGAGCCTAGCTGTAAATCAGGCACATAGAAGGACCTTGAAAAAAAGATGGTTCTTTGGTATTTTAGAAATAATTACTAATACAAAAAGGGTAATGATGAACCTATAAATTACATTAAAAAGGGCCATTAGAGGAGGATTAGTTTATAAAGCTGAGAGATGGTTCCTGAAAATTATCCTGCTAGTTATTTCTTCTTTTCATTCCATATTATTCACGATCCCCAAAATTATCTGATTAATGATAAACTAATTGATTGCTACTTTGCAATTCAAATGCAATGGCCAGCTTTGAGCCTCTTTTTACTGTAATCTATACTGTGCCCTCATTTTTATTCATCTTTTTTTGGTGGCAGCACAAAGAGGATTTTTCTAACTTGTTCTCTGTAGTGTAGGGGCAACTTCAGTCTAAGCAGCATTGCCACAAAATAAATCTGTGCAGTTGGCTCAGGCCCCTCAATGCTGCCTCTTCATGTCTGGAGAGTGCCTGGTGCCTCTGCTCCTCTATCCTTTTCCCACCTAGACACTCCTACAGGACCTTTGCGACAGTGGACTTAGCTGGATGTGACCGAAATGTTACTCTCTTCATTTCTCCCAGGTATTCAGCAATGCTCTTCAACCCAAAGCCCACAGAGTCTCTAATCAAAACTTCAGTTTCCTGCATGAGACAATACCATATTTGAGGACTGGCTACCATTCCTAAGAGTTTTCATCCTTTCAGATAATGAGCACTGTTTCGAACAGCCACGCCTGAGTTCAGCTCTGATCTGTCAGGAGTAGAGTAAGAGGCTGGGGGAGGATCTGAGGAACAGAAAAATGTCTCATAGGCATATATGCTATGATGGTAATTTCATCACAAGTTACTGCTTGTTTAAATACTGCAATTTCCAGTACACAATTTTTTATTTGGGATTGATGCAGACATGTATGGAATGGAGAACAGCACTCAATAACATGGAAAACAGCTGATTTATGGTGCTGCTGGTGACACAAACACAAACACAGCAGGATCATCTTTTTGGCCTGAAATCAATGGCATCTATAGTGTTATGTCCCAAGGATCATGAGAAAAGATGAAAAAGTATAGTCATTCTCACTTCCTCTCCTACAACATTCAATCATTAGCTGGACAATTGATGAAATAACCTATTCAAAGCCCTCTGAAATTGCAGTGGTCTGTTTCTCCCCTCTATAGGGTCTCCTTCAGGAAAGAAGTTGAAGTTGCAGATGCAGATCTCTGAAGATTAACTTTTCTACTGAGTGATTTCCCACTTCTGCTAACTGTGGCATATCTGTTTTGAGGGGCAGAACACTGAGTGTTGGGAGTAATTTAGTTCTTTGGGAATTCGATTAGCATGCAAAACAAAATATCAGCTATAATAAAATTCTCAGTCATGTGCCTGATAATATGAAACATTTCCTGGCATTATGTCTTCAAACAGAATTTCAGGCCAACAGTTATAAAATTAGCAAGTTTGGCTCATAAATTTGAATAACACTGGAGGCAAGAATCTTGGGAGACAATATCATTCCAGGGGTAGAATTTGGAAGTGGAAAACAGGATGAATGTCATGCTTCTAATCTTTCTAGACCGTTTGGTCTGTATCTTTCTCCATCTACAGGACGGGAAGATGATAGTTCTTCACCAACCCACCTGTCTGTCTAATTGTGATTATTGGAAGAGTGAATAAAATAATACTCTTGTGGACTGTGCAAGATATCAGGTGCTGCGTAGCACAATTCTACTCTGGCCAGTTGAGGCCTGTGGCAGTAGATTTTTAATGATCTGTAGTTCTCAATTTTGCAGTTTTTTCTTCAAGTTGTTCAGGGTTCATTCCTCTGGAAATATTTATTTGGAACTTACAATTCCTTCCTGAGGCTATTGAAGAGCACTGAAGATGGGGAGAAGGAAACAGTTGCCAGTTGGATCTGGCTATTAGACCTGTAAGCATCAAAACTGTCACTCCTCTTCACCAAAGCAGCAAAATGGCACAAGCTTCTTTTCTATAGTACTGAGAGAAAACATGATACATTTTGTCCTTTCAAAACACCAAATTTCTTTCTTAGCTTGCCATAAGTAACTTAAGTTTCATTCCAAAATGTAAAGAATTTTTTTAAAGTTCTGTTTTTCAAAATTCAGGCAAAACCTCCCAAAATCTTTATTACAGAATCCCAAAATTCTGGCAATAACAAGATATGGATTTGGTTTGGATTACTAAAAAGATAAAGGCTGACTGTCATTCTGTTCAGATCATGATTTGGATTTTCCACCTCCCAAAATGCTTGCATTAGTCCTAGGTTTTTTTCAGACTTTCTAATATATGCTGTGTTTCAGCTTGAATTTTACTCAGTCTTTTTTTTTTTTCTAGACTAAATCATAGTACTTAATGTATTTAAATCTCATCCTTTGAACACAAAAGTTTTGTATACACTCAAGTACCACTATATTTTAGACATAAGTGATTCCTTCATTTTTTCCTTCCCTTCCTCATATTCCTGCTTCAAGGGTTACATTTTTCACCTGGAAGACACTAAAATTGGTGTCACCTTTCCTCTGAATTGACAGTAGAGGATTAAAATGGTTGTGCTGAAGCGTCTTGTACTTTCTCCTCTACTTCTAATTTATCACAACCACATATTCCACAGAAAGTTAAGGTGGAGGGAGAGAGGGGAGGAAAGATGCCCAGCTGATAGACAGCACCTCTACCTTGCAGAAGATTCATTCCACTGCACATTTTGAATCTGCTGACAAGAAACTTGCAGCACAAGTAATCAGAGCCTTCACAAGATTGATTTTGTCCCCTGCTGGTATATGGCATATAGGGGAAAAAGGTTCTCATCTCTCAGTGTAATCTTAACTATTTAGAAGCCATTATTGCAGGATTACAAATCATCTGAATACCTTTCTTGTGTAACTTAGTTATTTATTAGAACGTCCAGCAAATTAGTCAGGTAACATTATATAGTGTTCCAATCCTGAAGCTTTTATTCAGTGTTGTGTGAAGTACCCCCTCAATTTGCAAATGCTAGTAAATCTATGAAGTTCTGTAAACAATATTACATTGTTCTGAGTACAAATATTTAATAATTTTTTCTATTTTTCTAATTGCAGAGAAGGCTTTGCAAACTATATATATACAGTTCACTTTTCAAAGTGACTCAAAAAAAAATTGCAGATGTATTCTGCCCTAGGTTTGTAAGAAATGCTTAAAGTCAACTTGTCATAGAGACTAAATTGAATCTACTACCTATACAGCTCTGAAAGGGAATATGTAGGAAAAAAAAGAGAAGCATGAGATTTATCTGATGTTTGGTTGATGTATGGGTATATAAAATCTTAAGTAATACAGATAATGTCACACAATATTGCAACATATATTTTCAGTTGAACATTATAAGACAATAAGGCATAAATGGAAATTAAAGGAAAAAAAATCCAAATGGTTGTCAGGGAACACTTTTTCATTCAGAGAATCATAAACATATGGAATGGTGTGTCAGGCAAAGTTTCTGAGATAAGAAGAAGAGAGTAATTACAAAATGGATTTATATCCTGAGGAATAAAGTACAGACAATGGAAAATAGCTTTAAGTCAAATGATTTTTAACCCTCCCTAGAAAAAATGCTCACGATAATCATATTTAATAGGTTCCATCTAATTTGCTGAAGTTTGCCTTCTATTCTTTGGTCAGTAATGGAATAGAAATAGACATATGTAAGTCATCCACCCATGCTCAGAGGTACCATGTACTTTTAATACATATCAGTATATCAAAACACAAACATAGAAACTGAGATATGTTCCATAGTTCTGTCCCTACTGAAATAAATTACTTGCTGATGTGAAGATATTAGATACTCAAAGCATACAAATTTTTCTTATTAGAAAGTATGGCACTCAGAGTGACTCTTCTGTAGTGATGTGTAAAAATAAATAATCTCAATAGATAAATGTATTAAAAGGCAGCCTCCAGGGCAAATAAATACAGCAAACATATTTTCATGTGTGAAACAAGTAATTAGAGGAAAAGTGATAGAAAAATGCAAACCAGAACCTTTTCCCATTGCTGTTCCAAAGCAGGATGTGTGTGGGAAGGATGTCATTCAGCCTTTAAACAACTTCAAGAGATTCAGGTAGAAGCAAAAACTTTTGTAGAACATTATAGTTCTCAGTCTCAACAGTAACAGTGGGAACAGAGATTCCACTTTTCCTCATAATTTTCCAATACATATAAAAATTTATATTGCCAAGTAAAGTGAACTATAAGGCTCCAAAGAGCTAGGGAAAGACATAAGTTTGACTTAATTAGAAGAGAAGCCCAACTATAACTCAAATACCTAATTGACAAACCCCTTTAGAGGTGTGCTCAGTGGACTGCTCATTCCTCTCAGTCATTCCTCTACTTTACAGTCTTATTTGCATCTTCACTGGGTTAAAGTCACTATGTGTGCCTCAGATTTTCTCCCTTGGCCAGAAAAACAGAAGGTAGCGAGAGCATACTATCTAAATGAAAAGGGAATGTGTACATATATATCTCCTGCAAAACATATCCAAGCCCCTACATTTTTTTCTAAGCTTTTGTGGCCAGAGATATATGTTTATATACTACACAGCTCCTGTGCAATAAGGCTGTGTCTTTTTCATGGAAGATCTACCATCAAAGGGTTGCACAAATGGCTTATATATGGGTGGCAATCATATTGTAAATGTAAATTTTCTACAATGCATGTAATGTAAGTACAATGTACCAAAATCACTATATGTGAACTATGGCCATTTGTTGACTCTGGGACACTGGGCACATCTGCTGAAGTTATCCCTTGCTCAGAAATCCAAGACAAATGTACAACTTTGTAATTTTCTACAAATTGTTTGAATGAAATATATGGGTGAAATATAGAAATAGAAGGTGAATAGAAGGAGAATAGGAGAATAGAAGGCATTCAATAGTCCTAAATAATTTCATATGCTGAGGATGAAGCAAGGTGCAGCCTAATAGAAGGCTACATGTCATGATCCTTGAGAAGAAAAATGTTTCTTTCATACTTCTGAGCGGAAAGAAATTGTCCAGTAAGGCAAGTTAAATCATGCTAATGAGCAAAACCCTGTGGTTAGAGATAGGAAAAGCTAGATTTAACAAAGACAGCATGAACACTGCCTGTACCTATCACTAAGAGATCATCAATCATAGCTATCCCATAACAGTAACAAAATCCATGCTTAAAATAGCATGGCAGGAATCAGAGACACTTATATTATCAAAATGTGACCAATCTTACTCCAACATTATGTCTCAAATACCTCCAGCAAAACAGGAGACAGATTTCAGCACTGTTTTTTTACAAGTAGTGAAGGGCAAGGGTCCAACCAGTAAATTGTGGGATGTAATTCCCTTAGCATTCTTAAGACTTCATTAAGAAAAAAGATGGAATTCAACCGAAGAAGCAGCACAGTTCAAATCTGTCTTGACTCTGCTCCACTTCATCAGTGCAGATTGAAACACTTAAAAAAAGAAAATAGATGTAAAATGTCTTGCAGGAAGAAAATATTAGCACTAAAATCAAGTCAAGCAAGTCACATTCACCACAGCCTTCCATCTGAATAGTTCTGCTGGACAAGAAATTGCTGTGGCTGTGGCAAAACATAGTCTCACTTTCACAATTATTGTATGCACGGCAAAAGTTTCCTAGGCAGCAATCTAAGTTTTTGACATCAATGGGAATTGGGAGAATGAAGTGCCTTTAAAATTTACCCACAATCAATACATAAAGAGGCTGTTGATGATTTTCTTGCATTTTTTTACAAAGGTTTTATTTTAACAACAAAAAAATCATAAAGCCTAGTTTTAAGTTTTGTCATGAATATGCCATTTGTTATTTAGCGGATACAAATGAATTACCTTAATTGAAAGTAAAAAATATAATAATAGCAATAAAAAGTGTAATTGTATTATTTGGAGAACAAATACTAAAGGCAGAGGACATGACTACAAATAGAAATGGTCCAATAACAGCATATGTGCTGCTAGTGAGTGCAGAAAGAGGAAGACATTATGTGAATTTTGCTCTTCAGAAGTGTATGGCTTCAGATGCAAAGAATGAGACTAAGTTTAGAGGGGATCTAAGTAGACTTTTAACCAACAATATGGCAGCAATATTGCCAGGCTTCAAAGCTGGAGAATCAAAAGTTTTAAGAGTGGTTGAGAGGATGAGGTCCCTCACAATTCCAAACTTTCTCATTTTTCAAATAAAATGAACAGAAAAAATGTAAGTCATACAGAAACTGGGAACTAGAAATCCGAGTCCAGGATCTAAATTTTGTTTAAGTATGAGACTACTTGAATGGAGCCAAATTACGAATGGAGGCAAATGGGCGTCTCATTTTCTTTGTTGGTCTCCAATATGAAAGCGGTGTTTGAGTTCTGGTTTCTTTAGAAATGATATGACAGAATCTCTTATTTAGCACTATTTCCTTGTAACAAATGCATGCATTACTAATTTTGATTCCTTTAGAAGGTCTTTCTATCTTGGGGAGCTCATAGGAGTGATAATTTCCATATGTAAAGGTAGAACTTGCATATTGGCACTGCCAATTTCAATCTGCTCCAGGTCAGACTTCTGTCACTGAGAACTAAAATCTCACACATGCCTGTGAAAAAATATTTGGAAACCCTATTTCTGTTTGCCAGTGGGAAGTGCTTGAGTATACATCACAAAGCAGCTGTAACAATTGACTCTACCTGCACCTGTCTTGGCTCTCAGATCTCGCAGTTCCCTCGGATGATCAAGCTGCCATCTTTCATGTGGTTTCACTTAAAATAATACAAGAATATTTTCAGTTTTGATTTAGCCAGAGAAGAATCAAAACAAGCTGTAAAAATTGTGTCTGTATTCAGCACTGGAACATTTTGTGACACATAGGACCAAAACCCGGCACCAAGGAGGCAAAAAAACCCAGAATTGAATACAGAATGAAAGGGTAGTTAATTTAAGGCTCTTTTCATGGTGACTTCCACACCATTTTCTTTTCTCTTACTAACTGAAATCTGCCTCTAATTTTGAAATTCTCATTAATAAGAAGAAATTAGCTTTTCACCATCTTCTGCATGGCCTCTTGACCAGTGCTCTGCAGTCCAGAATGAAAGGCAGCAGCCATCGGTAATCAGCATTGTGTAGTATATTTCAACTGTAGGCAGAACCGTGATGTGAATGGAGGCTTGAATGTAGCCTTAGCAAATAGTTCCATTGAAGAAAAAAAAGTGATGAAACAAAGCGATATTTATTCTTGGGTTGCAAAAAGAAGGCTGATTGTGCCAAACAAAATGAGTACTTGAACAAGACATATTCAGACTAATGCATATGAATTGCTTTGTACGTGTTGCTTGATAGCACACCCGTGCATGATGTTGTTAGTGTCACTCTAGGCATGTTATGGATTTACTGTATTACATACAATGCAATTATTGATTTACATAAGTATTGCTATTTTTCCCCAAATGTAACAGATTTTAGCTTGAAAGGACTATAAACTGAGAGACTTGCTATAGTTTAGAATTGGCAGCTGGTCGGGAGACGAATGCCAGGCAAAGTGAGTGTACAGGAGGTTCCTGCTGTTTCCTCAGGGAAGCGTCTCTGGGTGAGACATCTGCTGCTCAAATTTCACCACACATTTTATCAGGTGACACTCTGACGATACCTAATCCAAATTTCTTCTGTTGTAAAATGTTCTGGTTAAATGAAAATATCATAACTTCCAATTTTCCATTAAAAATGTCAAATCCATTTGATATCCCCGCAAAAATGTTTTATTAATGAATGTATCTTTTTATTGGTATTGCAAGTCTTATAAACAGTAGCTTACTTTTCCATGCATATTCATAATTTTGTGGCTTGCATCATAAAATTCAAACCCATACATGCACATTCTGTTCAAAATACTTATGCTGCATTCCCTACATCAGTATCTGAACTCTCAGTTTATTTATCTGCCTGATGGCTCTTTTAGGCAAAGTACAATTGAAGCAGGTTCAATATGGGACTCAGAAAGCTAAAACCATCGTGTGTGCCCTCCCCTCTCCCCCCCTTCCCTTCCCCCCCACCAATGCCTAATGCTGAGAGACTCACTTCCCACAGTGCACTCCAGAATTGTGAATGGGATTCCCTAAAGCATACGTGGGAGTTAGGCATCCTTCTTGTCTTCCACAGGCAGTGGCTCTGGAATTTTTTCTGCACGGCAGCACTGCTTCAGCAGAAGAGGTGAAGAATGTTCCCACCCAAAATAAGCTCTAGCCAGGAGGTTAAATGACTCTCGAGAGGTGGGAAATGGGAGGCTGAATTCCCTCAGGAAGGGAAAGAAACTAAATCTGTGTTTCACATGTCCTGACAAGAGCCCTCACCACTGGACTATTGTATAAAGGGGGCATGTCCTCTCTCTGTACTTTAAAATAGCAGCTGCAGCTGCATATGGTGAGGATCGCTCTTCTGTCTGCGTACCAGATGCACTCTTGGGACCAGATGGAGCCTTCTAGTCATCTTAGGTGGATGACCCTCTAGTTTCTGTATTCCAGCCAAGCTTAAATACAAGATTGGTGACAAGCTTCTCAGTCTTATTAATTTGGAAACACCATAAAATCACAAATGTAGGCACCCAGAGAACCTTTAAAGCCACAAAATAACATGTTCATGTGCTGCAGGCACCTTGAGGGTTAAGAAGCAGCTAAGCAGGAGTTTTCAGCAACACTGGTTTTGAATCAGATGTCTCAGCTATCTCTGTGAGAACTGGGGAAGGTGGCTAACTAGGGTCATGAAAGGAGTCTGTGGCAAGGCATAGTACTGGATCCAGAAGCCTTAGGTTCAGTTGTTGGACTGTTGATTTATTTTAATTGACTATTAAAAATGTTTCTGTGGAAGAAGTATAGTTGCAAGAAGCAGTTGGTGATACATTCTACTCATTTTAGTGTGTTTTAGAAACACCGTTAGCATAAATCTTCTAGTGTGATTTGCACTTCACTTAATTTTATAAATATATAGACAAGCCTCAGTCTGCACATCAGAACCAGGAATGTTTTTGTATCAAGAACCTCAAATGAGAAAATCTGTAAATGAGTTGGCTGTTTTCTCATCTGTTCTGTGCCCCTCTTGCTGCCCCTTCTGCTGTCTAAGAGGAAACTGCTTTTTTTTTCCTCCCTCTCCCAGGTTCTGTCTCACAACTGCTACTGCTTGACTGATGGATGGAGGGACACAGTAGAAAGAAACACAACCTTAAATCTGTAACAGTCAGCAAATAAGCATACCATAGCAAAACACTTTAAGAGAAAAAAAAAAACCAAAACAGCAGCTGAAATCGGAAAGTGATTTTACTCTGTAAAAAAATTTCTTCACTCTGATCATGTCAATTCCCTTTAAGCCTCCCGCTTGCTTTAGCTTGTATTTTGGGCACACCTCAGCTCCTCATCCTTAAGTCTTTCCTTGGCTCTAGCCAAGACCCATTCCTCAATCTCTTATCATCTGCTCAGTTTTTTCAATATAAGCTCTTCTCAGTGTGCTTGCTATTCTTATTTTTGAGGGTTTTTTTTTCCCCATGTCTCTTTCCAATTTCTTGAGTCGACTCATTCAGCCAACCTTTTCCAAGCCTTTTCTTAGTACATGTCTCACTACAGAATAGGAAGATACATCTCAAAGGCAAAAGCCAACATTTTCAGCTGTTGTTTATGAGTAGCTTTATTGACTTAATAGGCCAGCTGAGGATCTGATCCCTTCAATTAAAGCAAAAAAAAGCCTCTCTCCCTCTGTCCTCCCCCAGTGTTCTCTGTTTTTTCTCTCAAGTAATTCAAGGATAGTACTTCTATCACTTCCCTTGTCACACGCAGAGCTCAAACCACTAACCCACCAGCAACCAATAGATAAATATCACTTAAGGCTTGCTGCCTTTGCATTCTTTTCTGAGTGAATTGTTTATAAATTATAAGAAATGCCTGTTGATAGAAACCTATGAATCCTACCTGTAGATTTTATATGAGTTTGATAGAACTGAAGTGGGAAAATATTGGATAACTTGACAAAATGCCATATTTTCTGCTGGGCAATACAAAATATAATATATGTTATTTCACAGATTCCATTTGCTACCTCTTGTACTTCTTCATGTTGAACTTACCTCTCTAGCACTTCTTTCCTATCCACTTCCATACAACATGACACATGTATGTGAGGACGTGAATGAAGATACAGGATTCATATTACTTTTGCAACTCAAAGGCCTGGAAAACCTGACAGTGCACAAATCTTGTGGACCCTTTGAAGAATCTTTTCAGTGTGCTTGTGGTGGGAGGCAAACCTCAGCTCAGAAATGAAGATGACAGGGAACAGTTTTATGGACCACATGACATGCAGGACATGCCTGACTTCAGTTATCTCTAAGTTCTGAACTCTTATGTCTGGGAAAGTCACTTCAAACATATATTACCTATTTTATATTGCCTGATGGATTGAAGAAAATAAGAAAAGATCCTCACGTCTACACAAATAAAAATTAAATTGAAATCAAATTCATTACCAACCTGCTAATTAAGGTAATATTAGGAAGAAAAACATGGTTTTTTGCCTTTGTGCAAGTAGCTCTTTTTCCTATTTCAGCTGTATAACTAACACAGGTAGGGTCAAATAATTGCGAGTTCTAGGCTGGTATTAGAGCTATATCTTTAGTGCTGATCAGACGGTTTACCCAAATTGTTGGTAATAGGAAAATGAATAATCTTCTCTTCTTCAAATTATTAATGTTTAGATGATAACCAGAATATCTTCCTCAATAACACAGGGCTCCACAAAATATTCAAATCCCATTCAAAATGGTACTGCTTGTTACATTAAAATAAAATAATGTTAATGATGATAATGTCACTGTTCTATCTTAAACATTTAACTCCTTAACCAATAATACACCCATATGATCATTTTAAGAGCAAGATTACTTAACCTAAGGCTTTTAGGTGTTTGCAACACTATTCTCTTAGCGCTGTTCTCAAATAGATTATGTGATTTTTATCAAACACACACCCACTCTCACCATCTGCTGGAAATTTATAAAATGTATAAGAATGTTAAGGTAGATTTCCTCCATTTATAAAAACTGGGAGAATATAAATCAAGAGAAAAGATAGGTTAAAATGTCTGTTTCGGTTCTGAGGATTTCTTTCATTTAGTAAGGTGCTGATAACCACCTGAAACTACAACAGCATGCAATTCTGACCCCAACCAACAGCAAGTTGGAAAGGGTTAGTGAAAGACATGATGGCCTTCCCAGCTTTAAAGGAAGTGGTAAGTGCTTCAGACTTGTATGACAGAGTGCTTGAGCTTTACAAATCATCTAGTCCAATCTCCTTGCTGAAAGCTGGGTCAATTACAGCACGTTGCTCAGGGCCTTCTCAAATTGAGCTTTGAATGTCTTTCAGGATGGAGACTCCATGACTTCTCCAGGAAATTTGCCCCAGTGCTTGGCAATCCCCACAGTAAAAGCATTTATATAGAATATCCTATATTTCAGTTTGTTCCCGTTGCCTCTTGTCCTTTCACTGGATACCACTGAAGAGTAAGGGTCCATCTTTTCTTTATTCCCCCTCATCAAGCATTTATACACATTGATAAGATCATGCCTCCCCCATGCCCTAAGTTTCTCTTTTCCAGCAGTCCCAGCTCTCTTGACACACATCAGAAGCTCCTACCTCTTAATCTCTTTTTTGCCTTTCACTGGACTTGTTCCAGTATTCCATTCGTACTGGAGAACTCGGAACTGGACACTGCACTCCATATTTCTCACCAATCCCAAGTAAAGGGCAAGGATCATCTCTGTTGACTTGCTGACAAAGCTCTTCCTAATGCAGCCCAGCATACTGTTTCCTTTCCTTGTCACAAGAGCACATTGCTGGCTCATGGTCAGATTGTTCACCAGGGCACTTTCTGCAAAGCTGCTTTCTAGCCAGTTGTCCCCCTGGCTGTACTGGTGTGTGGGGTTATTCTTGCCCAGGAGCAGAAATTTCTAAATCCTGTTACTGAACTTCACAAGCTTCCTGTCAGCCCATTTCTGTAGTCTCTCAGGGTTCCTCTGAATGGCAGCACAGCACTCTGGCATATCAACTACTTCTCATCTGCAGACTTGCTTCAGGTTTGAGCACCTCTGCCCCATCATGCAGGCCATGAATAAAGATTTTAATCAGTATTGTCCCCAATACTGAACCCTGGGGTACAATACTAGTCCTCCAGCTGACCTTTGTAATACTGATCACATCCCTTCAAGCCCAGCAATAATGCTGGCTTTCAATCCACCTCACTGATCACTTCTGTCAATGAGGATATTATGGGAAACAGTGTCAAAAGCTGCACTAGAGTGGAGATAAACAACATCTACCACAGTGTGCTCATTCATTGAGCAAATCATCTTGTATAAGACTATTAGGTTAGTCAAGCACCAGTTCCCCTTCATAAATCCATGCTGACTACTCCCAGTCATCTTCTTGTCCTTAATATGTTTGTCAAGACCTTCCATGTGATTTGCTCCATGACCTTTCCATGAGGCAAGGCTGATCAGCCTGTAGTTCCCCAGATCCTCCTTCTTACTTTTCTTGAAGACAGGAGTGACATTTGCTCCCTCCCAGTCCTCAGGAACCTCCACCAATTGCCATGATCTTTCAAAGATAATCAAGGGTGGCCTTGCAATTACATCAGTCATCTCTCTTAGCATTCTTGGATGCATACGACCAGGATTCATTTACTTAGGTGATTCCAGCTTGAAGAAATGTTCCCAAACATGATTCTCATTTAGCCAGAGACAGAATTCTGTGACTTGGTGTTCCCATTAAAAAGAGAAAAAGAGACAGCACTGAGTACCTCTGCTGCCTTTTCCATGTCCTTTGTTTTCAGGTCCCCTATCTCATTCAACAGCAAGTCCATTTTTTTCCCTAGTCTTCCTTTTGCTGCTGTTGAATCTGAAGAAGCCTTTCTTGCTGCCCTTCACATCCCTCACTAGGGTCTCTATATTTCTCCTGTCCTTGATTCTACCACTTATATCTTTCTGCATCCAGTTTTATCAGGAGTTCTGGTTCATCCATGCAGGCCTCCTACACCTGACTAGTGGTTGGCCAGCTTGTTGGCAAAGATTCTTTTCCCTGACTTGGACAGTCAGTCCAATCTCTATCTAGCAGTTCTCAATCTTCAAAGAAGGTCCTGACAGTTGTAAAAGCCAAATCTCTGCTGTCAACAACACCTGAGCAACTTGTTTTTGACTTCACATGATGTTCTCACTTCTCCTGAAGCCTTTCACCCCTTCCAGCAGGATCAAGGACAAACTACCGGGGCCCCAATGATTTTGACACACGGTCAAGGACCATGTAGTCACACTTGATATGCTCAAGGTCACCCTTCAATACCACTGGTGCCCTTGTGGAAGAGAAGCAGAGGTAATAGCCCAAGAGTCAGACAAGGTAAGATCCCAGATCTGAGCCCTTGGCAAACAGCAAGTCTCCCTAGACAGCAGATCAGGTAGTCAGACAGGGCCTTCAGCCTCTGCAACAAAGATTCCTCCAATGCCATCACTCACTGGCTTTCTCCTAGTGCTCCTTTGTGGCTCTTTTGTTGGATGTTTTGTTGGACATTGCTCCCAGCCCCTTGCTTGCCACCTGGGCATTAAACCTATTGTATACTTACAGATGGAGCAGGAGCCTTCCTCCTTGTGCCAAAAGTCACAAACTCTCAGTGTTTTCCATCAGAGAACTCTCTGTTTCCTGATCTAGTAAGGGCAGACCTTGCCTGCCCTTCCCCCAGTACAGGTGAGGATTGATGATCTTGTACTCTCAGGCCTCGGAGAAAATCTTGGTGACAACCCCTTGGTGACAAGGAGCTACCCTTTCCTGGCGGCAGGAGGCACCCTTAGTTTCTTCAGAGGATTCATGGATCCCTGAGGGTTTTTCCAGAACCTCTACAAGAAAAAGATGCAGAACCTGGAAACTTCTGCACAAGCTACTGTGTCCATTTGCTGCCTCTGTTAGGTGTATTCAAGGTCATGGGATGTGCTCCTTGGATGCTGGGGTAAGAATGATATGGGAAAACACACTGACAGTTACAGGAAAATAGGAAGAGTGAAGCACAGGAGTCCTCTGTTTTTTCCAGTACACTGTCTGGGCTGGTTCCTGAAGGAAAGAGTGGTACTATGCTTCCTCCCTGCTCTAATGTGTAAAGGAGTAAGCCATGGCACAGGGGATCAACGACTGGGAGCTAGCAAGCAGCTAATATAGGATGAAGCTCTGATCTGGACAAATGTTTCTCTGGGTTTGAGTTTTGGTATGATAAAAAGAGGGAATCCTTATGCAACAGATAGTGGTTATGAGTTTTTCCTAAAGGAAGGTGATGTGGTCAGTAACTGGGGATCTTGAGAGCTAAACTTTATTGTGCTTTGATATGTAAGCCAAAGAGGAGTCCCCTCAGGATTTTTGTGTGACAATTTCTGTGCTGGAAAATCCACTTGTAATATGGCCTGAGCAGCTTGATATCTACATTTTACATTATGTTTGTCTACATTCAAAAATTAAGTGAGCCTTTGCACTGATCTACTAATATCTAATGATTTAATCTGTGCTTTCAAAATGTCCACTGAACTGATCTCTGGGTGCTGCAATGCTTAGCTTCCCAGGAAATTTATCCCTTTAGGACTCCTTTTCAGAGGTATAGTTCTTCACATATTTATCCTGAAACAGCAAGCTGAATATTCGTTTATGTAAAAAAAAAAATAAATCCCTTGACTTTCTTGACATTTCCAGCAGATCACACCTTTCTTTTTTTTCTATCTCCTCCCTCATTCTGCATAAGACTCTGCTTTTCCTCTTGTGCAGCATACATAGAACCTTAATTATCACACAAATACTTCAGTTTATGAATAGCATACATTATTTAACATCAAAATCATGCCCCACAGTTGTTCTGTGCATGCAACACAAAAAGAGATATTGACTTTGAAGGTCTCAGTAAAAATATAATGTAGAAATCACTTGTTTATTTAAAAATGTCTTTTTGCTATGGACTAAGCAGTTCCAAACATTAATAATGAATATTTACCTAGAAAAAAATTACAATGTAAGAACTCTATTGCCTGAAGGAAAATATTAATTAGTAATAGTAGTCCATAACTTAGTTTCAAAAAATGCCTGCAGTCTTCTCTAAGTATGTATGGAGTATAATTACACTACCGTTGGTCAAATTAGGTCACTTCCTTTGAGATTTTGCAAATATCCAGATGTTATCTTTTTCACCTAGACAGCTAAGACTGATTTTAGGTATTTTATTCCTTGTTGTAAAGTAAAGACAGAGAGTGATCCTTGTGGTACTCTAGGGTGTAATCTGGTCTCTGAATGCCAGCTTTGATGTAGAGGGTGGGAGATACACATTGGTACCTTAGAAGATAATATAATTGTTAGGCATTGTGTTTTAAAAACCAAGCAGAAAATATTCATCCCAGTTGGAAACAGAATACATTTAAACTTGTTAAAAAGATTGTTTACAGAAGGTGGTGGAAAAAGTAGGTAGTATTTATTTTAATTATTTACTCTTTCATTCAATTTCAAAGTGCTAATAAACCTTTCCCTTTCTCACCTTGCTCCCCCCAAAAGATCTGTTTAAAAACATGGGTGGTTTAGGACAAAAGTAATATTGATAAAAGTGGATCAATATTTTTCTTTGCTATTGTTGAGGTTCTGTGAAGATAATTCTTTAGTAACCTACATAATGTTATGACTGTTGCCAGCGTTTAAAAATCTCTCAAGTAAACCTTAATCTTCTTGATTTCAGAGTAACCCTCACAGAGGTTCCCTTTGTGTGTGAGAACACCTGGCTTAACCAGGTCTGCAAGGTAAATTCTAACAACTATACATGCAGGTGATGATACATATGTGTACAGCTGCTTTTGAGTATGCAAACAAAGCCTTTTCCATCTCAGACCCTCAGCAATTCATGCATTTCAGGAGACCAGTACATAAATCCCATTAAATTGAAGGCTTAAAAAAGTCAGTCAGAAGAGAATGCTTAATTTCTTAGGATATATGTTATGTCATCAACAGGCATTTCAAAAAGGAACAGTCTTCTAGAGAGACAAGAGTTACTTGTTTTGAAGAAGAATTTTCATTTTTTCCCAGTGTGGGACTCTGCTAACAGCAAGAGATGGAGAAACATATTCTTTCTAGTCAAAGTTTCAACTTTGACAATAAATTTTGTTGGTATTCAAATATTTAGATACGCTATATGTCACCTTAGCCCTGGGAAACTGATTTAGGGATAAAATTCTAAGTATTCTCTGAATTTGCATCAGCCTTTTAAAATATACTCTCGTATTATAATATCTTTTTTGTTACAGCTACCTTTTTCAGCATTCACAACCTTGTTCGTGTTTTATACAATGTCAGATAGCAAGTGTCAAGAGAAATTTAAAATTATAGTTCATTTACTCTAGTTAAACATAAGGAAGCAAAAGCAATTACCAGAGCAAAATGATGGAATTAAAGATTCTTCTTGCAACCTAGTTAGGTATTTAGTGTTTGATGAGTGTTGCAAAAGATAAATATATTTTTCAGAGAGGACTGTATCAATCTACAATCATGAATGAAAGCTACTGAACATGATTTAGATATCAAATATATGGTTTGCAAACAATTATCAGGCTTGCACTAGGAGGCTGGAGTTAGCTGAGAGTATGATTTTTCTTTGTTCTTTAAAAGATTTCTTTTTTTTGGTGAAGTAGTAAATAGCTTCTTATACAGCAATTTGATATTTATTATTGAAAATCTCCTTATACAAAGATTAAATTTTAAAAGAGATCCTGGGGATGCTCTATAGAAGATACACATATATAATCCCACGTAAATGTTCTAAATGGGTTCTTACTATGAGGATAAAATGCTAATTAGTTTAGTTTAATTACACTCTTACTACACGATAGAAGTTGAAATTTAGTGAATTGGTGATTCATTTTGATTGATCATAAAAAGTGAGCATAGACTTATTGTTGTGGTGACTAGTCTAAACTGTATGCCATGTGCATCTGTAATTTAATCTGTGATTCATACTATATGGCACATTACACATAACAAAATCTATTTGATTGTTAAATATAGAGAACTTGAATTCATCTAAGCCTTACGCATAAATATCAGATGCTCTATAGGAAGGAGTTATAAATTCAATACTGTCATTATTTTGACATGGCTCACTGTGGTGACAGTTAACTGTATTCAGTTTAGGTTTACTGTGAGGTTATAGCAAGGCAAATAGTTGTACTGTCCTGAAAAAAAGCATCAAAGAAAAGCAGAGCCTCATCATTAAAATTCAGAAAGACTGTGAAGGTAGGGAAGGAGAATGAGTTCTGCAAGTTTTTTTTCTTCTCAGTGTAACATGCCTCTTTTTACCAGTTTCCTTTGGGCTTATTCTTCTTCGCCACTGACATTTGCAGGTGGAAGGAAGAGCTGGGTTTAACCCCTACTCGGTCCTCACCTGTCTGGATGCAATACAAGAAAGATCCACATTAATACAAAGAAATTCAAGAGACCTTGTCCTCCTTACTGCTCTTCATGCTACATTTTTTGGCTAGTCCCTGCTCTCTTGCCAAAGCATGTGGAAGCAACAAGAGCCAGGTCTCCACACACTCCCCGTTCCAGCCCTTGTTGCTTGCAACCAGTGAGATAGTTCATATTCAGCCTCCTTACTTTGGGTCTGGAGAAAGCTGGGTACTGCTCATGGTGTTCTTATGAAGAAGACCTCTTAGGAGACAACAGTTTGTGGGAGGATTTACATATGTAAATCTTAATTTTAGAATTCTTCTATAAAAATTAAAATAAGCTCTCTCTAAATGCATCAAGAAACTAAGAGCAAGTAATACACTGGTTAGAGTGTGCTGAGTAGCTGGATATTTTTGATGGTTTTATAATACATTTGAGAAAGATAGTAGATGTACAATGAATTTTTTTTCACACTAGATATGGAACTAGCATGCAAGTACTTTTCAGCTTCTACTTTCTTTTTAGTAATTCTAAACTTATTTTATTAAAATAGCAGCTGCAAAAAACATGGGTTTATTCCTATTATTTACTTGTTTAACAGCACAGTTCTTTTTGCAGTGAGTTGTTATAACTCCTCATATCACTGAAAGTCTGTTCAAGCATGCATAAGGTACCTCTGCTCGATCTCCAACTCTGAATATCTCCTTATTTTCATATGTAACGAAAATGAACAGAGAGTTTCTTAATATTTTGAAAGATTTAATTGCAGAGAAATATTTCAAAATATTTGACACTGTAATCATATTCTTATCTGTGTAACCAGTTTACTTTCTTTCAAGATTTGAGACTTAATTTGGTTTCTAATGTTGTAATTTGCATTTTTGTTTTAAATCTAATCTGTGTTTTCCTATTAAAGACAGGAAAAATTATGACCAGTTACTTATACATATAGAATAGTAAAAGAAAGGGAGACAAATGATAAAGACAGAGTCAAAGCATTATAAGTTCTGAGTTGCATTAAATATACATAGCAGTATTATAAAAGTTGTATCACTGATTAGAAAGTGCTTTGCAGCCACTACCATCTGCCTGTATTGTTGTTGTTCATAAGGTTTAGTATTTTTTTTCCTGGGGTCTAGCCAGCCCGCTTGTTTTTAATAATCTGCTGTCCTTTTATACTTTACTCAGCAATCATTCACATTCTGTTGCAATACCAGCAAAACTTTAAACAACTACTTCTCATGTTTAATTCATGTTGGGGTTATTCTCAGATGGTCTTAGAATGCGCCCATTCACTACAACCTTCTTAAAATAGCCTTTGGATATACAAACTTACAGACTCCTCGCTCATTTTCCCAGAAGGAAGCCTTCCACTCTACTGTATTTCCACTGCACATAATGCAAATTAGGGAAAAAGAAAAAAAAAAAAGAAAAAAGAAAAAAAAAGAGTGAGACCAGGTTCCCATGCAGATGTTCTGTACCTCTTTTCCATGGCCTTCAAAATTAGTCCTCTGGCTAGCATACAGTGAAAGGTATATTTTAGAGAAACAAAACTGCTCTATCTTCTAAGGAATTAAAAAAGAAAAGTATTTCTCACCTCCTGTTTGACTAACATAAATCTGCTGGTATAGATTAGTCTTTTCTAGGGCTGGTAGAGACATGCAAAAACCACAGACTATTTTCTCTTCAACACCATTTTGGTATGTTTAAGATTAGGTTGGTTTTAAGATTTGTTAAGGTTAAGATTAGGACAAAACATTTTTCCTTTCCTCCTTTTCCTAATACTGAATTCAATCATGCATAACAGATTATCAGATCAGGGCCTGAAGATTTTTTTAAGATTCACCTGAGTTTTTCAGTAAGTTTGATCAATGAAATTAAGGGGAGTTTGGTATTCCTATCTGTGAAACAAGAAAATATGCAGGAGGTGTTTGTAGAGGACATACACTTCCTTGTCTGAAAAGCTATTTTCCACGGAAGCAAGTGTGGTACTGCAGAATGTCCGGCACCAAGAGAACCTCTGACAGAAAACAGTAATGAAAGCTCAGATCCATTTTACACTCAGCTTTGAGATTGTGTGATTGTATTTAACAGAAGCTGAAAAGTTCACCATCCATGCAAACATTTGGAATATTTACAATATAACATGGAGGTGCTCTTTGTCTTTGCTATATAACATATACATATATATATATATATATATATATGTGAAAGACAAGTTCAACAATCCATGAAATGGTGCGCTAATCTCAAGACTTTTCATGAGATTTGGGCCATATTTTCATCTTCATGCACCTGCAATTGTAAAAGCAATTTCACCCTGAAAGTAAAGTAAACCCACAAAATATATACATTTCAGTTTCAGCCAGAAAAGTCTTTTTTTTAATTTTGAGGTAAAATTGACACAGTTCTTGCAAAATAACTTCTATAGCTTATCTTAACTTTGTTTCATTTTATTTCCTCTCTGTGATTGTTGATTATCGCTTTACGCTAGGAAAGTGGAACTGGGATATTCAGTCCTTTGCTTGTGGATTCTTTTAGTCAATTCCTGAATATGTTTGTGGACTTCCAAAAATATTTAAAAAATTTAAAAATATATAAATGAAATATTTACCTAAAACTACTACAAATATAATAAAAACATATGTGTAAAAATCAGATAGAACTGAATGTCTTCTGTGGTTTTCTTCCGAATATCTGATGTTGCAGTAAAATCTTTGGTTACTTCCCAGAGTGTTTGAGAATTATGTTGGTTAAAAATTATTTAGATTCATTTACCATCTAAAAATAGTTATTTGAAATGATGCAATTTGAAGTTATTGAGATAGAAGGCTTAGAAAAGCGGAAAATGAGAAAGCAAAACTGAAAAGTTTTTTGAGAAATAACGAGATGTGCATATCTCAGTGTGTGCATCTAATTCACAGGGAATTAGGGGGAATTTCCTGTGTTGTCAAATTCTTTTATCATTTTCTACCACAGGATTCCTTATATCTCTCCAGAAGGACTTGGACGTCTTCATGGTCAGATCCAGGACTAAGCTTGGGTCTAGGCACTCAATATTTCTAGCAAACACTGTAATGTTCCCATGGATAGCCTTGTTTCAGAAATAACTGCCACACATCAAGAGCTAAGACTTCACAAAAGCATTGAACCAGCTCTTGCTAGGTGTATGCCTATTATAGTTTTCTGTCAAAAAAATTCTCACTACTGTTCCAGCAACAGCAGCAGCAGCAAGAGTAAAAACACTACTGCAGTTACAAATACAGCATCTCCTGGCTGTTAATAGTAAACTTGCTCTGAGCTAAACCATGGTTAAAGTGTCAAAAACTATCAGAAACTAGGCTATACTAAAGATGCAATTAATAACATTACAGCATGTTTGCAGGGATAGATCTGTGGTGTAGTCAGGACCCATAAAACCTTGGGGAAAAAAAATGAACTCTGTTGTAGGCATCAGAATTTGTTGGCATTCAAACCAATGCAGTCATCTGACTATTACAGGTAATATTATTTATGTAAGAGAATGCTAGATTTACTGACTTGGCCCCTTTATGACATAAATAAGGCGAGGAAAAAGCAGTATGTGATTGCAGTTTTAAATATTGTAATTAGTGTTGATAAAACATTCTGTTAACTTTATGAAAGGGATATTTGTCTATTCTTCCCAAATATATCTGATTTCCTATTAAAAACAAACAATAAAATCCAAAAGATGAAATGAAGAAGGCTGAAAATTAAATTTTATCGCAGAAGTCTGTATTTTTTTAGTTGGTTTGTTTTCGCTGAAAGCTCAAACACAAGGAAATGTTTAAACACAAGAAATGAAGGCATGGTTAGCTCTTGATTTTGTAGCTTCTGTCTGGAGTGTAGCTTCCTGTTCTCTCTTCTGCCCTTTACATCCACAAGTTGTGGATGCTTGTGTCCTGCATATTACCTCTGGACTTAGGGTGCTGAAGCCATGGGCTGGATGTGCAGATGTTATCAGGAAATGGCCTTCCTTTTGCCTCTTGTTAAGCTTTTCCACCTGCTCTTAGGAATTCCCAGAAATGTTCTTCCACTGCCTGGAAAAAAATATTAAGGATTTTCAGTAGTTTTGGTTGACTGTCAGAATTTTTTTTTAACTAAAGTAGGCAAAGGAAAATGGCGGTGGTGGTTTTTTGCTTGTTTGTTGGTTGGTTTATTTGTTTTTTTCTTTGTTTTGGTTTTTTTACCATTTTATATTTCAGCTAAAACTAAATGAAATTAAACAGGACAAAGGGGTGGCACTTCTATGGCCTGAGTTCCTCCCTGCCAAATATCATAAACCAACTCCATAAAAGGAGAATCCACACATTTTTTTTACACCTGAAAGTGCTAGCCACTTTATATCTAGATTCTTTATAAGGTTCACCTATACTGCATATCTAGTATCTCTTTCTTATGATGAAAGGAAACTGGTGTTGCTTGATGATGCTTGGATGAAGTTAGTATTATAAGGTGAAGTCTAATAGATGAAAAACTGGTCCTTGACGCATGATACTTAAAACTAACATAAGAGAAAAAGAACTGAAAGCCAGTGCTTATAAGAAAGCATCAAAAATCAGAATTAATGGGCATAAATGTACCTAACTGTCACCTTCATATCATATAGTGGCTCCAGCTTCTGCTATTCCATTAAGATGGCATACTAATCTGTGAGAAGTTGTCTTGGGGAATACAAAGAGCGAAGGTTTGCAAAGGGCTGTTAACTGTTTGCCCCTTTTATGGTCGGTTTCTGGGAAGCTGTTTCTTGTCATCTCACTGTTGATGCATTTCTGACAAAATTCTCTACGGGGTACCTTCTGTTACAGGTAAAATGTATCATGTTTATTACTTCACAGAGTCCTTCTGTGGCATTTATTTTGCACTCATATGAAAGTGTTTTCAGCATTGAGAGGGAACAGTAGATAGCATTAAAATTTATACCAGGAGAGTGAATTGTATTTAAATAACTCTATAGTTACAGTTAACTAAATAAAAGCTTTAGAACGTTATGGGCCAGTTCTTTAACTGGTGTAAACTGGCCTCTGCTACTCACCAGCTGAGCATCTGACCTATTGTGTTCAGGCTGGTTTATGCAGCAGCAGGGAAATGCAGACTTATACGTCAATTGAGAATAATTCAAGTGGATAGATGACTCAGAAGGACAATGCAACAGCCCTGTATAGCTATTAATAAGGCTCTTTCAGTTGATCATCTCTGAAAGAGTTAGAAACATGTTACTTTCATGTGAAGAGCTCTTGACTCTTAACAGCCAAGAGCACTTCACATGAAATGTGAATGCATGTTGAATGTTTATTCTTTCATTAAATCATTCTTTGCTATTATCAAACTAATGCATTGTTATGGGATTTCCTTTTACTTTCAGCTATTTCTAGGTTTCAATACAAGTGTGGTTTGCTGTTAGTACTTGACTAATTATACTATTGTTGGTGTATTAGTTTAATCTAAGCCTGTCACCTTGGCTTTCTGTTGTCACGCACCCCATTCATTCAACAGTCTTCAATGGATAGGGCAAAATAACAGATGTTGAAACTATCTCACTATTATTTTAAAAATGTCTATGAAATATAATCTAAAGGAATCTCAGAGAGCACTCATTCGAGGAGTTGCTCATGACCACCATAATGAAATATAAATAAGATTTTGAGCAATAAAAACTTCACAAATGTGCAATAATTATTGTTAGCTTGAGAGGTTCTTGGGGGGGAAGGAGGTATTTAAAATAAAAATAATAGCAGTCAGGATTTTTAATTTGATCTTCAGATACAGAAAATAAGTGTTTTATTTGGTTAGTTTGGATGTTGCACTCTTTTAGACTGAAAAGCTGTGTAATTGAACTGAATCACAGAATCACAGAATCACCTAGCTTGGAAGGGACCTTTTAAGATCATCTAGTCCAACCAATGAAAAAAAAACAAAACCAAAAAAAACCCAAACAAACAATCAAAAAACCCCACACAAACAATTAAAAAAACCAAACCACAAACGAACACAAAAACCCCACACAAACCCACACCACCCCCAAAACAACATCAACCCAACACTAATCCATATCCCCAAGCACCATGTCAACTCGTCTTTTGAATACCTCCAGGGATGGTGCCTCAACCACCTCCCTGGGCAGCCCATTCCAATGCCTGACAACCCTTTCAGGAAAGAAATATTTCCTAATATCTAACCCTGGCACAACTTGTCGTATAATTGTCATTGAATAATAATTGTCATTGAAACAACAATTATTTTATATTTAGGTATGTGACATTCTGTAAAGTCCTACCCTGACTACAGTAGGATTTTTAAAATTCAGATTATTACATTTCTGCCACTGATTTTATACCTCTGTTAGTAGCAGTGCTGAAATGCCACATATAAATGAGGAATGTTTATTTTTAATGCCAAAGGTGAAACACAACAAGAGACTTCTGTTCTTCAGAGACTTGTATTCCAAATCAGCTACCTTCTAAGTATCAGCTTAGGTGGGAAGTCAATTCAGAAATCCTACTTTTTCACTCAGTTTTGATATCAGAAGCTGAGTAGCAGTACTTCATCACTCACCTTTAAGTGTTTCTAGGTGCTAAAACTGAAGGGATGAACAAAAGAAAGAACACAAACCACTTCCCACTTCTTTAAAATTGTGCTACAGCAGTGCTTTCCTTCTTACCCAGTTCTTGTGCGTGGGGTATTTTTCAGCTGCATGATTCTTCCATTCCTGTATCTACAGTATTCTAAAATAAGTAGTACTGATTCCTTCTTGCATTTACTAACACTCCTGACACATTGAGCCAGGTTTGAACCAGCAGAGGATGTAGCTCTATTGATACTTACTCCAAGTGTGCTAAAGAACACACAAGGATATTTGGTAATTGTATTAATGTGTGCAACTTCCTTGGTTTCCTGGTACGATGCCTGAATAGTCTACTCCCATACATCTTTCCAGGTGTTGCTTCTAACTGAAATCGAAGAGCACAGAAGAAAAAGAGGGGATATTTCCAGTTCTCAGTTAATTACTCTTTAGTATGGGTAGTCGTTTCCTCACCAATGCATGTCTGTTTAATAGTGTGGACACAGAACTAACATTCAACAGGGGTAAGCTGGAGAGCAGTGCAGAAGATAAAGATACCTCATGATCTGGATTTATAGCAATGGAAATGAGTCCATGAGCCCCAACTGTCTAAAGTCAGCATTTTCTCCAGGGAAAATATTTTCTTTGTTGTCTATTATAGTAAGCTGATGCTAACTTATTACTTTGATTAGACATAGGAGTGCCATCCTAGAGTTTTACCTTTCTTATCTCAATTCAAAATTTGTGGGGGTTTTTCTGAGTCAAAGCAGTGGCTCTGAGACAAGTAATCACAAAGCAGACATGGAATGACTGTAAAGGTGCTCATGAAATTATCAGATAATTTATGCAAACATTGCTTGATGTGGATGCCTAGATTTCTGCTTTGCCTCTTCCAAAATAAAAAAAATGAGCTTTATTAGCAATAACTGTGCTTGAAATGTGTGTTCTCACCATTGTTATCAAAAGTATAGGTGAAACCAGAATATCAACGTCATTACAGTTTCCCCATGGAGATGCAGTCTAAATTTCAGATAAGAATGACACCCATCCTTTTGGAGTATTACTATTTATTGGAATATGTCAGCCTGAGACATAGGTGAAGCTCCTGCTGCTATACTGCTGTGGCAATAGCACCTAGAGAAAAAGGACTGATTCTGGCAGCTAAATGCACAAGATGTTGTAAGTTTAAGTAGCATGTGACACCATCCAGTAAACACTGGGCACAAATCTTACTGCTGTGATAGTACTGTTGATATGCTAATACAATGAGACATATGTTTTTTTTTTTTTATTTTTCTTTTAAATACAATTCAAACCCTGTAAACCTTTTAAAAATGTATGCTTATGAAAGCAGAGAGTAATGAAATAGAATATAAGCAGTTATGGTAAATCATTGTATAATATGCAATAGTTTCAAGCTACTCACACGTCACTTCACCATAACATTTGCAGCATAATGAAATGGTCCACAAATGATTAATACTCTTAAGTGCTTTCCTTTTTGTCTTAAGTGCTTCCAGGCAGAAAAAAGAAATATATTGTATTATCAGTGTTTGTGTGTAGTTAGTGTCTATTGATTTTTACCTCCTGTTACAAATGCACATTAGGAGTTTTTATCTGTATATGATAAACAAATTGGGGAATGTATCTTGAGCTACAACTGTGGCTGGTATAAATGGTGATAGCACCAATGACTTAACTTGAATTATGCTTATTTACATAGGTTGAGTATGTGGCCCTTGTCTTCCAAGTGAACTGAGAATATTCAGTACAAGTAATACTTTATCTCCCCGTCATTTAGATGTCTCTGGGGACTCTGCTTCTGTTCTACTCCCATGAATTTCGTTTGTATTTCTAACAATTAAAAATACTTTCTCTGAAATGAAAAAGTAACAGACCTTGAACACTGGGAACATGTTAGTTTTTTAAAAGCGAGTGACAATTTTATTATCGTACGTTTCTATGGAGGTAACATTACAGAGGGTTAGGGTTACATGAAATTGCTTCAGTCTCAAAAGTTGCTATGCCTTTCACAGTAGCCCTTCACTTGGTCCCAGTCTGGGTAGGCTGTAGTCCCCAGTCTGAGTAGGCTCTTTATTTTCAGCACTGCTAACATGCAGATGTTAAATATCAGCATGGTAAAACATCAGAGTTCTGCTAAATCCACAGTCTCTACACTTGCTGCAACTGAACTGCAGTGTGGAGAGCATCACTTAAGCTTGAAGAAGTGGCCTGAAGAAGTCCATTTTCAGTACAAGAAAAAAAAGAAAGTTTCTAATCCTTACGACTGAAATGAGGAGCTTGAAACTGATCTGAAATATTTTCAAAGACAGAAAGATATTCAAAACCCAGAACTTGTACTTTCGGGGAGAAGGAGCAGGAGGGTGAATGAAAAAAAGGAAAACTCATGATAATTAAGCCAAATCTTAGCAAGGCTGAAGCGTCTTCCTTATGCTGCTTTTTCTGCATTTGTTCTCACCATAGATTCAAGAAGAATTGGAAAAAGAATCAGGAAAATTCTGGCAGAGAAAATATAACGAAGAAGCAAGCCAGTCTTGGCAGATTTCAGTTAGCAGTAGGAATGTGGAATTCTTGTCAGTGCCCTCTCATTAGGTAATGGTGTCTTTTCCAAGTGAAGAGACTGAAAAAAAGTCCCACTACTATTGCTGTGGAAAAGAAAGAGGCAAGTCTTTTCCATGACACTGAAACTCCATTCATAAGCACGCTTTTTATTTGATTAAAGGTCATCATTTAGGACTAAATGATGAAGGAGTAAAAAAAAATGTGAATAGCATTAGTAAATAAAGTAGGAATTTTTAAAGATTTAGAATTTCCTTTATGTATGTATGTTTGTATGTATGTATTTGTATGGTTATTTCATGGAAACAGTTGCTGGCAATCTGTTTAGAGAATGAATGGAAAATTCTCCAACATACGGAAGAGCCCTCTGAAGAGCAGCTTTTGAGAGCAACAGGACAGAAAAGAAAGTGGAAGATAAGGCGGAAGGTGAGTTTCAACATGGGCTTGTGAAGAAATATTTTTCTTGGGATGCATCCCAAGTTATACCATGAAAGAGATCGGCTTTCATTTACAGTGAAAGAAGACTGAAAAAGCCCTCATAATGAATCAAGGGAAGGCTAAAACAGGGATACCTATGTTGGAGGACATATCAGGAAGTTCCTGGTTTTCAGTGCAAATTTTAAAAGACTCATTTAGACATGGCTCAAAACCTGCAAAAGTACAAAAAATATTCAGCTAGGCAGGTATTCTGAAGTCTCATGGAATAAATCAAGTGAAACAAGTAGACAACACATCAGGAAACAGCCAAAGGTCACTTATAGGCACGCTCCTAGAGAAAATCAATCAAAATTAGGAAGGCATGTATTTGCCTACATGACTAAAACGGGATAATGCTTAGCTTTGTAAATCTTCTTTGTTATGTAATAGAAGTAATGTTGAGTGGAAGTTCTTCTGGTCTAGTGTCTGAGGTGGAAGCTGTGGCCAGTCTTAACAATGTCCATGGATTGTTGGAGAGGAATCTGGTGAAGCAGAACAAGAAGCCCCCTCACCCAATCCAACGTCAGAGACTTTGAGTGACAAGATTACTTCATTGTGAGCACAAATTGAAAACACTTTTTTTTTCCCCGAGAACTTAAAATTGTTTATATTGTTTATATTATTCTTAGTATTGCTTTTATACATTATTCTAAACACAGACATTGTACAATGTCTTTTAATGGAAAATAGTACCTTACAGTACAAAAGCAGGGAAGTGTAGAGAAGTTAGAAACAGGGCAACTCTATCACAAACTGCATCTAGCAACGTACTGTCAGATCCAGCATGCCACTATGTGTTTCCTTTGTTGATGTCATGATGAGCCTTTGAACTGACAGAGCAATGAGTGAAACATGTCAAGATTAAATGCAACCTGATTTTCATGCACAATCAGATTGGTTTTTTGATATTTTATGCAACAATGTTCTACAAAAAGGAAGAAGAGCTCTAAAACAAGCTTGTCAATGGAATGCAGTTATTTTCTATTACATTGTCACTAGACCTTTTTATTTTAGAGCTTTCAGAGATACACCTTCCCAGAAGCAACTTTCAGAATACTTGCTATTAACCAAGAGCTTAAAACATTAAAATGTTGTAATATAGCACTATGCAATTAATATATTAAAAATTATAAATAAATTTATTAAATAAATTTACATAAAATGAGGCCTCAAAGATATCCCACTATATATTCATGTTTTAAAGGAAACACCCCATAGTGCAGATGTAGTTATAGATGGTAAGCAAAGGACAAAGTGAGACACACATACAAACATCAACTGTATTGCATCAACAAGTATGATGCACGGTCAAATTGCACATCTTCAAGGACACTAATTCACAGAACATAGTTTGTGTCTTTGTAGAGAAGCTGCGGTGTGTGTTACAGTTAATTACTTTCCCTGTGGCTTTAAATTGAATAAGGTTTTTAACATGCAGTTGTAGTAGGTAAGAGTTGATTCTTGCCTGTACCTAATAGATGTTAGCAAAAAGACACTTTTTTACTTGAATAAATCTTGAAAACCTTGGGGGAAAAAAAAAAAAGCGCAGATAGCATACAAAACTAACTTCTACTAAAAAATGTATGATAAAGGTTTGACTCCTTACAGGCTTTTTCTAAAGTATGTATGAAAATCAACAGAAATACAATTGATTTGAGTAATTTTTGAATCTGGGCTTATGTAAGAATGGCTACTACTCAATAATAGTATACTAATATCTAAAGAAAGTATAATGTAGGTCTAGAAGTGTGCAATTTTTTCAATTTTTTTCCCCTCTTGACTAGATGCTGGCATTACTTAATATTATATCAACACTGAGAACTAACCACAGTTTGATAAGTCAAACTCTGGGAACCATGCTCAATTTTTTATGGTCATTGAACAACAGTTTGGCATTTCTGTTAGCATAAAAACATTGAAATAGGATAAATAAAGTTTTACTCATAAATCAATAACAGTTCTAGAATATCTAACATGATTCTGAACAGAGGCTTTATAGAAAGGGCAAACAAACTGTACGAGATGAAAAGGCAAAATCTTCTTTCTTTCTGTGTTGTAAAAGAAATTTTGAGCTTTTTTTCTGAAGTGGATCTGGCATATTATGAGCAAGTTTCTACAACACCTGTATTAAGAAGACCATAGTTGTTTCTTCATGTGGATTAAGCTTCTGCAAGAATGTTTACAGGTGTCATGAATTCTAACACTCAAACTGCTAGAATATGGTATTTGCAAGCAATTTAACATAGTCACTGTTTCCTTTTTTTTTTGCTTCAGAAGAAAATTTTTATTAATGTTTAAAAAAGATACCTGATCACATGAGCAAATCCTTTTCTTAATATTTCCTCATTTTAATCTTCTTTTCTACATAAAAAAAAAAAGACCTGGCACAAACCCAGAAGGCGTTCTGCAGCACATGTGAACAGTCTGTCGTGCTGAGGAGACTGGGCCAAATTTGTTCTTGCTGTAATTCCATTGAAGGCACTGGAGCTATTAATGGGGATGAATGTTGTCTTTTATAATTTTTGATTTTGTATGCTGTGTTCACAAAAAAAATTCACAAATTTTTGAGATTTCACTGGCTGGGCTAAAAATAATGTGATGCGTGATTTTTCCCCCCTCTGATTAGTATTCCAAATATAACATACCTTTCTGTGAGAAAGATATTAGACTTGATAATATAATGCCTCCAGTAGTAGAATCTTTGGAAAAAAGTAGTGATATGCCATTTTCTATATGTAAAATAAGGCAAAATGAATTCACTTGCTGATTATTTAGAAGAACAGTCAAGTACCTAGTTTATAAAATTGACCAGTGGCTGGGAACAGGTAATAGTTATCCAATAAATTTCCCAACCAGAAAATGAACATACCCCTTTTGCCCACCTCTTCACTTCAATAAGGTTTTAAAATGCCTAACCTTAAAAAACAAAAGTGTATTCTTTTAGCAAATTTTTCCATATATTCAGTAATTCTGAGTTTTCAAACGCAGCTTTTTAAGTAGTAAAAAGCACCTGCAAAGTATACAACTATATCTTTGAGGCTTTCTTGGCCAAATTTGTATACTCATGTTTTAATACCCTCAAGTTTACATTCATTGTAAGTTTCAAATGCCTTTTGTCTTTCTCTTATTGAACTGAATTTTGTCATTGAAAGGAAACTCTATAAACTCCAGTGCTGTGCATTTTATTCTATATAAAGCAATATTCTTTGCTTTCTTTTGCTGAATATTCTTACCAATTCACAGAAGACTTAGCTGATTTCAGGAAGCAGATGCTGGGTCTTGGGAACAGATTTTTTCCAACATCAACATCTGGAAGTGTAGCTATCTCCACTAGTGGTGAAACTGGTGGCTGTGCAAAAGGCCTTCAGGGCTAATATTCTGGGTCAGGCTGCTTAGGGAATTGCTTGAACTCTTTCTCAGGAATATTTCTTTGAGTTACTGCTGACTTCAAGGAATCTGTTTCTACCCTCCAACCCCCATTAAATACGATGATTAAAAAAAAAAGGCAAATAATTTTCTCAGTTAAAGAAAGATATTCCCAGGGAGCAAGATACTATTTTCTCTGGTTTATTTAAAGATCTCCCATAAATAAAATGACTTGAAGTCTGACAGATTGGTTCTGAGGGCCATTTACCATCTCATTGCTATTAATTTCTGCATTCCTTAGAGTTGTGATGATAACAACACTAGAAATTGTATTTCTGGTGAGAATAGTGACACAGAAACTCGTTATGAATAATAAGTAAAGGCTAAAAGTTAGATACATTTTAAAAGATCTTTGTATTTATAATCTCTAGATAACAAATTCTGAGCACTAAATTTTAAAATACTACTTAAATATTATTCTTCAGATTTTAGTGCTAGCCAGAAGTCCAACAAAGAACAAATCCCAGCCAAGTGATAGTGTACTTTACACATGTGCAGTGCCTACCCTATTGTTCTTGGGGAGTTTGACTATTTAAAAAAAATTAGAGAGCTCCAGTTAATAGGGACTGTATTTCCAGTGTCTGATTTGTTTCTAGATCTTCCAATAAATGTGTGTGTGTTGACTTTTAACTTTTAAAAGGAATTACAGTACTTTAATTGTCATTGGCGGAAATGGCATGGGCAATATGTACTTCAGAGAAATGATGTACTAACTTGTCCAAACTATATGGTTCTTTCCTGGCCATGATTCTACTCCATTGGAATCTATATTTTAGAAGTATTGTTATATCATTTACATCTGAGGCCTCTGCACCACTTCTGCCTACCGATTTCATTTTATCTCCCCAAAAAACTACAAAGGTTGTGTTAAGCCCCTTCCTGATACAATTACACCATCTTCACAATATGGAAGTTAGGAAGAATTTAAACAGTTCTTCAGAAATAAACAAACCTTCCCTAACTATGATTTCTGTGTGCGTTTTACACTTTGGTATATCAAATAATTTATAAAGGAGGTTAACAAGGTTCTGAAGTTCCACTGTCTGAGCCTGCTGCTTTTGTAATCCTTGCTCTGTCTCATTGTTTTTCAAATTATTACCTTAATTATCATTGTAGTATGTTTTCTCTATAAGAACAAACAGCCAGGGTTACAAAATATAAATGAAAATTCTTTCTCAAACTGCTTATGCGTACACAGTATTTGAGACATTCAGAATTGGATTGATGAGCAAAAGTATCTGGAGAATTCTTATAACCATAAAAACTGAATTAATGGAACTTACAGAAATTTTACAGTTTACACCAATAGAAAGATGATCAAACTGAAGACCTGCCAGCTTGAATTTCTTAATGAAATAAACATCTGTAATAGACCTTTTGTTTGCTTTGCTTAACATATAAACCTCTCCCATTAGGAAACCTTTGCTTCAACATTCTGTTTGATTCAGCTGATTTTTTTCTTCCACAGTGTATCTGCAAAGAGACTTTGTTCCATACCCTCAGGTAGTTGAAAGTTTCCTCAGCAAATGCAATCAGTTTCATGTACAAAAAGACACATGATTCTTGCATCTGAAAAATTAACCCAAACCAGCTGCAGTGAAGCAGTGATATGAATGTCTATGGTGGGGTAGGCTATGAAGTGGAAATAATCTCTAAGTGTCTTTTTGGAGCAACTGTATCATGTTGCCAAGTTTCTGTAAGACTCCTTGATATTAATATTATTTGATTAATTGCTGCATAATGGATAAAACTGCATACCCTACTATGAGGTTGCACTTAAAAAAAATAGTCTTTTATCATTGACAATAATTTTACTTTACATTGATAACACCCTCTAGAAAGTTACTTAAATGAACATTCTTATAATATTATTACCATTGACATGTGTCCTTTAAGACACATGGAAATGAGGGCTCACACTGCATTTGACCTCAGTGATCTAATAGTACTTTTCCATACTTCTCACTTTTGTGAATTCCCTGTATTAATTATTATGAAATATAAAAGGGCATGTTGCATTTGTCTTCCATGTGACATTCAACATTAACGTGGGCAAAGAATTAAGGACTGTGCTTCTACAACAATTGTCTGCTGGATTAGAGGGAGGAACAAGATAAACTAAGGCATTTCCACTACCAGCTTTTGCTGTCTCTGCTGTGAGAGCACTAGCAGTGTATATGCTCTTCAAACATACTTCTGAACATACATGCTCTTCATGTATTGAATCATAGAATCATAGAATAGTTTGGGTTGGAAGGGATGTTTAAAGGTCATCTAGTCCAATGCCCTTGCAGTAATCAGGGTCATTTTCAATTAGATCAGGTTGCTTAGAGCCATGTCCAACCTTACTTCGAATGTTTCCAGGGAAGGGGCACCTACCACCTCTCTGGGCAACCTGTGCAAGTGTTTCGCCACCCTCATCATAATTTCTTCCTTATGTTTAGTCTAAATCTATCCTCTTTTAGTTTAAACCCATTACCCCTTGACTTATTGCCTCAGGCCCTGCTAAAAAGTTTGTCCCCATCTTTCTTATAAACCCCCTTTATGTGCTGAAAGGCCACAATAAGGTCTACCCAGATCTTTCTCTTCTCCAGGTTGTATAACCCCAACTCTCTCAGCCTTTCCTCATTGGAGAAGTGTTCCATCTCTCTGTTCATTTTTGTAGCTTCCCCTAGACCCGTTCCAACAGGTCCATGTCTTTCGCATGTTGAGGACTCCAGAGCTGGATGCAGTACTCCAGGAGAGGTTTCACTAGAGCAGAGTAGAGGGGCAGAATCAACTCCCCCACCTACTGGCCATGATTCTTTTGATGCAGCTCAGGATACAGTTGACCTTCTGAGCTGTGAGTGCACACTGTGGTAAATCTCTTCTAGAGTTTTGTATGATTCCAATCTGTAACCTGCTAACCAGACTCTTACTAAAAGTTTTTGTAAACAACATGTTTCAAACTGTGGCTCAATTAAGAGACATTTATGAACCACTGTTTTACTAGGGATTTCTTTGAGACTTCAGATTTTTTGTGAAGACATATCTTCACTGCAAGAAATTTCAGTTAACATAATAAAGTTTAAAAGTATTCAATGACATTTTGTATATCTTTACTTAAAGTCTGATAATACATGAAAGCTATATGAAAATAGAATATGTGATGATAACATTTTTGCTTAAATCTATATTTATTTAGTAATAGCATCAAAATAAGTTCTCGTGTTGTCTATATAAGTGGTTGCTAGAGGGCTTAGGAAAATTTTTAGTAAATTTTTAGTAAATTCTGACTTAGAGAAAGTCAGAAAGAGCCTTGGTTCCTATAAGAGGCTGCAAAAAATTTTTCTAAGAACAGTCAACACAAACACTATTTGTGAACTTGTTTACTTCAGAAGGATTGTCCGCAGCAAATCATATCTTATCATTGAAATAAAGTAATCTTCAGCTCATTGTTCCATTTTTCTTTTAAGAAACTGGACAGTCCTACTTCTTGTTTTCCTTCCTGCCTTTGCAACCCAGATGTATTATTTGTGGAAAGTACTTTATTTAATAATTTACACTTAGGGTGACACTAAGTCTAAAACATACTGCAAAATGTTTGCATTAAATAACTGGAAAGGGTAGTTAAAAAAAAAAAAATTAACAGAAAAACCGCTAAGAATATTATTAAAACCTAGTAAAACAGATCTGAGTTAAATGTTTAACAGTTCCCAAATCAAGTATTTTATATATTAGGCATCTCATTTAAAATATATGAAGAAGGTTATCACTATTTCAATTTGCTCAGTGTTACTGGATATTAGGAAGGACAGAAATAGAGCTCATAAAGTATTTCCATTAATAAGCTTTCCTTCCCGTATCCTTCACCTTTCTGTTATCCTTCACCAGAACACCCAATTCACATTAAAAAAAAAAAAAATAGACCAACAGAAATCAAAAGCTATACAACACAGATGCTTCTCCAGCCATCAGAATCAGGTCAGTTTTTAACTTCATTAAATTGCTGTCATATGGTGTCTGCTGACATGCATCAGACTTTGGAGAGTCTTACTCATCAGGTATTCTCTAAGATTGTTAACAAGAACAGCAACTCTCATCAGGGGTCCCCAAAAAGCAGCTAATTAGAGGACAAAGGTTGCTCAGATTGTGACAATTACACCTGTAGGTCCCTGTAGAAACACCAAAATCTTGAACAAATGTATGTTTGGCTGCTTAGTGCAAGAAATAAAGAGCTAGTCCATTAAAAAAAATGAGAGGCAGAAACTGTCAACCATTTGAAAAGCTTTACGAAAATGATCATCCAATTAGTGGCTATGATCAAATCAGGCATGAACTCTCTCTGGATGGCTCCATAATTTTCCTTCTTGCATGGTGTAATTTCATATAGCTCAAATGAACTCGTGAGAGGTAATTCAGTTCCAAACAGTTTTCTCATCACTGCTAATTATACTAATACATTGAAATGCCTCCTACAAAATGCATGAGCCCTTTAAGCCACCTCATTAATGTGATATAATTTTTGCCAGAATATATATCAAACCTATTATCACCACAGGTTTTCTTTAGCATTTTTTTCAAAATGTCTATCAAAAAGCTGAAAAAGTAGATTTTTTTCGTCTATTCTCAACATAATTAACTGTTTCTTTGAACTCTGGTTGTCTATTGTAGTATTTTCTTTAAAGATTCTGGCAAAATACAGTATGATAGGGGTATTCCTCATACCTACAGGTTCTTTTCCCTGAGTATTTGATTCCTTAAATCTTTTTTCAGTTGTAGCTGATTCTTTAAATGGCAAATGATGCATGCAATAATGTGCAAAAATGAGTTATACAAACTGAAAGCAGGGGTGTAAAAAGAAGCATCATCTGAGACTAAAATAAAGACAGATTTTATGGTATTTATGTCAGTTAATTTAACTGCTGGTAGGGGCTTTTGTTGAAACATGAGTTAGTTCCAGTGTTTAACCTTGCAGCATTAATTTATGCTTTATGGCATGAGTACTTCATCACTCCCTCCTTGGGAAGACAGTTATCTCATTAGCCAGAATTTAATGAAATGCAAGGGTACACTTCTTAATTTCAAAGATTACTATAACACAAATCAGGTGTAAATCTCAGACTGGCTGTCCCTTCCCTTTACTCGTTTAAAAAAATAGATTCATTTTGCAATCAGATAACAGAAATTCATCTGGTAGGATAAATTTTGCTACTGCTATTCTAAAGGCATTTCTCATCTGTGAAAGCTGGTTTAACTTTGCATTAGGTAATATAGGTGACATTTAAGGTCTGTACAAAGTCTAAGGTTTATAACCCGTTGTAACTACTATGAACAATTAAAAATGTATGGTGTTGGTTTCATTGGGAAAGCATGTCATGCACAAGAAGTATAGAATAGAACTGGGATTCATTTTCCTTTCCAGAACTGTATCTAGATCCATAAGAATATGAGGGTGCAGACTCTATCCTATGTAAGACTAACATAACTGACAAGACTAATGTGGGGTTTTTAAACTGGTGCCTATCACTATATCCAGAATTCTAGTAGACGCTGTACTTGTAGCCTTTTTTTGAAAGACAGGGTGCTCAGACACGGTTTTACCATGTTTTTCATATGCCTTTCTTTTAGTACTTAACTGTTGTCAGAAATTAACTTAGTTTCCCATTGAAATCTCCATCCTGCAGTTCTCTGCATGGGAGTGTACTTCACTGAACAATAGCAGAACCTAGAGAATTCATTATGCAAAATGTTTTTTTCAGTGAAAAATGTAGGTGTTAGGCTCTTGCTCATAATAGCAATTCTTTGTTTCAGTATCAAAGCAGGCAAATTTATTAAAGATTCATGGTCTTATGTAATGTAAATGTATATAATACCATGTTATGTAATATTTACTTACCAAATGCATCAGTATGAAGATATAAACACATATTTTCCCTAATGTTAACAAATAGTAATAGTAGTGCTTCACATTTATAGTCAGTTACAAATAATGTCAACCATTTTTAGTCTAAGAAGTCTGTCCATGACCAGCTGGATACCTTACATAGAATGTGACCACGAAAATATGAAGAAATTCAGAACAAGTCTTGTATATTGATATCAGTCTGGGTTTTCAGACTATGCATGTTGACGGAAGGAGGGGACATCCCTGTGCATGGTGTGGCTCTTAGAAGGGCAGGGCATGTGTATATTAATTAAAGATATTTTTATAGCAGTTCATTTTAAAGTTTTATTTCTATATAGTAGAAAATAGCCATCACAGCTTAAAGTCTATAGCAGTCTGAAAGGTGATTATTTTTTCAGCAGACCAGGAAAGGACTGTCTGCTTCCAAAACTAGAGTGTGGCCTTTGGTTTCTGCAGCCATAATTCCTGTATCTGTTTTCCACAGGCAACCAAAAGTTTGGCATGACCAGGTCACATCTGTTTGTCATTAGACAGACTTTGAAACTGGACAATAGAGACAGCTGAGCTGTGAACTCCAGGAAGTGCCACTAAAAGTATAAAACCAAGCAAGTAAAATACTCTGAGAGTAAGTCTTTACACTGCCCCACAGTATGTAGATCTACATACTTGTCCATGACACTTTGGTATGGAAATCCATGTTGTTGGTCTGGCTCTGTACAGCAAGCTCTGTGAAATAAGCTGCCTCATGTTGATTCAAGACAGTTAAGGAGGGCATTCATACAGAGTCTAGGGCTTTCCATCTGTTTTAAATACCTTCAGAATCTTGTCAGAATAGATCATTGCTTTTTCCTTCACTGGATCCAGCCCTGTCAGGGTGAAGTCCATGTATTGTGGCAGGGACTGTCATGTCATTTACTATGTTTGTTTAGCACACTGGAGTATAACCTGACTCTGCCAGTTAGGTGCCACTACATTAAATTGTAATAATAATAAGGTACTATGGAGAAGGGACATACTGAACAAGAATGCTGAAGCATATTTATTTTCATCTGAAACTCACTGTGCAAAGTCCAATAGACTTAAAGAGCAAACAGGACCTCATTTGTCAAGATTTTACCTTCTACAATAAACTGCATTTCTGCATTGCCACATAAAAAACAAACCAAAAAGGGGTTGCTGCACTAGTTCTGCTAAATTTATACCTGTTTCAAAAGGGTCTGGCTTGTTCACACTAGACGCAAAAATATTTCAAGCATTATTACTTTATCCTGCATTGAATATATTGTATGACTACACATATAGTACTTGGTGTGAAAGGATGAATTGGCCCCTGGAGAATCTTGGTTTCAAGAACACCCTTGCTACACTCAGCTTCCCTTCAGGCAGAAACTGAGAGAGTGAGCTGCAGGGAAAAGTACTTGTAAGAAATCCCAGGTCAGGAAAATGATCTGGAGAAATATTTGCTATACTAGGGTTGTGCTACCATCCAGAGGGACCTTGATAGGCTGGAGAAATATGCTGGCAGGAACCTCATGCATTCCAACAAATAAAAGTGCAAAGTCCAGCGCCTGGGGAGGAATAATCCCACGTACCAGTATATGCTGTGGGCCAACCAGTTTTGCTGGAAAGGACCTGGGAGTCCTGGTGGACAGCGAGTAGAACGTGAGTCAGTAATGACCTCTTGCAGCAAAGAAAGTCAATGGTGTCCGAGCTGCATTAGGAGAAGTGTTGCCAGCAGGCCAAGGGAGGTGATCCTTCCCCTCTACTCAGCACTGATGAGGGCACACCTGAAGTACTGTGCCCAGTGCTGGGCTTCACAGTAAGAGAGAGATGGAACTACTAGAGGCAGCCCAGCAAAGGACTACTAAGATAATTAAGGGACTGGACCATTTCTCCTATGAGGAAAGTCTGAGGGAGATGGGACAGTAGAAGGTTCATGGGGGATCCTATCAAAGTGCATAAATACCTGAAGGGAGGGTGCTCTTAGCACCAGGGTAGAGCCTGGTTGTTTTTCAGTGGTGCCCAGTGACAGGACCAGAGGCACAAATCCTGACATCTGAACATTAGGAAGCACTTTTTCACTGTGTGACTGAGAATGGGCACAGGTTGCCCAAGGAGTTGTGGAGTCTTCATCCCAGTCCTGGGAACCAGCGCTAGGTAGCCTTGCTTGAACAGGAAGAAGAGGTTGGACCAGATGACCTCCAGAGGTCCCTTCTAACCTCAGGCATTCTGTGATTCTAAGAAAAGTCTGGCTGAGAATACATCTTCAGCTGAACAAGAAATCTACCGAATCAGAAAGCAGGAGATGAAGCTTGACTTTTGATAACCATGTGCCTAAAACAAAGGTTTGGAATACTAATTTAATAGTGGTTATGCTGGCTCCTTGACTTTTAGAATAGTATACATAAGTACGGTAGGCCTGAAACCTAACAATGGACTTTGACAGATCAGAAATTTATCAGAAATACATAGGAACATTTTTTTCACAGAAGTGGATGAAAGAAATAATAACAACATTTCAAATTAAATTATGCAGCAGAGTATTGCTAAACTAAGGCCAAACTCATCAACTTCTGCAACTTTTCAGATTAAGAAATTTTCTTTGAAAAATCTTTAATTTGTGCAGAAAAAAATTATGAATATGTGAGCTTTTCACATTCACATCCCTGTTGAAGGATATAAAGTCTTCCATGCTGTCAAGAAAGGTACTTTCCTTCAGAATTTTTGTCAGCCCCGGAGTAGATTTAATCCATTCATCTTCTGTTTCTCAGAAGGACTGCTGATAGATTTTAAGGGGAGACCTTTATTCATGGCTTTTCTTCAGTTTATTTTATTTTTGCTTTTACAGCCACTCCTTTTCACATATCACCTTGCAACAAGTACTGCCTCCCTTCCAGCGCCTCGTGTACACAAGGCTCAGTTGACCTGACTTTCAGAAGAAGTTTATTTTTATTTAAAGTCTAGATACACATGTGAAGGTGGATGAAGACCCAGATCTCAAGTTCTAAAAAAACAATATAAGGGGGTTGGTGGTGATTGTTCACTGTACTTACTGTTTGAATGAAGCTCACTGCTACTCAACTCTTTGACAACATACTTCCTTACACAAATAAATATTGCCTTGAAATCTATGAATCTGAATTCTGTTTAATGATCACAACAGGGAACCAGAAATCAGGGGGACTGGATTTTTGTTTGTTAGTGCTCAGACGTTTGATCAAATTACCATTGCTTTAAGAGGTACAACATGAAGTCTTAGCTTTTGGCAAAGCCAAAGAAAAGTACATTAGCATAACTTCTGTTTATTAAAGCTTAACCTAATGTTTCTTAACTTGTGTTTGACACAAACAAAGTACGAATAAACAGCCACCATGGCTGAGCTGATGGTATTGTAGTCATCCATTAACCTATATGGCTCAGAAGCATAACTGTTGCTGTTAGAATATACTGACTTAAGTCACTCAAGTTTCAGCCAGTTTAATGAAGTGACTGGTCTGGGAGAATTTACGATCTCTTTTTTGAAGCCGTGCTGGATAAAAGGGAGGTACAGATTTTTAGGAATTCAGGCAAGCCCAAATCAATATCTGCATGCTACAGAAAATAAGTGAGCTGGGAAAGTGAATGTGAACTTATATATATATTTTTACATAGCTGTAAAATACAAATAACACTATTAATCACACATAACCAAAAATAACCTGGACTGCCAAAATTTGTTTCTAGTTTTTAAAAAATCCGTCAAGATCCTTCATATCAGCAGTCTGGATTTCAAGTTTTAAATAGGCATCTTGTTTATTTTAAAAAAGTATTTAAATTTTCATATATTAATCTCAAATTAAGATCTTTTAGGAGAAATACAATTTTCTTCTGAGAAGTGGTAACACTATATAATACCATGAGATTCTCAGATGCATATGCCTATGTAAACCATCAGATTTTTCACTGATGCCAATGACTAAACTTTCATGTATTTTGGCAATGGGATGAACAAGTCCTGTGTAGGTGAAATAACTTGAACAGAAAAATTTCTTTGGAAAATTGATTTCTAGAAATATAAAGCAAGTGTCTCTTCTCATCTCTTCATCCTTTACAGTGATGACACAAGGGGAATACATTAAACTGACATTGGAAAAATTACTTTCCTGTATATATTTTCCGTTTGTGTACATTGTGTACGTTTGTGTAGGTATATGCAGAAAAGTTGTAGCAGTAGAGATTTTGTTTCTTTAATCCAATATAATTTCTCATCCAATGTTTGAAGAATGTGAACCAGTTTATTTTAACACTGCAGATGATCATTTATGATATGTATCAAAGAAATTGACATAGAGCCAATCTGGATTTGCCTGTAAGAACAATAAAAAAAATAAATCTTGGCATCTCCCAGTCTAAGCTGATATGAGGACAGACAAAGTGAGGATACCAGTGGTTGGATTTTTCCAGATTTGCCTCTTCTGTGTCTGTCTGAATATATTTGTTACTTTAACCTTCCTAGTCAAACAGTAAGGCTGTTTCTGACTTTGTGTTCCTATGGTTTCCAATTATGCTTGTTTTCATTCTGCTAATCTTGTATTTTCTTGATGACTTAAAGCATCAGTTTTGCTTGTGTTAGGAGACTGCCACAAAGAGAGGATAAAACATTACAATGATTATATATCCAGCAAGATGACTAAAACTTGCACAGATCACCTGATGTTTAAAAAGACCTGAATTCCTGTTAGCCCGTTCTGTTGGCACGCAGGCAGGGACATTGATTTATTTGGGTGCCTTACTGAGAAGTGTCAGCTGACCATTAAGACCATCTATAAATTTAATTCTTTTAGAGGTCAGGGAGCAGCATTTAGTCTTGTAGAAATTAATTTTTTCCATTGTGGCATTAATGAAGAAAAGCTGCAAGAGAAAACAGACCATTTTCAGGAATGCGATTCAGAACATTAACACCTTAATTTACATAAAATTAGTTACATACTGTTGCAGTAATTTAATTTATTTGACCAGGATTTTGCAACTGTGAAAAATAGATTCAGAAAGGCAAATCAGACTCTACATATTTTCTCCAAGTGGCTGATTTCACGACAATATGAAATCAAAATGATTTAATTGTAAGACATCGTAAAAATACTATGTGTTGCCAAATTTGGAATGTTTGAATTTAAAGTAAAAGGTTTTAAAATGGAAATTAAAAAAAAAATTCCACAAACCTTGTACTTGAAATAGTTGTTTTTCTCATGTGCTGAACAGGTGATAAAATCAGAACTTGACTGTAAGACTTTGACATATGGCACTGAAAATCAGGCATGTAGGCAAAAGGCAAAAGCCTTTTTTTTTTGAACAAAGAAAAGACACATGAAGGAAATGGTGTCACTTTGGTGGAAAATAGAGCTACATTGCTTATTTTTTTTTCCTTAAAAAAAAAAGAAGAGAAACATTATTTTTATTTATAGGATCCTCAGCTCAAAGAAGATACAAAGCAAGATTGTGCATTCTAAGTGTCCAGCTCCTGAATTTGAAGAATTCACTCATCAACTTTCATCAATAAAAATTGAAATCCACCCTTTCTGCTTTTAAAACCTGCCAATTCAGTTATCCACTGGGATTAAGTTGGAGTTGTATGACACTGGTGCAGTTAAAACCATTAAAGTTATCTGATAAGGATTAATTTTTATCAATAAAATGATGATTTATACTATTTAGCTGCTCAAATACATCAGAAAGTGGAAAATAAGGTATGCTGAATATGCAGAAAAATACTGAAAGTGTTATAGTATAATTGTGTTACAATTTCATTGACGTCTCCGAATTATCCATCAATAATTTCATTAGTACAATTCTCAATTCTGAAACTCTCTGGTTTTATAAAATGCAAAGATGTCTAAGCAACCTATGGTTTCTTCCTAGGACTCATCAGGTTCTTGGAAAGGATCCTACATATTAACCAAAATACAAAATTTATCTTTTGGAGAATATAGGATCTTTTCCAGTCTGACACTACAGTAGGAAATTGTAGATCATCCTTGTTTTGTGACTTTCATTAATCCTCCATCAAAAGCCTGGATGGTTCCTTCCACCTGTTAATTTAGCATTTTCTTGCAGTTCAGAAAATCACTCTGATCTGTCCCAAATCTTTTGTAACCTAATAGCTACAAATCTATGGTCCTTTGCAACTTGAGGTGACCAGTGTCTGCATGCACAAGTGCAGTCCAAAAGATCCCTTTTGCTATTTGCACTTTTGAAGCTTAGTTTTGGAGTGAGAGTTTAGGTTTGGATGCCTAAAGTTTATATACTTTTGTCCTAAAGGCAATAAAAGATAATTTTATCACTGTTAACTTGCTCTCACGTGATGCATACCTACTTCTGCAGATCACCAAAGAAAGGGGGCTTCTAGGGACACAACCATTTAAAAAAAATGCTAGTATACTAGCACACTAGTATAATTATGTCTGCATTATAACTTTTACTGATATAAACAAATCATCAGGCAAAAATCCCTACAGCCAGAGCTAGTGTAATTGCACCCCTGCAACTTGTAGGTAAAAAATTGGCTCTCGTAAAATGAAATATTTGAATTTTACTAGTCACAACAGCACATGTTACAAATATCAAATCAGTGACTGAACCACATATCCCAAAAGACCTAAGTTCAGAACACACTGAAAAGCAGAAAGGAGGTTTCTTTGGTTACCTACTACTGTAATAGCAAAACCACAAATTTCCATGAAACTTGACCAGCTAAATTAAGAAGCATAAATTGTTGCGTTATATATCAGTCTTGTCTGCATTCAATGCTATAAAACTTCCACGATAGTGAAATGTATCTTCCTCAGAAAAAACACAGCCCTTTGGAACATTCTTATTCTGCTTATATATTCCTCAAGTCAAGCAAGACTTGTATATTTCAGATCTTTACCGCCAAAATTATGGTAGCGCTGAGCACAGATAGTCTTAGATAAGTGCTATTCAAATGATTTTTAGATAATATTCATTATTTTATAAATAATGGGCCACAGTATACTGATGAACCTCTAATGATTTTCAACAGAGATTTGACCTTCTTCCAGCAGTTGTGGCTCTACTGTGTCCTTTATATATAGAATAAAGTATGCAGTAAGAGAGGCTTAGATTTACAGCATGCAAACTACTATGTGTTAATTCCCTTTGAAGATATCCTTAAAACGCTGGATACAATGCAACCAGATTTGCAAACAGAATAAGCTACCTCACACAGAGGCACATTTAATGCAGACACACAGGAATGCACAGAAGAATAGTTGTAGAATAACTATTGTCTGATGGCATATTTTTTCCTCATAGGTAGGTGCCTAGGATATAAAATGGTTAAATTTGGAGCAATAAAATCTATACAGTGTGGCAACTAAAAAAAAAAAGCTTCCCAGTATTACAAAATCAGTTGTTTCCAGAATAATACTCTTGTGTCTGCTCCCTGAGCTTTTCTTAGTATGAAAAATCTTCTAATATACTCGATTTTATGGATCTAATCTTCATATCTCTGTGATCAAATAGTTAAATGTCATGACTAAGAGCCATTCACAAGAAGTAAACAAGTTCACTGTTACTTCTCTGACATAGTACCTCGACACAAAAGGTTCTCAGAAGTTAGAGAGTCAAGTCAGATATTGTCAGTGCTCTGTAAGACGTTAAAATGCTTTCACGCCTGTCCCAGAAATCCACATTTCTGTTACCAGTCAGGCTTGCAGTCTGTTAGACGTGGCTCTGCAACAGCTACGGCCCACAGAACAAAACTACCAAACTGTGGTACTGTCCCTGTTGTACTTGTGTCAATTGTCTGGGCTGGATTCTCTTGAAGGTGTTCATTTTCTCAGAATGAGCTACAAAGAAGCGTATCCCTTTTGAATTTGTGAATTGTAATGCAATCTCTGTTAAATGGCAATATTAAATAGTGATGAGTCTGTTCCTCACTGGAAAGTATATAACATTGGTTCAGTTCACTGGAAGCCTGAAAAAAAATGTTTGCAGAGTCCTTCTTACATCTTAGCAGGAGTAAGAGCATCTCCTCTATTCCTAATTCTGAATCCATGAAAAGCATGAAGGTCTGTTCAGATATTTCAAACAAAATCTGTTATAAAATCATGGCAGTAACATGATACTGTTACTCTGTGCCAGTGGTGTACACTTGAAAGTGCTATGTGTATGACGTTATAACTAGGGCCTGGATGAATGTTGGGAGAATTGGCTTTTCAGTGTTATGAGAAAACTGTTGAACTATTTTTTGGTTTTCATCAAATAGCCTGAGTGTGCTTTTTAATTAATAGATTTGTAATAATAGCATATGCAGTGAACTGAATCATACAAGAATATATGGAAATCCTTTTGGAAGAATACCAGAGAGAAGAGTACACTTGATTAAAAACAATTAATGTCCATTGTGCCAAAAGATGAAAAAATGCAATAGAAATTTGAATGGATAAAAATCTTAGTTTTAATGATTTGTTTTTTCATTGTACCTGATTAAAACCCATTTCATAAAACAGCAGAGGCTCTAAGTGAATGTCTGCTAAAAGAACAGATCTGCGAAAGTAGTATTGTATAATTTCTGTGCAACAAGGATATTCATTTAATAGGTTTCCACACCAGCTTTGATCACATTTGGAATTATTCTGCTTTTTCTTACATTTTCTTAGTTATTTTTTAAACTTTTTTATGCTTTCTTTGAAATATACGAACCTTTTAATGTATGGATAATTTATTCAGCTCCTAAATTTAAATGCCTGGTGGGCGTAATTTTCCTATTTTAGTTTACTTCTATAGCTGCCTTCACTTTGTCTGGAATATATTATTCATTGTCTCCAAATTATAACAGGACTGACGTGTTAGAGTATAACTCCTTAAATTCATTTCAATATTTTAACTATTTGCATAACAATCCAGAGGGTTAGAAAGCTTCCCTGGCAACCTTTTTGTCTCAAAGATATTGTCAGGAACTTCTAATATTGTTAATTATGTTTGAAGGAAAGTGCTACATATTCTAATCTGACCTTAAGAATATGAACATTAAAATGTTTGTGCCAGTATTGTGACTTTCTTTTTTATTTTTTTCAGTAACTTGAAAACGTTCTCACAAATCATGGGTTATTAGATCTGTATAAAGATGCAGATCTTAAGCAGGCCAAACTCATCATTGACGTAACCAGAGGGTCCTGCCAGAGTCAAAACTGAGGTACTTCTTTTCCACATTAAAACACATTTTTAAGTGGTTCTTAAAGCATATTCCACTGGATTATAGTGTTATTTCATCATAAAAGTAAGTTTTCTTCATTTGGAAGGTGAAATGCAAACAACTGAATGGGGCCATCCTGCAAGATGGAGAGGGAAGATCAATGGAGAGGGAGGAGCTCAGCAGAAGCTGATGAAATACAAAGTGAAACTCCTTTGTGCTGGGCAGGGGTGAAGTAGGGTGGAGAATAAAGACTCCACAGAACTTTCCTTTTACTGCAGAGTTCTTGGTCTGAGATGGGCAATAAGACTTTGATTCTCTTAGAGATTTCTGCCAGCACCTTTTCCTTTAAGGGAACTTCCCAAAGTGCCAAAAAAAGGTTTTCTTAAAAAATAACAGCAAAACAACAACCCCTCCCCACATTTAAAGCTAAATTTACTTCAACATAAACCTGAAGAACAAAATTAAAATTCAGGAGGCAAGCCCGTAAAGAAATAAGAAATCTTCACACACCCCCAACAGTGGCAGAGGTTCAGTTGTCTCTTCTTCTGTGTGACTCATAGCCCAGCGTCTGCTTTTCAGTTCTCTGCCTATTCAAGGAAAGATTTAATTTTAGTCCTGGGCTCCCTGAGCCACATGCTGTCACTTCTGTCACCTCTCTTCTGCCTCTCCTCTGCTCTAGGGACTGACATTTGCCTTTGGGCCTTGGGTATGGTTGGGGAGCCCTGGGGGAAGGCTGGGCAGGGACAGTCAAGGCTAGGGGTGACCTCAGGGCCATGGTTGTTTCCAGAATGGGCAGGTTTCCTTTTTCTACCTCAGGATGCCTTTTATAAAGAATGTAACAAAGACGTAAAATGGGTGCCAGCTGCAGAAAAAGGGAGAAGCTGCAGACCTTGTTTGTTCAGACTTGCCAGAGTGTTATGGAACAGTTTCATGCAAGACTCTAGAAAATAAGGTTATATTATTATTTGTGGTGTAAAGCAAATGCACTGTTTACACTAAGAATCAGATGCCATAGCTGTGCCAAGACCCCCCGTTTGTATGATAGTTCAGGATACAGAGCACTTGACCAAGAGGTAATAATACTGATCTCTGAAAATCAGTTTACCATTTAGGGCAACGCTATTATTATTAGGCCTATAAACAAGGCTCCAGAATATTCCATAACCTTTTCCGGGCAGACAGAGACACTGTTCATCAAGAAACAGGGGATTCATAGAGCCAGGGACCGTGTGTTCGCAAAAGTCCTGCTGGCATTCTCATGGAGACTTACTGCAGGATCATCTCAGATACCCCGATAAAGACCATGTTATAAGTTATCCTCTGTGGGGATGCCTTTGTAGATCTAATCTGAAGTGTCTTTGGCATTGTAGGGAACTGAAGCTGCAGTCATCCAAGTCCTAGACTAGACTTTTAAATGCAGACAATTTTTCGTGTCTTGCCATGGGGAACATCAGATGTTGAAAAGTGCAATTCTGTACCATGTAAACAAAATCAAATTGTCTAATAGCTAAATATAGGTGTCCTAGTGGATTTATAAACTTAAAATAGGAAAAAAAGTCTCTGTTTTGAGACATGACATATCAGAATGGAGTCATGATACGCAACTATTTTTTTTAGACATTGAAGTAATCAAAATGGCAGTAATCATGAAAGGAGTAATAAAGATCCTAAAACAATGTTGAAATGAGTAATAGGATGAGACATGACTCTATTTATAGTGCCACTGGAAAACAGTGGGAATTTGCACTAGTTTCAATGGGGGCAATTTCCATTGGTACTTTTTTAAAGCTTGTCCAGTCTTCCTGTTGGCAAAATACTTATTGGTGATTTTATTACTGTCCTGATTCCTAAGGTCACTGGATAGTAGCTAAACCCCAACTTTTCCAGTAATGACTTCTAGTACAACTGTTCTTGAATTTCTCAGAATCCCATGATATTTGATATGCTTTATATGAAATAATGAAATCAAATGACCCGTAATAGCAGGTGTCTGAACTTTGGTGATTTTGTATTTTTAAAGTGTAGCTTTTTCATCTCATGTGCCTATGGAATAAAGCTTGAAAGTTAGAATCGAAGGTTTAGTTTCTAGAAGATAAATATAAAAACTTCCAAAAGGCTAATTTATTTCTGAATATTTCTTGCTCTAAAGTCAATTTTGTGATTTGAAGGGCTTGACACTTACTTAATACATTGTGTTAAAGTTCTAATCTTGACATTGTTGCAGGAACAAAAATTGAGCTGAAAGCAATTTTGAGCAGTCATTTAAGATAGCTCCCAGACCCAAGGTATAGCCAACTACACCTAAACTATTCTGCAAGAAGTCTACCAAATTCAGCATAGCAATGCTATGATGTAAAATAGTGCTTTGTGACATAAAAAACCCAGTTTCTATTTGAGAAGAGTTTAACTTAGTGCCAGCAGGGAACATGGGATTCGGACTGTTGTGAACACGTTCCAGAGACAAACGCATCAAGTGATAAGATTACTGCTGTTATTTAGTCCTTGAGTGAGCAATGGTAGGTAGGGCTGTGAAGGGCAGTAGATCAGGCAGCACATTTGGACGAGGGAGAACTAATTTTTGGCAGGGGATAAGGCTAAAGCCTGCCAGGGATGGCAGGCCCTTGAGCAATATATAATTCAGGTGCCCATAGATCAAGCATTTTGATGAGTGTGAAGGAACTTGGTTATGATTGTCTTTGCTAGCTGGTAAAGAACACTGCCCTGCAGTTTGTTGAGGATGTTGATAGATGTGGCAGCAGTAGCTCCATTTCAAACATGGAATGACTCTCTGAAGCTTGAGAAAATCTTTGTCACTCCCTAGCAGGTAAAAGGAAATGGGTTCTTATAGCAATGCATCTGGCCATAGTAACTTCTTCTCAGTTCACAAGTGTGAGTATGCCTGCAGATACAGCCTGACATTACTTTAACAGGAAGGTAGCCTTTATTATTTTCCTGCTGTTATGGTATGTCCTCAGCCTGCTTCTCCATCAACTGTGCAACTTACCATGCAAATTTGGTCTGATCTGAAATCAGACATGTTCATTCTGTGGTCAAGAGAATTGTCTTGCATGGCTGGAAGACAGTGAAGAAATAGGGTGGTGAGTGCTGATGAAACCTTGCCCTTTCAGTGGGCTTGCATCTTTATATGACCAAACAGGTATTTTTTTAAAATTCAAAACTTAAATGTAGAACCAACATAGTTCCCAACATCAGTTGTTTTGGCCTCTGTATGTAGCCTGTTCCATCTGATTAAAACATGTAGAGATCAAAATGTATACGTGTATCTCAAGTTTTGGGGAGTAGAATCCTTATCCTCAAAATTCCAGGAAGGGGGACATAGTTTGGTCATTGGACTGAGAATTGTGAGGTCTGGATTCACTTTATTCTTCTGTGTGACATTATGGAAATGTCTTACTTGATTTGTGCCTTAGTTTTCATCATTAAAAAGTAAATAATAATAAAACTAATAGTCTTTTGTCTTGTTTGTATTTTCAGCTCTTTGGATTGGTGGTGGGCTATTTTTTACTTTGCATTTCTAAACCCCCCCAAAAGCACATTATCTGTCTGACTTTCTTGGCAGTTCCATAAGTCCAATAATAGCGAAACACTAAAAACATACTTTTAAAGTAGTTACTAAGAAAAAGTAAGAAACTAATAAGTAGAAAATCAAATAAAAGAAATTAAGTGATACCGCAAGATTCATGCTTTATTTTTTTTATATTTTCTTTTAAAAGAGAAAAAAAACACTAGGAATAATATTTGAGAAATAGCCATCTTGCAAAAAGGTAGAAGCAAAAATTTAAAAAGAAACTGAGTAAGTGGTGATTGGCAGTAAGTCTTCTATTTGTTTAACTCTAAGGTACACATTAAGTGTGCAATTTCAAATTACCTAAGAAGGAGATGATTACCAGGAGCACAGTAGGATATTTAAATTGTACTCACTAATTATATTTTATTACAAATTATTGGTTTGCCAAGTACACCAATCTGGTTGGGTGAACGCAAAAAGAGTTTGCTGTGCATTATAGTATTGATAGAAATATTTAGCGATCTATAACTATATTCTAAGTGACACCAGACTTGTTGATGGCTCTGTAGTGAACACGTCCCCTGCTACACAGCAGCTATCTGTAACTGAGGCTGGTTTGAAATGCCCTGGCAAGTCACGCTGTTACAGCAGTCATTCGTTGATCTGATCTACAGAGGCAGTGGGTCCAAGTTCTGTTGATTATTTGTCTTACTTAGCAGTAAGTTAAGCAGTGTGAAAAACTGTGCAAATGCTCTTTTGGGTCATTATGTTATTGTGCATCATCTACAATATATTAATATATTTTGAGCTTGTGTACACGTCTTGTTAAATTTATTTGGTTTTAACAAATCATTTTTGAAAACCTGTGCATTTTATCACAACTGCTTCTTAAATCTAACATATTTATCATAAAGTATTTATTTATTGAATTTTATTTGCCATCAAGAGAGACAGACATGAATATAATGTTTAAAAAGATGTCTATTGATGTGAGAAAAATGCAAGCTGTGTGGTAGAAGCTCAGTGAGTGGGAGAAATGTAAATGTTCTCTGCATTTTATCTCACATGACAGAATGCATTATGGTCAAAATAGTGTCTTCTCAGAGACACAGGTTTCTAACATCTGCATAATACACACTTTTATGTAAGCTCTTTTTTCTGCTTGCAATTGTTTAGTTAAATGCCCTACAGTCTCATTTAAAAGACCCTCTTTTATGCCGTCACCTTGTATGGGTTCTGTACCTTGGATACATATAACCCAATTATAATTACCATGACAATATATAACACCTTTTTGAAACCCTCCTCATGTGATATAGGGGTGTGGTACGTACTGATGTCAGAAACAAGCTATTTTCTTCAGACAATTAGTTGTCTTTGACACAGGCCTACATTTCCCACCAATTAGTACAAACGGCAGGGTGCATTTCCAGAATTTTGCAGAGCCAGCAGCTCATGCTATTAAGCGGAATTTAGGATATTTAAATAAGTTCCAATACATATTCTGGTTTTCTTAATTTGCTAAAATCAATAGCTGCTTTTTGCCTGTGAATCATTTCTGACTCAACATAATGCACATAGATTAAAGCTCTTACGAGATTTATTCTTCCTGTAAACAAACAGTTTCAGTTTTAATTTTAGTCTTTCATACCTGATGAGTGCTGTTAACAAGAGCTCAAAGTTGCAATACCCTCTGTGGTAGTTCAGCTATTAAGCCAGGACACAGGATGTTAAGAATTAAAACAGACAATTCTGTAGCAGAGCCTTCTAATCAGATATGCTAACACAAAACCAGCATTTTGGTCAGATTTTAATGGATTTCCGTATATTATGAGTAGCTATAAAGAAGTTGGGCTCAGGTGTCCTTCTCTACTGTGCCATGAAATCATCTTAGAAACGTCTTCAGATGTTATGGATCTTAGTTCCACAGCCAGCAATATGAGTCAGAATAATTTAATGCTGCTGTGGTCATGTTTGCCACAGTGGCCGGCAGCGCTGAAGGGCTAGTGCCTGATCAAAAGCCATCAAAACTCAGCAGAGACTCCTGTTTGTGAAAATGGGCTTTCAGTGTGTCCCTGAAAAAAAAAAATAAAATGGGGCAAGGCGGGGGGGGGAGGGGGACGACACGGCATAAGAACATCCTACAGACTTCTTCCCAAGGGTACTGTGGTCCACATTCAGGAGGGTTGTTAGTAGCTCAAATTGGCATGTTTAATTGCAAACCGAAAGGATTGAATAACAACTGTGCAGTTGCACGTGGCCATCTCTTTGATGGACCAAACCAACCACACTTGTCAACACTGTAGAAGTGTCCATACAGCGCATAGTGTGTTCTTGCCGCTCTTTTCCTGCTTCTGTCATTTCTGACCTTGTTTTGTTACAGTGCTTGCTGTTAGTTTGGCTTAGTTTTCTTATTTTTTGATGCGTATATTTTCTGGGAAGGTTAATTATCTCAGGTTCACTTTTCTATACCCCCCTTCTCCCACACTTTCTTTAAGTGCTTTTGAGGCAATAAAAGACAGCCTATCCATACATTCAACAGAGCTCTTAGCTACCTGGAAACCTTGGTGCCCAGCTGGGCATAACTGAAGTCGGGCAATCCAGGCAGTGTTCTTTGGAGCTCTGTGGGATCATTGCCATGGCCATATTTTCTGTCCGGCTGGGGAATGGACAGCATGGATGCACTCGGTGAAGGCTTGCTTGGCTGAAGCCACGACGTGATAGCCCGGGATTGCGGTTCTCTCCTGTCATTTAGGTGCACAGGGGAAGCCTGTGGAATTTTTTGCAGCTCAATATGAGCAGGGCCTCCATTCTGCTGAACTTAAATATGTATTATCCTGCTGATGCTTGGAAGATCTGGGATCATAACACCCATCAGCAGCCACAGGAGCTAGATACCTAAATTCCTTGCACGACAACAAGAGAATAGGCTGCTTTTGATTTTAGAATTCTTTCCTACAAGGATTTCCCTTGTGCCTAGTATGAGCATATAAATGGCCATTTTATTGTATTAAATATGTATCACATCCATCATTTTAAATGCTGTGCTGTGATGAAGGCTTCTCAGTCCCTGGATCAGTTCTGAAAATATTTAAACTTGGCAAGCTAAACATGCTCAGCTGAATAACCCTAAGGGTCCCATTCATGGAAATGTTATGTACCACTTATGCTTATTTTTTTTTTTTGTTAAATTACACAGAAAAAGTTGGTAGAATATTGTTTCAGCGTGAATTACAACATTTTAATATTCATTAATCCAGCTTCATGACTGTCTTTAGTTGTGATTTTTTCCATTGTTCAGCTTAGTTGCTATGCAAACCCAGAAAAAAGAAAGGGAAAAAACAGTCTCAGGTAGCAATCCAAACTGAAAACACAGAGATTAAAAAAAAAAATAAAAAAAATCTTCTGGACCAAACAGTGGATAATGATGGTTCAAATCCACTCATTGGATAGTACAAATAATTAGATTTATGCCTTAATGTTCATTAGTTTTTGTTAAGTGCAAAGATCTCATTTTGATATCTTTCATTCATTAAACTTTCTATTTAATTGTATAAAAAAGAACCCCAGCAACTCTAAAATCAACCAAATAATACCAGAGAACTGAGCATTAAGTAGGATTGGTACAAATAAGAATAAGAGCACAACATAAGCCAAACCTGTTTTAAATTTTAAAGGAACATTATACTTTACAAGTGTTTTATTTGCAATGTACTTATCTAAGAATAAGTGTATTTCTGCAACGCATTAGCTGTATTATAACAGATAAAGTTGAATGGGAAATGTTCAGAGGTTACTTGTGGATCTATTAACTACAATTTTTAACACTATTTTGTAGTCCAAATCGGTTTGTTTTTATGCAGTACCCAGAGTTACACTTGTAATAACATTTTTATCATTGAATTTTTTAAGCAGACCATTTTAGCTATCTTTTTGTCTACTAAGAGTAGTAAAATTTTTAATGAATTTGTATGTAGACTTATTTTTCCAAAATGCAGCTTTTCTTTTCAGTGAGATTTGTTTGTGTACATTTCACTTCATAGTTTTGCAATCATATTTAACCATTAAAAGAAAATGTAAACTATGTCTAGGCTTGCATGTAATTTCAGATTACATGCAGCATGTGTTCTTTTATGAACTATGAAACAATCTTACAGCTCCTCTGACTCTGCTGACATGTACACTGTATAATATTCTGCAATAGGAATGGAAGGTAATTGTAAAATTGAAAATTAAGAATAATATATGCGGTAGTCTCATCTATTAAGACTATCAGGACTGTATTATTAAAGAGAGTGTGTTTATATGTGTATGGATGTATCTTAAGGAAGACAAAGGCCCAAGGCAATTTATGTTCGGGTTTACAATGGTTTTGCTGCAAGCATGCAGAACTAACTGGGTTTAGATTAAGGCAGTCTAATTAGTGTCATGTCAAACTGGCAGTGATCATAAGACAAGAGAAGGGTCACTCTTGTCATCTGCTTGGTCTTTTGCCCTTAAATATAGAGCTGCATAAAGCACAATCTCCTTCTTGTTAATGGAAGCAGAATATGTATAATCTGCACATGAAATGAAAAGAAAATGTGTAAGGAAATTTCTTTTTCCCATTTCCTCGTCAGGAGCTGTGAATTTTAGTGAGAATTAAAGTAAGGCTAATTCTGCAGTCATCTTCTGACCTGTCAGGTTAGCTGTCACCCTCACGTCTCTCAATGCAGGTCTTTAGCTTCTTCTTGCTGAGTGCAGCCT
>BJBW01003563.1:823856-890440 GCA_004320125.1 Scolopax mira
GTGTCTGTATTGCTTCTTTCAAAAGGACTGTAGAAGACTAAGGTTTAATTTGTTTCCTTCTGCCAGACTGCTCAGTAAACATTTTTTTAATTTGTTCATTTATAAGGATAAAGCAAAGAATAAAATCTAATTTATCATTTTATTAGAACTGTGTATCTGAGTGATGCAGGACTGTGGATTTAAGAAATCTGTAAATCTCTTTAATAAAGGCCTGGGGAATTATTAGTAGGGACAAATGTAAAATGCCTGACAGTTACATTTCCAAAAGAAAACCACAACAATCTCATTAAAGAAATTACTGACGGCAGCTCACAAATGTTAATGGTTGAAGCAACAAAGGATGTACAATATCAGAAAGCAAAGATTTTTTTTAACTATTGATCTGCTAACTTATGGAGCATATCAAAATAATGTGCTAGACAGTTTCTTAGTGAACAGACATCTTTCTTAGCAGTTCTAGACAATACAGCGCCAGAAAAGCTGCTGACGTACAGTGGTTACTACAGTGTAAAAAGATAAAGAGCAGCTACAGTAATAAATAGGGAGCTTCTAGGAAAGACGAGGCTTTGTGCTATAACTTTGCTGAAACCTTCAAAGATTAGACTGAAACAAAAAATTTCAAATGAAATATGTCTTGCAGCATATTCAATATTCAAGCATTTGGGATGTATATTGTAAATATAAAACATTTTTGCTTTTGTATATCTATGACCGATAAGTCATAATGATGACAATTACTTATTTCTTTTGTAAAGAAGCAAAAAATATGTTTTATATTTTCCTTCATATTTGAGTGTTCATATTACACATGATTTTGTACAAGCACATGTCCATTTTACTTTGTCATAATTTAGAACTATTGAAATATTTAAAGAAAAATAAATGACCTATTTCTGACCTGTTTATCTGCAAGTATAACTGACATGAAGGAGCACTTTACAGAGAATTAGTAAAATTGGCTAGGATGCCAAATTATATACCCATGGACACTAACAGCCTGTATACAGACATAAAGAAATATATATGCAATCTCATTTTATCAAGGCAGTTAAGCTGCTAGAAAATCTTCTCTAGGTTCTGACATTCATGATGGACTTTGAAAAACTAAAGTAAAAGGCCAAAGTCCATCACAATATCCTGGTAACTGAGCAGGAATATTTTGGCAGGAAAAATTATCTGCAAAAGGTAAAAAAATACGTATTGCAGATAAAATTATATATGCATGAATTTTCCTAGAAATCTTGAACATATTAATTCTCTGTTAATTCAACTCATCATCTGTATCCCTAAAATGTAAACCATGGAATTTCAAGTACATTGTGTCAAATCCTCTGTTTCATGTCTTTATCCCTGCAGTATTTTACTCTTTATACAAGAGGAGGAAGAGTGCCTAAGGAAGTTAGTAGAGATATCATACATAGTAGCAAATGACCTAGTTCATGTATATCATCCATCAGGTGGAGTCCAGTATTTGCAGAAATTTTTAAGCTTTAAAATACAATATGAGCTGAATTTTGTAACCAATTTTACTATTTTTATTTTTTCCTCCAATGTGTACCAGTAAAGATGCCTCTGTCTCTGCTTCCTCATGATTCTATTCAAATCTATTAAAACCAGTCAGTTTATTTGTTTTTTTCAAATGTGCATGCAAATCTCTCCCGTGCAAACACCAAGGGCTGTAAATATCCAGGAAATTCACTCCTACTAATTTGTGAAAATCTTTCTATTCTATTTATTATTTTAATAATAGATTAGAAACTAAAGTTTCAAAATATAATCAAGGCATATAAATTCAGACTCCCTTTATTGTCAGACTGATATCATTACAAGTCCTAGCGCATATTTAGGATTTTTTTTTATTCATGTGCTTTCAGACTTGTTCAAAATTACAAAAGCTTTAGCAGATTGTGACTTGACCACCTCCAAATATATTCCACGTAATATAATTAACTCCTCTTAAAATACCATGATTTTTTACATGACACTTAAGTAAAATGGTAAACATACCAGTTAATTTTTTTTAAAGGAAAAACTCGTAATAGCAAATGGTAAAGATGCATACTGATTAGAAGAAATGGCCTTTTAATTTGTTTCACTCGTGTGACCTTCAACACTATGGTAGGGGAAAGCTTCACAATCACAAATGGATTTTATTTTCATGACATCCTGGCAGCGGCTTGTAAGGCTGTGTTTTGATAAATATTAATCAAAAGTTGAAACTTTAATAAATAATAATATTTGATAAATAAAAGCAAAAGCTTAATATTTGACAAATATTAAGCAAAAGGAGGTTAACGATTGCAGAAAGCTAAGCCAGCTGAGGAAGTGAACCCTTCCTCCTGGACCCAGTTAAATTCTGTCTCTGTTAAGCCAGTCTGCATAGCTCTGAGAAGACCTCTTTTGTTGGATTAATAGTATCTGAAGAACAGTTGTGAGCCCACGCAAACTCGTAATGAGAAATAGCCCTATCAACCTGCACTAGTGGGAGGCACTTCTCAGGCAGACACAGAAGAACAACTGCCGTGTTACCAATGCGACTGTGACCCCACTAATGGGTTGCATCTCTGGACATGTGCACCGTGAACTGTGTTTTTCTAGGGCACTGAGTGGTTGGTTTGAGTCACTTGGTACTTATGTAGATTAGAGGAAAAAAATTACTGTACTACCTCCTCAAAAAATACAACCAGGGAAAAGAACTGAATTATTTGTCCTGAATAGTACATAAAACTAATTGCCTTTCTTTAGTCCCAAGCAGTGTATTCATGCAAGTGTGCTTTGTTTTGTATTATTTACTCAATTGTAGAAGGAATCAATCATATTTGAGTTGTGTTTTGTGCTAACTTTTGTGCAATAAACTCACCAGTTTACAAAAATGAAGCCAGAAGTATTTCTCAGTGACTACTAAAGAGGGAAGCTATGGAAGGGGGTTTCTTATGAAGCATTTCTTGGAAAAAACTTCCACAGCACTGTTATATTAGTTTGGTAGCCCTTTTGAAGAGATAAGAAGTTAAGTTTACACTACTGGAATGGCAGAGCCACATGGTCAACCCATTTGTCTTGGAACTGTTTCTACATTATACCTGGAGTGTAGAGCATTTCCCAGACTGTATTTCCTAAGGTTTCGTGGAACAAACTGATCCCAGAAGACCTGTAAAACCCTGGATTGCATCGGCCCAGGCACCAACTCTAGCTTCAGACCTCCAGACAAGATATAAACTAGGAGATAGGGAAAGATGAAACATTGGAAACAGCCGTGGCTTTCTCCTGCTTGAAAAGAACTCACCACAAAAATCTTCAAGGATAGGACCTTGCCCCATGTAGAAGTAGATAGATGCTCACTCTTGATTTATGACGGTGATAGTTTAGAGTTAGAAGATGAAGATGAGAGAGAAATATTTGATATCTGTTGTTCATGATTAAGAAGGAAAGACCACATTATCTAAATTTCTGCATTTCAGGACCAGATTATTTCATATATCTGTAAATTGCCTACCACACACTAAGAGCAATATAAATCATAATTATAAAGTAATATGACACAGTTGATTAATTGCTTAATTAAGCCTTAATTAATATTTGTAAAGCAGTTTAACATCCTTGGTTGAAAAGTCTTATAGAAGTGGGAGATATTAAATATTACTATTTACAGTCAGAGATTCTGGCCTGCCCCTGTGGAAATTTCAGAGAGATGCTTTGATAAATCACTATTAAACTGTGGCTACTATGAAGAAGGCAAGAATCCTTCTCTTTTTCTACTACAGACTGTAGTAAAGTCCCAAATTCTTTTGATACACTGTGTATCTTTCAATTTTCTCTTATTTTCATCATCCATGCTGATGCAATATCTACAGACCTTTCTTACACAGTGAAAAGAGGAAAATCTTTTTATTGACTTATTTGAATATTTTATTTTTTGGAGCAGTAGCATCTATTTTGTTCTAGGCCTCACCTATAATGCAAAAAAACCCCAAACAGTAAAAAAAAATCCCTATTGCCTGTACCCTGAAGAGCATACGATATATAGCCCTTGTCCTGCAATCAGATCCACTTGGGCAAACCCAATTATAGGATCAGGGCCTAAATAGGATAATAGGTATTGTAGAAACTACCATAAATTTCTCTCTGGTGTCCTATTTTGCCACTACTTGAACTAAGTGGATAATTCCGGTCATCTTTCTTGTTATGATGTATCAATTCAACACTGAAAATTTACTGCTACTGGTCTAATTTGTCCCTAGAAAATCTTTGCAAAGCTAAATTTATATATATTTTATTCCCCAAAAGCTATCTAATTTTGCTTGGAAAAACTCAACAATACTGGACTAGAATTGAACAAATAGAATTTTTACAAAACAGCGAACATGGAGCTTGGTAAATGCAAAAAGAACTCATTAAAGAAATATCTAGAGACGTGACAAACTGCCCTCAAATAATCTGGATACTCAGTGAACCACAGTATCTGCTGGTTTGCAAGTAGCCAAGGCATCTCATTGTCTGCTCTGCATGAGTCCACACACATACTTATAATTAGATACCTGTTCTCTGAAATGACGATGGCTATCTGATTTGAGAATAGGAGTGTTGTTCTTGAAATGTATTCTGTTAACTGTATTGTGTCTTGTTGTGTTACATAGCATTCAGTTACTTTGCATCTCATTATGACAAATACTATTTTGATACAAAGGAAAGCAAATGTTAAATTCTGAGAGAAGGAACAGTTTTTAGGTCAGATTATTGCTGTATGGTTGAGGTTTTTAAGGGAACATGAAAATTATTATTACAGTTGTCCTGACTGCTTTTTCTGTGAGTTCTAACATGCATTCTCTTTTATCATTTTCAACTATTTTCTTTTATTAACCTTTATTCTGAAGTTCTGTTAAAAAAACCTTGCACCACCCTTAGTAGGGAAATTGCATAAACTGTGCTTGCCATAAGCAGCATTTACGTGTTATCAAAAGCCCATTAACATTACTCCTGCTGTTTTCACTTCACTGACATGAGCCAGTGAAAGCCCAAATAAGTTCTAAATTCAATTTAGATTCCAGGATGTGATTTAGATACCGAAACACAGGTATCTGGGGCCATTTGAAGTGCCCTGGGATATTACAAGGCATCTGCAAGAGCTGACATACGTAAGATAGGACCTGCAGGAAGCCTGCACCCTCCTGGAACATGTAGGACAGGCAGGGCAACCATGTTTCTCTGGCTGATCGCAAGCACCTATCTTTAGGCATCTGACTCTCACCTTCTGTACCACAAGAGTGACACCTTATTGCTTTTCAATTCTAACTAACTTGAGAATTTCAGGATTCTGTTGTATTATTTCTGCATTTGAAAGTTTCGGGCATAGTCTCTTTATTTCTGATAACATTAATCATTTCATACATCATTAAAAGTAGCTTTACTCTTCTTGTATGCCTGCAATTTGTTACTAACAAAGCAAGAATAATGTTACCTGCATCTTTGAAAGACAAAATTATATTATTATGCTGAGATTAATATTAATATAATGTTCCAAAAAATGTTATAGTTTATCATGTCAAAGATGCTTGTTTTAGCTGGAGTCCAGTGAAAAGCTCATGGCATTTCTGAAAAGACAGGTTTTAAGGCACAGTGAGGAAGAGGTAAATGCCAGTATGGTTTGTACAGTCAATCAGTTTGCCTTATGTTTTACAAGTAGTGTAAGGAAAACACTGAATTCCTTTAGAAATCATACCTTACATCAGTCGAACAGGACACGAATTTCCTAATTTAGTAGTCAGCATCATTTACCTGTAAGTATTCTACAAACGTTGAGTCCTGGTTCTTCTTTAAAGTATTATTTTATTGTATATTCAATACTATAAGCAACAAGACTCTAATGGCATTTGATAAAATGAGGCAAAAATCAGCAGGTATTTTCATGTGAAATGTTTCTATCATCTTTATGAAGGAAAGAAAATACTTTTGATTTGGGCCTCTTTATAAAGAAAGTAAAATTGGATGGCTATGTATGTTCAGTATTATTTTTATCAAGAAGAGGGACCAGTAGTAGCATTCCTAAAACAAATGTGTCCTGAACAGGTTTATCCAACATAAGACAGAAAATGGTTGGTGACTCATTCATACTAAACAGAGAATCGAACTAATTTTTAACTGAAAAGATACAGTTGTTTTCCTGAAGCATACTTAGTTTAACCAATTTATGCCATTTTATCAAGTATTCTAAGCAATCCTATAGAAAATACAGAATCGAAACCATTACAGTCTGGTCTAACCTAAGATGTTCTTAAAAGCCAGGTAATACTGAACATAAAAGGCACACATTCATCGTGTATTTGCATGTTCTTTCAGCATTTTGTCAGTGTTTGGATTTTCTTGGAATAACTTCTGATTTGAGGAATTCTTTCAAGTCCTATAAAATGATGATAGGAAGGAATTTTAAAATAGTCACCGATTACACACGAGGATTGGCTTTCAAACAGTGTCTTTTTCAAAGTTTAATAGAATATAAAAGTTCCCAGTGGTTTCAGAATAAGGATAAGATAGTACAAGCACATGGTGAGGATGTGCTTATGAAGACAAGCCTGGGAAGAGGACATTACAATTTCAAGGCAATGACAAAAATTCAATTCAAGTCTATAGAGACCATATTACAGTGTCAAGACGATGGCAAAATTATGCCAATGTAAGTCTATGGAGACCACTTTACTGTGTCAAGACAATGGTAAAACAATGTTATATAAAATGATTGAGACCACATTGCAATGTTAAATTATGATGCCAAAACCTTGTCATTTCCTGGAGTAATGACAGAGGATTCTCCACACATTCCTCACAGCATCACCGCTGGACCTGTGCTCTAGCTCATTATGCTTTTGTATCTCCAGCCCTGGGTCTTTCTTGAGTAGGAAGCAACTTTTCTCAGATTTCAGGATGAAAGCAGAGGGTATTTGATTTGTTGTAGCCAATTGTCTTTGCATTTGCAGACGCAGGGTTGATAAAGAGCATTCTATACTCATCTCTGATTTTTTTGTTTGTTTGGCTTTGGTTTTTTATATAGTAGGACACATTGACTTTATTTTGACATTATTGACTTTTGGGTGCATTGCCACCATGTCTAGTTACCTTTTTTATATGGGGTTGATTTGAAAGTAGAGTGATATCTCTGATTTGGGAATCTTTATTACTATGTTATATTATGCTAGTTATTTTTAGCATTGCAAAGCTAGAGTTACTGGGTATGTACACAAACAATCTCACAAAAGAAAGAACTAATTCCAAGTACTTCTGCTGAAATTTTCCTCCTCAGTGTGAAAGTGCATGTATTTTATGTTCTTGCAAAATGACAGTTTGAAAGCTTGATTTTTTCACAGGACAAGAAAAGTGTTGATAATGGTAGAGCATATGTTAGCTACCTCTCCTCCTAGTATGTTTCAAGCCATATATAGAGAGAACAAACTTTTAGTAGCTCAGTTCTCGTCTGTTCAGTTCTTGGTATTGTCAACAGAAAGACCAATACTGGTGTTGCTTAACAACTTTCTCACTCTATTATAATGTTGTCTAATAAGAACAGTGGTGCCAGATCATACCAAACATCTCTCTATCCTAATATCCTGTATGAACCAGTGGCCAAGAGTAGACATGTAGTAGAGACTACAAGAGCAGGACAAGCACCCCTAGAGTATTCTTTCAGACTTTGCTGCCTATGCACTTCCTTTGAAACTATGAGAAAGGGCTGATTCCTATGAGATCATGAAATAATTTCCATGATGCAATGTTTACTTGGTGGCTCTAATGATCTTTATTTGAAAGAGGAAAATAACATTATAATAATAATTATATATAATATAATAATAATTATATAATACTAACAATTATAAAATTATCTAAACTGCTTAATTTTACATAGTCACTAATATTGTGAAACTATCTGATAAATAAGTTCTGCTATAAGTTCTCCACAAGGTGATATATTTACTGATTAGACCAATTACTTGATTTTCATTAAAAAAAAATAAAAAACATTAAATGGTATTTGCAATTGGAAATATGACATATCTGTTCAAAAAGCCACTCAGAGATAGCTATTAAGAAAGAACAAACAGATCTTTCAAGATCTCCAACTTTGAAAATACTGTGGAGTTCTTTATGATTTGGAATGGCAACTGTAGTAATTTCTCTGGCCATGAATCTATTTGAAAAGATAATAAGAAGCCAATGAGAAGCAATATTCTAAGTGGTGTTAAAATTCTACTTAGTGTAATTGTACAGAGATATTTCCTATCTGAAGCAGAGAAGAATTTATCTACTGTGGTATGACGCTAATACGTGGATATTATTTCATAGTTGAATTTAAAATCCAGAAGATCACAAGCCAGAATGTTTATCATACAGTGAAATGGCTCTTTCTCATCTCTTTATTCATGGTATTGTTAGTGACAGGAGCATTGCTTTTTGCCTGAGCTTTCCAAGAAAGCTTTATTGAAGTTTCTTAAGAGGACGAAAATATTTTTCAGATGAAATTTTAATTCTTTGCTGTTTTGCAAAGGTGTTAATAAAGCATTTCTCTGCATAATTTGGTTCTTAGAATTATTTTTGAAAAAGCTAATCACTGTGATTGTGTTACAAGAGTTTCTGCATTGCTCCTGTATAAATTATCCCTCTATGATTTGTGCCACCTCAGATGTCCTTCTCATTCAACACTAGCAATGAAAAAGCATTCTACTAACTGTAGGAGTCATCAGAGTCATCATGAGCTTTTGTTTCATGTGAAAAGTTCCATGATTTCACAATAATAGCAGATTCACAGTATGATGTCTTTTACAGGTCTGTGCTTCTATAATATTATTTTCAGTAGTTTGTGAATATGAGGCGTTGGATGAGGGAGTCATGGTTGAAGGGATTACATAGGGATTAGGACAGGGCCTGCAAATAGTGACTGGACAGTGGTCAAACACTGTTTTGCAAACACTGATAAAGTACAAAAAAACATTAATTGCTTAGAAAAATTTTTAGAGGCAACATTACTCAGGGAGAAGATGGGCATAAAGCTTAAGAGGTACAGGTTATATTCTTGTGTTACTGACTTATTTATCTCCACGGGGTATTAACACACCCTGTCCATACCTCAGTTTCTCCATGTAGTGTGGGAATAATGGTACTTATTTTCTTTTGTAAAGCACTTCAAGATCCTTGCATGATGTGATAAGTATTACTATTAGCTTTACTATTACACGTTACCAAAACCCAAAGCAGTCTTTTAAAGAATTCATTTAGAGGTTTAAAAAAGCTCGTGTTACTTAATGTATTATAGGAGATATGTAACAGCGAGAAGCTTCCCACTCTATTTTATACATATTAAATTTTGTTTCCAACATTTCATTGTGCGTTTCACCAACAGTAGCAAGCATAATATGCTATTCTTGGACAACTACCAAAATTTGATTTTATTTATTAATTCCATTCTAACTATATGCGCTGCTGGACTTCCTTGAGTGGGACATACAAATTGTTGCCATTCAGACATTGTTATGAGGAGATATTCTCCAATAAAACATAAGAAGAATAAGTCCCAATGATCTAGAGATTCATTTTATAGTTCAACTGAAATAAAAGGTTTCAACTCGGTGAAAGTCTCACTATGCTGAAATATTATCTAGAATGGCAGAAAGATGTGCATGAATTTGCAGACAAATAAAATTTAGAGATCTCGTATATTATACAGCTAACATGAAATGCAACTTTCCATTCAGGAGGAAGAACTGAATATTTCTTCTCTAAGCACCTGAGAATAGATCAGAGAAGACAATATCCATAAATAGGAGGTTTCAGTCTGAGGAACTGGAAGTTATTTTGTTTATGCTTTATCCAAGAGTATACTGTCAACAGAATTGCTAGCCTAAAAAGAGGTGTACTTGACCGGAAGTGACATGAGATTTCTCCCCACAAGACTACCGTCACTATTGTTAGTGGTGGCAGTGTTATTTCTTGGACAGAGATGTTATCACCTCTGATACCTGAAAAGTTGAACAGCTTTTCAGCTATGTTCATGACTTGATCTTTCTACATTACTACCAAGGTACCTTTTTGAAGTCCTGAAGCTATTATAGTGGGTTTTCACAATAAACTTGTGTCTGATTCTTAGGCATCAGTGATGTTTTCAGAAAAGATATAAGGGTTTTGAAACCCCATTCCTATAGATTCTGTTCTCTTTCAGGGAGTGATTTAGGCTCTTTCACGTCTAACTGATTTTTAAAAAAATTAATTATGACCAGGCCATTAGGTATTTGGGGAAAATGTTTTGCAGAAAATGAGACCAGTTGCCCAAATTGGACCAGTCGTCCAATTGACGAGTCGCACCACTGAATTTCTAAGATGGTTTCAATTTTTAGCATTAGCACCACTATATCTGCTGCTGAGAAGGGTAAATCTGTTCCTGCCCCCCTCCTTTTCCCCACTGCATTACAAGAACACGGAGCTATCCAGTCTCCTAAGTGCATCTACTGCAGCTTGCTAACTATTGCTGTAAACAAAGCAACAGGCATGCCATCAAATTTGATATAGTCCTTCATCAGAGTCTCCTCTGTCTTCTCTGAGAAAGCTAGAGATGATTACCAGCACATCTCAGGAAATAAGCCAAGCAGAGCCTAAAGTTGCATGAATTCACAAAGCATCTTACAGGGGTAAATAGGGCATTAGAATATAAATAGAAAGTACAGAGTCAGTTCTAAACAAGTGCTTCCAAGGTCCTTGTGTGCTCTGATAGCTTCAGATATTTGGCATAAATGAATTTTACTGTAGATATCCCCATGGGTAGTGGTAGCAGTCTTGCTTCTTGGAACTTTTTTTTTTCCTCATGATTTGAAAATTGTAGACAACACAAGTAAAATACTTTTCCCATTTATTACTGTAAATATTAATGAGTTGACTGTGTCTATTAGAAAATTATATAAAGTATGCAAAGTATTACAATTATGCTATGAGGTAGTTTCAAAAATATAAATGAGACACTATCTTTTATCTTTCACAGTCCCACAAGCAACTGGGAAAGTAGTTAGGAGTAGCACAGGCATTTTATACTGACCTTGATAATGTGATTAAGCAGTCTGCCTTGAGTGAACCTTTGTATGTTCATTTATTTCAGAATCTAACTTCAAATTCTATAGCAATAATTGAAGAGATTTCAGTAAAAAAAAAAAAAGGTAACTGGAAGATATCTTTTTTTGGAGCCTGAAATGGTAATTTCATGGTATCTATTTTCTATCATCTATCCATTTTCATGTACTTATACCTCCTAGATTATGCTGTAAAGCAAATAGAACAAATGGTAGCAAAACCAATATTTCCAGCTCAGCTGAAAGGAGTACATTACAAGAAATCATACAAAACCTTCTGAATTTTCCAATATCAAGAAATGAGACACAAATCAGAGAAATCTTTCAAACCTAGGGAGATTTCTGTTACCTCTGTGTCAATGAAACCCTACTTCTCATGAATGTTTGATCCTCATAAGGTTGAGTTGCACAATTTATCTATTTAGCTCTGTTTACATAAAGAAATGTTTTTATCCCCAGAACTAGTAATCATCTGTGTTGATATAATAGCAAAGGTGGCAGGTGAAATATATGCTTATGTCTTTTTTCTTTTGGTGGAACAAACTCAGGAAACAAATTTTATAGCTAAAATGTATTATTTCACTTTAAATTTAGTTGCACTAAACTGAATGACCATATGGGAGAAGATTGTAAACCTTACTGTTCTATGGAAACTTTACTTCTTAGAGCTTTATAGTCAAAAAAAATGTTTCAAGACAAAATGAACAAAAAACCTTCCCGTGCCTTTTTTTTGGGCCTAAATTCCTGCTTACATTCTCAAATCTCAACAGCTCCTCCATCATTTTACTCTCTTAATTTATTTAATATTTCCAAATCTGTGTTTGGTTTTAGTTTTTGCATTCTGAATGCAGTCATCCCTCTCTGATTTCTTTGATTCAGGTTCAGTGGATCAAACTTTATCATATTATTCCTCTTATATTCACCCTATTTCTATTCTACACAATCCAGTTTTCCCCTGTGACATACTAGATGCACAATGCTGAGGTCTGTAAAATGTAGTTATTCTCAGCTTACTTCTCTAGAAAAGCTGTCTCTTCCACAGATGACCCAAAATGAACTTTAATTCGTGACTGCAGTCCAGGACTTCTAATTTGAAAAAAAGAGTTCTACCTAAAAATATTTTTCTGGATATGAATTTTTAAATGTGAGACCTCTCACATAAAGGGGTCTCATTCGAAATTGAATGATTTGTTAATGAAGTGGGTTCTGTCTTGATTCACTGTTTTTGAACTGGCTCAAGCAAATCTAAGCAACGACCTAGCGCTGTGACTATTTGCCAGATATTTCAACCTTGATGAGCAAGACCCTTTAGGCTCACTTGGAAAAGCTTACAAACAAGGAAATTCAGTGCTGCTCACCCGCTGGGCTTGGGACAAAAAGCAAGTATGAAAGCTGCCAATATTTCTATATTTGCTTGTTTCATCTGAGTGGGACCAGTGCAATGACACAGAAAAAGACTCTCTGAGCCCAGAGCGAAAATAACACACTTGAAGTGCTTAATGGGTTTCTTCAGAGAGATTTCTCCAGCAGCTTTAATAGAGCTGGGTGAACTGCTAGTATGAAAAGAACTTTAGCTGATGAATTTCAGTCTTGGGGTTTTTTTTTTCCCCTCTGTCTGGATTGTTCACTGAGGGATTTGATATTGTTTTCTGATTTGTAATTATTCACAAACCAGAGCTTGAATATTGTATGCTCTGTATATTTCTGATTTGTTACTTCCACTATGAGGCCATAGGCTTTTGTTCTGGTGTCTGAGTAAAGTGAACGGGTGCCCATGCCAGAGCTGGGGGACAGGGGAAGAACACAGCATTATTTTACAAGAGAAAGTTTTGAAGACTTTGAGCACTTAGTTCTGTTTGGAGTTAGATCAACAACATAGGAAACATTTTACACCCTACATATTTTAGATTACATGAGTGAAACCTAGGAAAGCATTGTAACATTTTAGTAAGTTATCGTATTTCAAACGAGTGCTTCTTCATAATCGGTGAAAATTTATACACGCAAAATGACCTGATGATATGTTAGATCGTTGTCTAATTTATCTTGCCTTTGTGTAAAGTCTATGAGAATAATATTCCCTCAATGCTGGCAACAAAGAATATAGCTACATTACCACAAATACATTGCATCATAATTAAGTGGATCTCACTAATCCAGAACCTAATGAAGGCAATGAAATGACACTCTTAATTTGGGATTAGGTGCTTAGTGCTCATATTTTGTCTCTGGACTTGAACTGTCAGTTGAAGTATCTTTCACAGAAGCACAGAACAGTTGAGGGTGGAAGGGATTCAGAATCAGCTTTCATGGGAAGAGACTGGCTAGGACCTTGGTTTAGTACCAAAGACAGGAATGGGGGCATTAGATCAATTTTTTTCCTGGAGCAGAAAACATGAAGTGAATTGTAGTTCTAGCTGCTTTTGGTGAGAGGTGGGAGGGAGGTGGGTCCAGGCTTGACTCCAATGTGGGTTTTACCTGTCTTTTTAACTGAATGAAAGTCCTTTTCTAGTTTTTATAGAAATATAGAGATAAGTCAGTGAAAAGGTCTCTGAAAGTTAGGCAAAATGTAATGTTCAAAGGTTAAATTGTTCTTTGCATGAATATCAACTTCTCCACCCCCAAATGTATATTATTTTGAAATTGTGGGCGGTTCTTTGATTCTGACAGCCTTATAACTGAGATATATTTTTACCTGTCATGTAAATCAATAAAATATACAGTACTTAATACTTAAATGTTTCACTATTAGAATAATTTTCTGATCCCTCTGGATTAACACTTTGTAAAATAGAACACTCAATTTTGTATGAATAAATTAAGTGTTTTGTAACTTAGAGTAATGAGATAGTTGGTTCACAAAACTTTATAAACTGGTTACATGATACAGCAATGCATATATATTCTGTTTTCTTAATCTCTTAAAATGAATTCATTTTCCATCAGCCTTTGTTTTCCTTTTTAATTATGAATGCTACTTTTACATAAATTTCATAGAGAAGATAGCACAGGCTGTAGGATAGCTATATTGATTATTTTGCTTCCTGAACAGTTGCACAGAAATCCTTCCTCTTTACAGAACATAACAGCTCTTAAACATATCTTTCATGGAGGAGCAGAAGAAAGGTTGTAAAAACTAGCGGCAAAGATTTGGCAAACATTTGTAAAGATATATTTATTTAAATATTATGAAAATGCACCTTGAAACTAATCTGAAACATACAAATTTGAGGGAATTCCATGGTAACTGCACGTCAAATTGGAATGAGAAATTCATAGATGTGGTAAGGTTATGTAGAGTAAAAAGATTTCAATTTTAATTTCTCTTTTGGATTTTACTCATTTAATAGAAGATTTCCCATCTTCTTCCTCATTTTTTTCCCCTTTTGGGCCAAGGACATCTTTCAAAGTGTACTATGTAAATTATGACGTTTCATTAATATGCATTCTACTAATTTTAAATGTTAGCTGTAAACAAATACTTGGCCAGTGACAGTGCTCCAAGACCATCAGATCTGCAGTTTCATCTCTTTTGATTGGGTAGCTTATATACAACCACAGACACTTTTGGTTTAGCCATTTGTAGCTGTCTTTCCATTTGTCATGTTGACATACCACTCTGTCTTACACTGGACAAGATCTAGTCAAAACCAGCATAATTATTTTTCTTTTTTAGTTTGGAGCGTGCTTTCAAAGAAGAGAAGAATACTGGCTAACATTTATACAGTTTGGATCTGAGTTATATATGTAAGGAAGTTTTTGAAGTTTCTTTCTGCTCTCCTCTACTGGCTGCCCAATGTCAAAACAGGAGGTTCTCTTTTCTTTTGCAGTAATCATCTCTGACATGCTGTTGGCAACATTATCCTCCAGGTTCTTTCTGTTGTCTTCTAGAAGACATTTTCCCCATGGGGGAGGAAAAAAGCATTCTGTCTTTTAAAAAGGAATTAAAAAAGCAAAGCTAGAATTCAACACCCTGACTCTTGCACCTGTTAAAAGTAAAGTTTTATTTTACCAGTGCACAGAGAACTGTTTAAAATCATTATGTATACTTAGCCTTTTATTTCCTTTAACATAGTGCTAGTGAGATTAAAACAGGGTTTTCTAGTAGTGCCATAAAGAGGAAAAGTGAGGTTACTATTGCTCAGTGTTTGAAAGGATATAATACATGGTCCTTGTGATGTGCTTTCTGAAGCAATCCAGCATTAGTAGGGAGTGGCATGAAAAAACTAAACGCATCTCAATTTTATTTTTTTTTTACACCACAAGTAAATACATGGGGCAGAAAATCCACAAATGCACCTTTTTTTTTTTTGAATAAACTTGGGAATCAGAATGTACAAGAGTACAAGTAAGGGACCAGTCATCCGGATTAACTGTTTTTTCACATTTTAATTCAAATGAATGAAAACAAATACAAAGTACAGAACCTTCTTTCATCAGAGATCAAACTATTACAGTCCAACTTAGAAATCATGCCTTAATGATTTCCTAGCACTGCTCAGTCTAATAGACCTGCACCTTTCAATACTGATGTAATTCCGATGGCAGAAAAATGATGAAACTGGTTTGCAAATGCTTCATCCTCTGTTTCCTGCATCTGTCAAGGGTAAATGTGTTAGGTTTCCCTCAGGCAAAGCACTTTACCTGGCTAAGTATTTATACAACAACTGTCAAGTTTAGTTAAAATTTGGTCAAACAAAGTTAAAAATCAGACATAGTTAAGAGAAGCAGACATTGATACAGAGGATAATCTGATCACGATTTTTTCTTAAGGAAACAAGATTATAATTCTAAAATTGCAAACTGCTTCCATTTATGAGACAGACAAAAATGAGAAGCATGATATTGTAGTAGATAAATGCTGGTTCCACAGAAGCTAAGGGAAATATTGTTTTATGTTTTTAGTACTGCTATAACCTAAACCTAATTCCTCTATATTTTCTGCAAGCAAACCATCCCAACTAAAACCAGAGATTTTTCCTGTGTCAAGATCAGAGGGTCAGTCTACAGAAGTCTAAAGCCCATATTATATTTGTGTTTGACAGAAGGGATTTCAGTTTCCCCATTGAATCTTTGTGCTTCTGTGAACTTCAGTAGTGCTAAGGTGGCTATGAATATTCATTCACAATTTGCTTGTGTCATTCTATTGTAGCTGTATATGCTTATTTACAAAACACTTTGACAATACAGTGAAGAATGATGTATTTAAATAAAAATCACTAAGTGACATTAAAAAATATTGTTCTGCAGAACTCTGTTTATAGAATATAAATTACTGTTATTTAGCATTTATGATTAAATAAATATGCAGTATCCCAAACACATATATCTTAATATTCTTATGTTCACACGTGGTTCTATCCAATAACAAATACTTTGTTCTATAAAAAAAAAATCTAAAAACCAAACCCAGCTTGAAAGAAGTCAGATGGTTATTGTTTGTCAAAGTGCAGTCATTAGCTCTTCTGACCAAACAGCTTCTCCTGACTAGTTACAAAGAACTGAAAATAATCAAATGGTCACTGGGCACCTCATTTGCATCCACCATACTGCCCTTCTCACAGCAATACACTGGTCAGACGTCGTTGCTGTCATATCACATCTATTCTCATTTTCCACTAAATGAGATGCACATATGTGTAAGTATTTCACACCTGTAAATTTTTCCAAGCTTCACGCACTTTTATCTATTCATATCATATCAGGAACCTGATTATAGCCACTAGTTCTCTGCAGTTATTCATGAAGGCTGCTGGAGAGACAGAGAAGCAAAAAAAAGTGATCAATACTGTTTGATGAAAAATCAGATGTAGAATACCAGTATGGTGGAGCAACTTAGGCTAACTTTTAAATTCCATTATCTAGTAGACGCTGTAGTTTTTGGGTATTCCCTTAAATGTTTCACCAGTGAGAAACACTTTTAACTAGCACATAGTGAAAATTAAGTCCATGTATTTTTTTAGTATTGCAGATTTCATTATGAAACATCTCAAGATTAAATTTATTCCAATAATCATTACAATGATGAAAAAATTCCTTGCTTCAATAATTGATTTATGCTTCATTTAAATGTACAGAGTAGTTTCAATATCATTTCTTATTAGCTCTAATGACAAATTTTAAAATAGCAGGGCTCTGAAATAAAGATGAAAATTTGCCATACAAGTTATTACATTTAAATGGACTTAATATTTAATATTTAAAAAATCATTTGATGTAAATAGCCATCATGAATCACTGCAAATATGCTTAGATGTAATTAAACTTTTTCTTTAGCCATATCTAGTTGCTTCATAATAAATTATTTTCTTTCTTCTTTTTATTTTGTAGGATCTTCAAGAATTTGAACTGGAAAAGCCACAGATTTCTTCTGATATTTCAGCACTGCTTAGTTAGGTTTTCTTTATCGTATTGGTCAAGAAATCAGATGCCATATGATATATATTTGATTGTATTATCTATATACTGTTATTTTATACATAATACTTGCATCATCTCCCTGTTAGGAACTTACATGCATGGTATACTAGGTATATTATAAAAGAAAGACAAACAGAACATAAAGACAGTATTTGGCAGAAACCTATGACAATTTTAAAATGTTTTAAAGTATAACGACAGAAATATATGGCAAAAATTAAAAAAAATATGTCCAGTCAGAGGCCAGTCAGTCCCCGTTCTGTAATTTGTTTTCCATTTATATGAGGTGTAAAGGGAAGTGTTATCCAAGATAGGATCCTACAGGCATGGCCAGAAGGCAGCTCACTGTCTTTTGAGACACCTGACGTGGCTGCTGTGCACTGACCACAGTACTCCCAGTTCAAGTCACAGCTGCTGTGGTGCATAGCATGTCTGTACACCCAATTTATGTTTTGGATGCTGAATAGTAAACCATGGCGTAGATACTTTACCAGAGCAGCAGTCCAACGATTGCTCACCTGCTTAAGCTCAGATACATACAAAGGTTTTTTTAGTGACAAAAATTTCGTCACAGGACCTGTCCATTGACAGAACTGGTCAGGTAGCTGTCTGATGTCATCAGTAGAAAGTGCATTTTTAGAGAAATTATATGTGTGGTTATATTTGTGATGCTCTAGCTTTACTTCCAGCTGTCTAAGAAAATTGTATCAGTTCAGGGCAAATCCTTAACTGAGAGTGGGACTTTGTTCTAGCTTGGCAATTTCGCTACTTTTTAAACTGTAATTTTTATATGGAGTGTCTAAATGTAATGCAAGTAACAAGGAAATAATTGGAATGATACACCTGAAATCATTGCCCTAAACCAGAAAAAGACTCCAAAGGTTTTTCAGGAAGAAAAGCATTGGCATTTAAATACACAAACTGTTCAAAATTTAGTTGCTTTTGGAAAGTCAATCTGCTTAATTCTAAACAGAAATGGCTTCATTAAAACCTTTGTGCAAGGTTAGGTTATAATAAATAGTTATAACTCAAAGATCACAATCATCTCTGTGCTCAGGAGTGAAACAATACTAGGAATTATTAGGAAGAACATGTATAACAAACCAAATCTATTTTTGCACCTGTATCCTGTGACAGCTGTTAGACCTTCCACCTCACAGCAGTGTATAAGGCATAAGTGAAAAGGAGTAAAGGCAGAGTTCAGAGGGTATGGAATCAAAGGTGTGGAATGGCTTCCCTTTGCAGGACATCTTAGTAAACTGTGACTCTTTAGTATGGAAGAAAGAAAATATGTAGCCTGATGGAAGTATGATATAGGCTGAACAAAAGTATGATATAGAGCAAGGAAGGGGAGAATAAGACTGACTTTATTCTCCCACTCCCAGTACAACAAATAGGGGCACCAAGTGAATCTAGCAGGTGGCACATTCAGAATAAGTACAAGGGAACCACCATGTATTTTCTTGAACAATTTCTTTGTCACATGTTAGACCACTGTCAGAAGCAGGATACTGGCTAAATAAATGCCCTATGGTTTGTCCCTGTGCAGCTACCCTTGGCTACCAGTGCTAATTTACAAACAGTATTAGGAATGATTTGGTATGACCTGTGATGGGTTTTTTTGCAGATTGAGAAGGACTTTATGCTCTATGAGATAAGTATTTTCTTCTGGAGAAGCAAATTTCTTGTGCCGTGGGTCTAACTTCATCATCAGGAGAAATTTACTTGTGGCATAATTTACTTTAGAGAGACGTAGTTCAACAAGAAAGATATTCTTTGAAAAATATGACTGATTAGTAGACATTTAGACCATTTTATTTCTAAAGAATTGTTTTGAAAATTATGTGTGGCTACTTTTACTCAGATACTGTCTGTCATGCTTCTATTTTTTTGCAGTGACTTCCACTTGCCATAACAACAGAAGTTTAACAAACAGTATTTATGTGCTGCAGGCATAGAAGTGTCCATAAACATAAGAGAAAGTAACAGAATGCAGGTTGCCAATCACATCATTCAGTTCTCCCCAAAGCTTCCAGATAGTTTTACTTTGCTAAAAGTTTCTTTCTTTTGAAGCTTTCTGAATTCTGGAGAATCTATATTTTCTGTGAGGGAAGTTATTTGTTTTCCACATGGAAAACCCAATGAAGAAAAATTCCTTCTCTTGAAAGTACAGATGTAGTTTATTCCAATATGGCAAGTAACCATTTTTTGGTGTCTGCATTTAGTACACTGCAGGGTTGCACTGCTTTAAGAAAAACAGGTAATATCCAATTTTAACCATTTAATGTTCATGATTCCAGGGCATTGAAGTAAGTGAGAATGGTCTGGAGAATTACACGTGTGAATACATCTGTCAAACTAGCTAGTTATAAAATATTTGCACTTTTTTCCTAAAGGTTGCAGCAGCAGAAGCAGCGTACATATTCTGCCCTGAGCAGTTGCTTCTCAGAAACACAGAAAGAGAAGTTGGAGATGTGAGGAAGTTTAGCCATAAGAAACAAACATTTCTACATTCCCTTTATATAGATGAGAAGTATTTCTGGCCTGGGAGATCTCTACCAAAAAGTAACAAATGGAAGATTATCATGGGCGAAACACAAGAAAAAAGTCATCCTAAGATAAAGTGATATAGACTGACAAAAATCACAGGGGAACAGTAATGTGTATTAGAGAAAGGCATGTATTAAATCACATATGATACATTCTGGAAAAAAAAATAAAATAATTGTAGGCAATTATTAAATGCCACTCATCTCAAAATAGGGGCTAAATTTGTCCATGTCCTAAGCTGGTCTTTATAATTCAGTCTTTAAAAAATACAGTATTTCATTTATGATGAATTTGTATATGTGTCCATAATTTTGCTCATAACTTTGCTAACATAATCATCTTAACAATTTGTCACTTTTAAGCATTAATTTGAAGTTAGCACTAAGCTATTATTCCAAAGCCAGCACTCCAAATATATTTTCCTTTCAAAACCGACAGTCTTAAAGGTTGTATGTTGCATATTTAACTGAAAAAACTAAAACCTGATTTCTGATTAAAATTATAGTGTGTTCATCTAATTGCCTTAATAATCATATTTGACAATTATTTTATATTATGTTTTCAAAACACAGTCATTTGAGCTTTATGCAGAAATAACGTGGAATTTATTGTTTCTTGTGGTTTTGTAACAGAAACAGCTAAATCTCTGTGATTTAACTCAATTTCACTTTTTTTTCCCCTCTTAAAAGGAAATGAGAATGAAATACAATGGAATGTTTGCATTGAACCTGAGAACTGACACAAGATTTAAACAGTGTAGTTTAAATACAAACTTTGTGATTATCCATATAAATAATAGAATGTTAAATTAAAGCAAGGGCTAAAAAATATGCCAACTTATAAATTAAGTTCATCATTTAAGGTTCACTATGCCTGAACATAGAGAAGTTTAGCAGCATATGGTAAGGTAATCATTTTATGCCATATATTTTATTAAGATGGTGTAACAGTTAAAATATATTTCAAATGCAATATATATTTTTGGCATGATAAAATAATTTGAAAGATGTCAACTCGAATCACACAACAGTGATTATTTACAAATGCAAGATAGAGTCACTTTGATTCTAATAATAAAATGCCTGGCCTGAAGTCACACCTTCATATGCATCTAACAGTGCTCTCATTTTATCATATTTTAAAAATCCACACCTCATATTTTCTGTTTCCTTATATGGATGGTGCTAATGACACACATAGTAAACCTTCTATTAGCTTTGTACTTCAATAGGATTTGTTTAATTTCAGCTGTCAAACAATATGGAGGAGAAAAAACCCCACTTTTTTGATAACCCCGGGATTTAAAATGCATTATCAGTATGACAGCAGTAAATGTTTTCCAAACAATCTTATTTATGGGCCGTGTTCTTTCTTGGTGTATATACAAATCTGAGCAGCATGTGAAATCCCTCATTTGCTTGCCATAAATTGTGCACGTTACCGATGTAAGATTTATGATGTAAGAGTGGTTGAACAACCCAGCGCTGGCACCGTTGATATGAATCGAGGCCTTGTACCTCCAGCTCCCTCCTCACTCAGCTCTGGCTGTAGCTGGTGCTGAGAGGCATCACCAGTTGGGGTGTCCTCCTCCTAATGGAGAGGTACTTTAAACATATTATATACGAGTATGGAACACCAGCAATGAGAACCAACTTCTCAGTCCTAGAACGGATGGCTTTCATTCCACACGAAGGGCTGGGCAGTCTGGGGAGCTACCGCTGCTCTTTGAGAACGGGGAAGCTGCTCTTTCCACTGGGGGCACTTCTCTGAGACTACCAACAATTTTTTTTCAGATTCAGTATCAAATGTACTTAGCTTTTCCTACAACCAAAATATATCTGTGAAATTGAGTCACTGAAATGCCCCCATTCTCTCCCAATATGTTTTGCACCTTTGCTCCCCATTTATAGAATGTGTGACCATTTTACCCATTTTACACTTTTATCGTCCTATTCGGCTCTACTGAACAGAGAACGTTGTGCAATCTCTGTCTGCAATATGAATTCTGAAAAATATTATGCATTTTTTATCATAAGCATAGTGTACAAAAATGCAATAAATAAATTTTAGTACTCTTGATTTGCCTTTTTAATATTACATTATATTTCTACTTACAGTATTTACAATATCCTCATCATGATGGTGCCTGAGAATCTGGTAATCTAATATCACATAATAAATTGAAAATTATTTTAAATTTGAAAAATTATTTCTCATCAATATATTACCAAAATCAGACAGTGTGATACCCATGCTTCTTATGATTTTACCACAGCAATGTGCTGTGGTATCAGAGGATTGTGAGCTTTTTTTCTGAATAATAAAGTCCATCTGTCTTTACCCTACAAAGACATTCAATAGTGAGAAAATGAGATTTTTTCTCCAACTGCATATGCCTGGTTCAGAGGAGGCTACAAAAACATTTTGAATGCCTCCTCTGCTCCATTAGAGTAACTGAATACTTGTAAAAACATTTTCTAGGCTTTCCTGTACGAACGTGAAGAAATTGTAGATATGTGTCAGTAGTTCTGCAGCTTTGTAAAGGATCGATGAAGTTTCTGATGCAGGACCTGGCCCTAAAGGAAGCCCTCAAGTACAAATCTCCAGTGGCACTATGGAGCCTTTCTGCATAAAAGGCTATATATATCGTTACTCGCAGAGTGACCACACTCATGTCTGCTTTAAGCTATAGAAAAGCCCATCAGGAATCAGGGTCCCAGAGTATCAATATGAGTTTTACAAAGTATTTTTGTGCTTTGTATTCATTTCATATTTATCTTTTGTACCTTTTTGTAGTCATTTTATACTTACCTTTAAATATCCCACAAATCCCACTGAATCAAGTTTGTTTTGAATAGAAATAGATTCAAACACAAGTTCAATATTTTCCTGAGGTGGTGGATATATGTTTCCAAACATTTTCTGAACCTCATTGCTTTTATCTGTTTTATGGTTCAGTTTAAAAGAAATGCTGACTGCTAAGGGCTAAGCAAATGCATGGTGTGTTGGATACAATTATTTGAAATTCCAGGCTGGGAAAAGCAGTGGCTGCTCCAGTGTGTCAACTACAAGTGCCAAGGCAGCTCTGCTGGGATGGTTGCACTGTCACCACCAGGAATGTCCCATTCCTCGGGCTCTTTGGCTTTGTGTCTGTTCAGTTGTATTCAAGCATATGCCTCCAGCCTTCACCACGTTTGAAGAAACTGTCTATTTCTACTTTTATACACTTCTGATTGACTGCTACCGAAGAGAAGCAAACAGGGCAGCTGTCACTCCATCCTGAATTTGAACTAATAAGGTGTATTGTACAAAGAGACTGCAGTCATTGTGAAGTTATACCCCACACAACCTTCCTCTTATTTTAATCTGTTTTCTCTTTCTGACCAAAATGCAAACTAGCCTTTTCAAACTCATGTTTCCTGCAAAAAATGTGGAAAAGGTATATGTAATATTTTTCCTTGCACTTGAAAAATGTGTTCTAAAGGTTGGTTTTATCATGTAGATTTAATAATTCTGGTTAGAAGAGCATGCTCGTGACAGGTCTGTATTTTCTTGGACATATTGCATTTGATTCTGAGTGCAGTTTTCAGCTTTTTTAAAATGGAATTTTGTGGGGTTTGAGCGTTTGTTTTGCATTATGTTAAACATAGAGCATCCATATGTTGCTTTCCTTTGGAATCTTTAAGAAAACATACAGTCATTTAAATCTGCACTATTTTATCCCTGCAGTCATAAAATTCCCGTAGAAGAAGACTTCTGCCCTATATGATGTATTTTTCTCCCTTGGTTGTTGCAAATGTGTGTTCTAATTCCTTTTCTTCATTATGCCATGTATGACAGGGCTCCTGCATACATGTAAGTAAATGTGCAGAGGATATGAAACAGAGTCTTAACTCCTACGGTGTGCTCTATAACTCAAAATCTTGACCAAGATGCTCAAGTCATATCCCTGGTTCATGACCTTCAGGTTAGTAGAACACAATAGGACGTATAATAGCTGGCTTCCATGGTGTAATCTTTATTGTAAGAATAATACATGAGATCTTACACACTTCTATCAGTTGCAAATGTTCTTGTAGCTCATTGTACAATATGTCAGATGAAATGGATTTCATGATCTTTTGTATAATGCATATGTTCCAATAGTAATTTCAAACCTAATTTATTTCCTTAGAAATTCATTCATCTTTTAGGTGCCATTTTTAACCATCTTAATTTTCTATTATACAAGCACAGGGGGCAAATTCTTTACTCACATATACATGTCCCTCTCCCACCGGATTTTCTACAAGATTTACAGTTTCTAAGGGGAAAATTTAACTTAGGAGTATTTTTATTTTATCACTATCATGCAAGCCCTTTCTCTGTTTAAAACCTAGTAGTTATGTGGCAGTTGTGTTTCATTTTGGTCTTGCTGCTGTAACTAGAAATGCTTTTAAAGATATAATTTTTTTTCCAGATAATGTACCTCTGTAAATGCCAAAGTGGACTTTGTGTCTTTCAAAATACATGTATAAGTTATTGGGAGTTTTAACATTGGCTGCAAGTGTGTCACTGAAAATAGTTATTTAGTTATTGCATTCTTCCTTTTTTTTTTTTTTACTGTAGTGGTTGTTGTTGGATGACAGGTTTAGAAAGCGAGGAAAAAAGAACCTGCCACATCTCATTGGATGCAAATTCCAAAGAGCTCCTAAAACCATGGGCACACTTGTTCTTACACTTTTGCTTTTAATAGGGAGAATAAGAGAATAGGGGATTAAGGTAGCCAAAAGAGCTTTTAAAAAGTATATTTCATTGGGAAGAGTGGCATTCTGGCAAGAACAAACATATTAAGCTGCAGGGCATTGTTAAATAGAATAAGTTTTTGGGCCAAGGGCAATGTAGAAAATGTCAGTGCTGGAAATTCCTTTTCTCCCTTGGAAGAGAGGGGTTTTTTTTCAGAAAGCAGTATAACTGGCAAGTTTAAATACCTCTTACATACAGTCGGATCAGTTTATCCATTTGTTCTGGAAATGCATAGTAATATTTCAGTCTCAGTCCTCTCTCTTATTAGAGAAGTATGGACTCAGTATGTCTCTAAGGTTTAACAGCTACAATCCAGTCTCCTTCCTTTAGACTATGAATTAGTGACTGTAATTCATATCTACAGTTTTATGCTGCACATTCTCCTCCATAATATTCTAGTTCTTTTACTTGTCAATATGGTATATGAAAGTCCATCTAAAAAATGGCATAATTACCTCTAGAAATCTGTTTGGGTAGTAAAGTGAAATGAAATAATTTTAAAATAGGCATGAAAAAAATCTGGTAAGAAATAAGTTTTGCCGAGATCTCAAGTAGGAAAAATTATATAAAGTAAGAAAATAGAAGTCCAAATCACATCTAAAGAGCAGTATAGGCTGTAATAAATCATGAGTGATGTCTGTGAGCCCCAGCTTGTGAAAGCATTGGTTCCCTAGTCCATTGGTTTCTCTTTCACATAAATACACAAATAACTTAGTTAATCTCAGACAAAATATTTTATACTTTAAAATATTGATTCACATGAAGTCAATCCAAGAGGATGGTGACATTAATTGACAAGTGTTAGTACCGGTGCCTGAACCATAAATACCTGTCAGAAGGTTAACTGGCTGAGGCTGGAAGTAATAAATGGCAGCTGCAAGAGTTTTCCCATAGACACTGGCAGTCAGTCTGGAGGATGTATCAACTAGGACAGCCCTACCAATTGCTACACCTGGTAGAGACAAATGAGGCAACCAGTTTTTGAGATACTCCATGACATACATGTATGGCAAAATGTCCAGGAACATGATGGAATAATTAAATATACAGAAGCAGGTTTGTTTCCAGTGCAGTGCTTCAGTGCTGTGTAAAATTTAGTATCCCTGCCTTGATGGTATAATAATGGGCTAGACTGCACTAGCGTTCTGTTCACACAGTTTCCTGGTAAGGAAATCAATGCAGTTTAAGATGGCTTAGAATTATTTTTCTTTCCCTTGTCTTAGCACTTGAGTATATCAGTGTTAATAATAACTAGAACCCTAGGAAACATAAGCAGCTTGTATACTTCATAATAATTTTCTTCAGCTTGTGAGCTGAATACATTCTCGACTATCCCTGTCTTTTCAATGTCTGAAGATGTGAAGGAGCGTATGATAGTACTATTCATTTGTCCATATTTTTCACAGTTTAGGCCAATTGAAACTATATCTCAAGTCATAGCATAGTTGATCAGAGAGTGAACTGTGACAGACTTTTTTCCCAACTGGACACTTTGTGCAGCTCTGTAGTCTTCTATTTTGTATTAGCACAGTCTGAAGAGATTATTTGGATGTATAACTGCAGTTAACTCCTCCTTCCTTGACTCTGCTCTGTGATCAACATCCTGTATATTTGCGAGTGGACAGCTCTGCTACATGGATTCTTATTTTTGACAAGTATGCAGCTAAATTCAACGTCCTGCTGACGTGAATTTCTCTTTATCTCTTAGCAGTTACCAGTGTCTCTTGAACCTTTGCAGCTTTTGGACTCAGAGGATACAGGAAACCATCCTGTTCAGTTTGCTTGAATTCTGCTCACATATGCACATTTATAAGGAGTGAAAAAAGAAGGACAACTTCCATTATATATACATGAAGCATTTAGGTTTGCCAATATGTTTTGGAATATTTCCCAAACTGGAAATCTCAGTGTTCACCACGATCCTGAAATAAAATAAGGAATTATTTTGACAATTTCACGGCTGCCTAGTATAAGTGCCTGTCATTGGTGTTACTATTACAGATCACAGATTAAGCTGTTCTCTGCATATGCCTAAATAAGAACAACAAATGGTCGTAAATGAAAATTGTGATGTCCCTCTATAAAAACACAGGATACTCAAGGGAACAAAACTATATGCACCAATGCACATATTTAAAACTCAGAATCCCATTTAGGCAGACAATTTAAAAAAAAAACAGCAAGATGTAATCTTAAACATTACATCTCTGGGGCTAAGTTTTCAAAAATAATCAGTGTAATTCAGTGATTCATATACACGGTTACCTATATTGATAAGGTGAAACTGTTAGAATGTCATGTTATAGACAATGAATGGGGCTTTGTCAAATTTATCTTTTTCCAACAAAGCTGTTCTGCTGGCTGTGTCTGCCCATGTATAAAATACTGCTACCGTCAAAGCCATGTCATTGGATTATATTCAATTTTTGTTTTACTTTTCAGTGCATCTGCATAGCATAATTGGGCAGCACTCCTTCGCTGTGCCTCACATTCCTCTTCCTGATGGCAATGGTTCATCACCAGCTGCTGCACGCTGACAATTGCCTTCCTCTCAGCACTGTTTACTCTTGATACTTCCTGAATGTGGTACATTTTGTTTTATGTCGTGTCACTGTTGTCATACTTACATAATGTACTTAAGTATTGTTTAGATTGACACAGTGTTAGTACTAAAATTGAAAATAAAATGTCATTATTGGCAAGAACAGCTGTTTTCATGCACATCGTTTTCTGAGCTTCAGTTTATTAATCAGGCTAAGCGGGAGTTTTGTACAAATGGTAGTATTTTTTCTTGAAGTACTCTATGGACTTTAGATTTCCATCATAACAGAATTGAATAGTATAATGTAGCAGAAATGTTTGATGTGATTAAAAACTGTTTATTCTGGGTTTGTAATTGATTTAATTGTAACATCTAGAGGGCTGCAATTTTGGAAAGTTTCAGCCCTGATTGCCTATTATTCACATGACAACACTGAAATAAAATGACACTATAGTAAATGAAAACATAACAAATAACCCCAGTGGTTCAATAACATTTTGAAAGAAAATCAGTAGATGTTCTGCAGAAAGCACCTACAGGAACAGCAGGGAGAAAAGCCCATGTTTTAAATCAGCTTTTGTAAAAACCTGCTAAAAACTGACTATCACAGAAAATATCATAATGTTACTCATCCAGTAAAATGGTTTTGATTGTCTTCTATAGTATTAAATAATACCTGTTGTGAAGTGCAGTCAAACATTAAGAAAAAAAGACTTATTATCTACACTGAAACAAAAAGGCTACATACACCTACCTCTCCCCAATCTTTACCACCCTCCATGGAAAATTCAAATGTAAAATTCATCAAATTCACTGGGAATCTAGGAGGGTTTAGATTCTGAACCTGCAAAAGTTTCATCTGTTCCTTGATCCCACACAAAGCCTGGGTGGTTTTAATTGGCTTTGCACAATATGTGGAAGCTCTTCTTAGAAACTGAGTTTATAGAATAGGAAAGCCCTGGAAACAGTATGTTTCAGCACTGCTTCATTAATTGTATCATGCACAGTATTCCCCCATTAATTCCTGCAAAGAGAAAAACAAAAATAAGAATCATATTATTTACTGTCCTCTAAGAACAAAAAATTCATTTTACATATTTCATATATTGCTATGAATATTCGTGTCGTGTTTTAAGTTACTGGGCAGACATATCTTGCAAGTATTTTTCTTTTTCTTGTTAGGCATTGGTTGTATACACTACATTATACAATGAAATAGTAGGAAAAAGTTATATTGTCTCACCTTTCATTGTTCTATTATATACATTCCTGTTTACACATGAAGGATGTAAATTTAAAGTCTGAAATTTAAACTTTCAAATGTAAGCCATTAGGCAATATCCAGTCCTTCCTCTGTTGTTTCATTAGTGTAATCGTAATAAGCTTTTCGTATGTAATTGGGTTTTATGTAATTGCACTGTAATATATATAAAGCCCAGTAAACTCCATTAGCACATTATGCTGGGACAGGCCTTGATTTTACATAGTTTTGTGGTGCTCTATCTGTACTTGTAAAGATCACATAAAAGCTTTATATACTTTATATAGTAATCTTCCCGCTCCCCCCCATTTTATTGACTTACAATCAATTCTGCTTTTCAACAATGCTTATAATCAAATTAACATATTTTGGAGCTGTTTAAATGGCTATGACGATTTTTGAGAATGTGTGGGTTTCTTCAGCATTTCTGCATGTAGTCAACCTAATCTTCAAAGAGAAAATAGTTTTGCGAACTGCTTCTAGTTGACTTTAGGAGTTGGTGTGTTAGATATTTTTTACATGACTAATTCAGTTAAATATTTAGTAGAAAAAAAATTTAAAATGCTTCACAGATGACACAGATGTTTACACCTAAACATGAGGAGGAACTTCTTTACTTTGAGGGTGGCAGAGCACTGGAACAGTTTACCCAGGCAAGTGGTGGAATCTCCTTCTGTGAAGCCATTCAAAATCTGCCTGGACATGTACTTGGACAACCTCGGTTAGATGGACCTGCTTTGGCAGGGGGGTTGGACTAAATGATCTCCAGAGGTCCCTTCCAACACCATATCATTCTGTGATTCTGTGATTCTGTGATCATGAGGCCACTGGATTCAACATTTTCTGTTTCCTGACTGTTAAATGATTTGTGTAGCTGTTTGAGCAGGTCAAATGCTTTCTCTATTTGGAAAAAGTACTTAAACAACATCTAAAGCAGCACTGTTCTGTCATTGAGAGGAATTTCATAATCTGTCTTGGCGAAAAATAAGCCATTACATTTCCATATCACACAAAAAAGAGTCAAAATATATCTAAACAGACTTCCTATGTAAATAAGAAATATAACTTAAAAAAATTTAGTAATTATTTTCTAATATCTGCGGATGTGCTTTAAAGTATTCAGGACTTAACATGAAGGGCAGAGAATTGTAAAGGTAATTGAGACTAAAGCTACTCTGCTTTATATCTGTCCTGGTTATTCTGAAAGGGAAGTGTTGCTCAAATAGTAATATTACCAAGGGAAGGGCAATTAGTCCAAAAAATGGGAACAAAAAAATATTAATTGAAGTGGAAGTGGCACATTGCTATGTATAATCTGCAGTCTCAAATCACAAATGAAAGATTACAATATATGGGAATAAATATAAAAGAATGTCAGATTTAAAAAATTCCTTTAAAAATATGACCTTTAGTACCGAAAATCATGTATGACTAATTTTGAACTAATCTTATTTTGTATTTGAGAACCTCTGAATTGTTTAAAATAAAGTATCCTGTTATGTTACTATGCATTCAGCTATGCATTGCCAAGAACATAAAGCATATTTACTTTAGCATTCCTGAATAAAGGTTAAGTAGGTCTTACAGAGCTTTTGAACACTTGAAAATGTTCAGAAATAGAGGGATCCATTGTCATATAGTATCAGAGAACAAGGTACAGCCTAGTCAAATATGTTCCTATCCTATGGGCATTTCTTTGCACATTGTGCAGAAAACTTACTTCAGATGACCTGTTAGAAGTCTCTGATAATCATCTTACTTTTTTTTTTTTTTTTTTTTTTTGATTCCATACCCTAGAGTAAGATCACTTGTTCATTTGGGCTGTTTATTAATTTATGTAATGAAGCACTCACATAATAGAGAAGAAAATATCCTCTCCTCCAGTAGAAGAGAGATAGGCCACCAGAATGCGTTATTTTACAAGAAGTACCTGTCATGTGATATTTGTAACTACACTTTGAGCAATCCTCAACTGGTCATTGCCTTCAACAGAATTTGACCACAAAGCTGGTATCTGTGCTGATGCTCACAGCACAGAAACTAAAAGGAACTGACATGGGAGGTTCTTCTCCTGCAAGATCCGTGGCCTTTTCTGGTAACACTAAGCCTGGCCAAAACCTGCATGAATAGTTTTAACTGCCTAAGCTGTTTCTTGAAGAACTGAGAACTTTAGTGTCTCTGTGTAAAGCTTTCTGTGCCTTCTGACCATGACAGTTACTTTTGAATCCTTCAAATGTGACTGAAATATATTTTTTTCTTATTAGAAACAGAAGGTTTGTGGCAGAAACAGAAGACAATTAAAATGGCCTAGAAGTATGAGCATCCTTTTCCTTCATAAAGTACACCACACTGTGCTTACCACTGCACACAAAGGGAAAGTGAATTATTACACTGAGACTCAAGTAAGCCACCTAATCACAGATATGGTCTACTGTAGCCTTTGGGGTATTATTTACATTTTAGGAAATTCTACAATAATCTAAACAGGTGGTAACAGGTCTTACTAAACAACATTTAGAGAACGTTGTAAAGAATAACATAGTGTTAAACTGGCCTTGTAGGTCTAACTTCCTAGCCTGTCTGCAGGATCAGAAAGTCAACTGGTGCTCTTCAGAAAAGGGGATGGAAGCAGCTGTTTTGTGGGAGAATATTTCAAGTGAGAGCTGTTGCTCTTTCTTCCTTGCTCTTTCTCAGTATGACAAGGTTTATTCCATATCCAGAGTCACTATTATTTAAGTGATAGTGTGTGCACGTGCTCTCTAGAGGATGTTGAAAAAAAAAAAGTCTTGAGATCTTCTGGGATGATTGAGGAGAAGACACAGGTCTAGAGGAAATGCAGAGCTAAAGGGACGTTCAAAAATGTTAATGAATGTAAGATATGTCATAGGAGGGAGGAATCTTTTAGGACTCAGTGCTGCCTGAGGAGGCATGGGACAGAAATGCCTTTTTGCGTTCCCTATACATTGCAACAAATAAATATTTCAATTCATCTCCAATTTATTTTTTCCGGAGTGATTGGCAAGATATTTTGGCTGAGCTTAAAGGGAGTAACAATGACGGAATTATTTGATCATTTAAAATTGGCACAAATAGCATTTTGGATTTAATTTTGCCAGAAAGTTTACTTGCATAACTGGAAATGCAGTACAACCAAAAAAAAGGATTCTAATCTCTTTTTATCGGTAAAATAAGGTTAACATTTTAATCTTTATTGTTGTTTTTATGTTCATATGAGTTGTAACAGTATAGAAATGACACTGGCACTGCTAACACTGAAATGTAGACTTGCAGAATTTCTTTACTGTGGTTTATCCTCCACCTACTCTGAAGTTCAGACACTTGCTATTAAGTTCATTGTTCTACCTAAAAGATTAATTTCATACGCTGCTAATGAGATGGCCCTCAGGAAAGATGGGGAACCTGAGCCTTGTTAAAATGTGCAAGAACTGCCAAAGCTTGGGAAATTAACAAACATGAATGAAGTCAGCATTATTAGACACTACTTAAAAATAGTTGCATTTTGGACATGAGTTAGGATATTTGGCTTCAGGAAGTTATCCACTACCTATTGCATCAGAAATTAGAGAACATCTTCAAAGGTGTCCTTTTACCCCATCCAAATGACAAGGATTTAGAGTGACAGGGTAGTTCAGTGATTTGGAATACAATATTTGAGTTACTGTCTTCTTTATACAGGTGTTCTCTTCTGTCTCTGGAAAGCTGGTATATAATATTTCTCCCTTTTACATGAAATAAGCACTTTTTGTATTGTGGAATGTTATGGCATTGGTTACTATAAATATATGGGTACATATACATTAGGGATGTTATAATCCGAGTAACTAACATTTCCTGATTTTTCTGAGCAAGATTCTTAAGCTGGAAACTGACTGAACTGAACATTTCAGTGTATAAACACTAAAGGGAACTGGGAGAAATTCTAGGGTCATTGATTAGGGACAAAATAGAAGAACACTTGGACAGGTGCAGACTGGTCAAAGACAACCGGGACATTTATAAAGGGGAAGCCATGCTTGTCAAATGCTATTAACTTGTTTGAGGAGGTGACAATGAGAGCTGACAGGGGTGAAGCAACAAACATAATCTGCTTGGACATCAAGATGGCTTTTGATACTGGTACACTGAAGACCAGATACAGGGTTAGCAAGCATCCGATGATAAAGTGACTGATAGAATGTCTCTAAAACCTCTTAGTCCCAATTTCGTTGACATACCACAGCAAAACGTGTGAGAAGTTGTACAAAAGTGATAGATATAAATGAATTTGGTAGGGATTTTCCACACTAAGGAGGATGAATGAATCAGAAAGATTGTGAAGGCAGGAGACAGAAAAAGTAGAGGAGTGGGAGAGGAAAAGGACTGACCTTTTCATATATTTTGAAAGAGAAAAGGCTATGAAGATTAGTTTATGGAAGATCACTGTAGAAGAGATGAGCATAGAGACACCTGACATATCCCTCTATATCTGTCTATATCTACCCTTAACTTTGTTGCAGACAGGAAGTCGTTGCTGGAGGGAACAGATGGTTTTAAGCATATGCTGGATTTCTGTTGGGGACAAGAGTCCTAAGACCTTCTTATTGAAAAGGGCAAAATTTAGGATTTATTCCTACCTAAGCCAGATTTAATTATAAAATATTAAGCAGTCCTTTGCTCAATACCTTCTTGTTTTTCCTTTTAATGCAGAATAGAAATGTGAAGGACTCTTGACTTCAGCTTTCTGTACAGTCATTTCTCTGGACGTGTTCACATTCTATTTTGCAGCGTTTGCCTTTAATCACTTTCCATTTGCTAAGGGAAGTAGCTAGAGCATTTAACACACAAGTAACAACTATAATAGGTCTCAGCTGTAAAAAAATCTAATGAAACTGGTTTTGAGACAAAATTTGTAGCTGGGGGGGTTAACTACACGGAACACCTGAGGTAATAATTGAACAATATATACTATGAGATCTTTTCATTCAATTATATATTTTTCATTTACAGAATACTGCATGAAGTTACAATATGCCTTTTAGATTTTAGAATTGGTGCACAGACAAAAATATTCCATTGTGAAAGCTTAGATTACTGATGTGGAAAGTTGTGCCATGATAATGGCTTAAGTGGCCAAACACACAAGAAAAAGAACACGGCTGGAAAACAGAGGGTTATGTTCTTATTCTCACTTATTTAATGTTTTTGATTTTCTCAGACTCACCCTGTGTTCAGAGCAGTCCCAATATGAATAGGGGAAGGTTCATCATGAGAAATAGGTTAATATTTTTGGGACAACAGGAAAATGTAACTCCAAATTTATTGTTTTATTTGTTTGTTTGTTTAGTCCTTTCATCATCACATCTTTCATGTGTTTTGGTTTATGTCATTTGAAGCAGTTGAAGTATAAATATCACACTATATCAAATACAATATAGGTATATTTTTGAATAAGAAAACTAATGCACATGGGAATGAAAGAGGAAAACAAAGAGGTAAACTTGTGAAATAGGGAATATTGTGTATTTATAAATTTCTAGGCACTTTTGTAACAGACTATTTTAAAGCTACTTGGATGCTGAGAAAAGACAAGCAAATTAATATTTTTGTAATATAGATGTCATCTTATATTTCATGCCTGATTCATTTGAAAATGTAGATTAATTTGCAAACAGTTTAGAGAGGTGAACTATTGAATTGAGTCCTATAAGACTTAGGATTTGTCATCTTTTAAAGTTGACACCCAGTGAGAGCTTGTCAATTACAAAGAAGTGAAATGAAGTGAAAATAAGCCTCGTCTTCATCTTCTTGTTATATGCTTGGTTGGTTATAGAGAGACACCATTTACAAGCTGAGAATAATTACTTGCAAAGTATTTTTCACTTTAAACTAAAATTATTTATTATTTTATCTCACTCCATTGTGATATAGCAGTTACTGTAATTTCCTAATCTTGTAACCAAAATCGACTTTCAGTACTGATGTGGCCACCTGAAATGTAAGTTTGTGTTAAAAATGAAAAACGCTGTTTAGAGTGGGATTTTTTTTCCCAAACATTACTAATCCTTTTGTGATGGGTTATTCAGAATTTCTTCACTTTATGAAAGTACAGCAGCATGTAATTTAGTGAATACACATATGATATAGAGAGAGTGTCAACAGTATAAACCATTTTTTTTATTTACACACAAATACATCAACACTGTCTTCCAGCTTCAATGTGTATTATGTTATCAGTCTCTTGCTAGATATTTGATTTTTGTACAGCTCCTTCTTTTAAAAGTTTCCATAGGCTGTAATACAGCCTTTCTGATGTAGTTTTCTCAGACAGAAGTGAGTTAGTACTTTTCTTCTTATCAGTTTTATTCAATTTAGAATGCTTAGAGCAGTTCTGTAAGCATGTAAATTGTGTCATCCCGCCTTCTTTGCATCCACCATTCCTGCACTTCATAAATTTCGGTACTAAATGCTATTTTATCAAAATAGACAAACTTTAGAAGAAGGATCCACAAATGTTTTAGAGGAAAGTACACTTTAATTGGATTATTGTCTTTTAACTGAAGATAAAATATACATATTCAGCAGCTCTTTGCTCAAGTGTTATCTTTGATTTTTAACTGGAGCTCTGAGCTAATTAGCTTTCTTGCTTCTCACAATATTCCATCATGACCAACAGAAAAACAGAGATGCCAGGTGATTTAACTATGGTGCTGAGCAAACCAATAGCTCAGACTGAACTAGAAGGGATCACCTCCTAGCTTGGAGGCTTGTGCCAAGCCTGCCACGCTCCCTAATATAAAACACTACAGAACGAGTGCTCAGGGAAATGTAGGGTCTTCTTGAATGGGAACTGGTACTTGATGCCAGTATTTTTATTCATAAATGTGCGCAGAACTTAGTGAAGGCATATGCAAAATGTTAGATGTCAGTTATTACTTAAGGTTTTTAGATTATATCTAGGTATTTTTTGCCATGCTGTTCATTTTCTTTATTAGTTGAGACGGATAACTGCATTTGTGCATCCTGCTTGTGCTAGTTGATGCATAAGGCAAGCCTTATAACACCTCTTGTATTATTTCAATTTTGTCATATATTAGTGATGCTATTTCCTAGTACAGTTCAGTTATGTTATTTAAATATACAGGAGAATATTTTCTTTTATTGCAGAAGAATGCTTTGATCTATCAAAAGTTTAATTTCATTTCATGCAATAGTTCCTATTTCTAATTAGGTTTATGTGTGGCAGTCACTAAGTTTTTCTTTCATGTCCTTCCATTCATTTTTAAAGCAAATTTTCTGTTACAACATCATATATTGTACAGTAGGTTCTTTGCTCATATTCTGGAACTGCATATGTATATCTGATTTCCCCAGTAGTCCATAAAGTGTTTGACAACTTGGCCTTTCCTTATTTTAATTATTCCCTTCCTGTATGTGATAGACTAATGCATGGTTTTATTTAGCATTGTTATATCTCTGACTCTGAATAGGGAAACAAATATCAGTGTAACTGGTAGCTGGTAGCAATAATATAGTGAGGCTGTATCATCCTTTTTACCTTTTTTTTTTTTCATTGACTAAAACCTGAGGAAGGAAGACTAGTTAGTATAGAAAAATTGTTAGAGAATGTTAAACAAAGAAACAATAGATAATTTGGAGGTTAACCCTTAGGTTGACATTGTAACATTCCTACAAGAGTAACATGCCAACTAAGTCCTATAAAAGTAGAATTGCTTGAGAAACAGGGAAGTAAAAGATTGCAAAACAATGTTTTGGCAGTCTAGGAATTAATGACACATTACTAAGAATATAGAAGGACTTTCTGCAAAAGATTACTGAACTTCAAATGAGCACTGAAATGCTCTTTGTTGAATCGAGGGCCTGGCCTGTCTTGGTATTTTTTTTTAAAATATAACCTCTGCAGGTATAAAGCATTGTGTAAATCAGCAGAACTACGCTAACCTCCCTCATCAGCTGTACTGGGGCTACCTCGAAGGAAGGAAGTAAGTTGTTCCAAAGTGCAACTTGATTGATAAAAAATAGTTTACCAATGCCATTGATGTCCCCCTTCAGTTAAAGAATTTAGATTAAGCTTCAATCCAAATAAGAGAATAATCTGTTTCAGGGCAGATGAGTATAACACTATCTTCAGAGCACAGCTGGAGAAACTGGCTTCTCAACATGGCTCTAAGAAGTAGGATCAGGATGAACAGTGGCGAAGTCAGTGGTTAACCAACTGATCAGACAGCTGGTTTATTTGCTAACATGCTAATGTTCTCAGAATTGCTTCTTAATATCAAGACAGAGAGGTGGGTTGGAATGTCAGCGGAAGGTACCCAATATGTAAAGCAATGAAATAAAAGGTGTATTATAAACATCATTGCTTTAATGACTTTTGTGTTGGACAAAATAAAAAGTAGAAAAATCTGCACTGAATGTTTTGAATTATGTTTTTGAACTGAATGTTTTCCTTAGAGCGTTGATGTTGAAAAAGAAGACGTTTTTGCAGGTTTCTAAACAAAATTTATGGCAAAGACAAGGAGTCAAAGGAAAGTGATTAGAAATTTCTTAAGAAAAAGGGCTTTTGCAAAAGCAGCAGAACCTTTTGTTGCCAAGGTAAATAGAAAAAAAAAGACTGTAGTTGTAGAGAACATAAAGTTATTTTCAGTATCATTAAACCTCTATATAACTTCTTCAATTTGTTAAAAAACCAACATGTTTCAAGCATTTTCTGTATTTTTCCTTTTGCAAACCTGCCAGTCCTTTCTGAGCAGTCAGTCAAACATTTTACCAGAGGAACTAGTATCTTTGGGTGCAATGCGTCACATGCTTTGGCGAACTAGAGGCACTAAAGCTTCTCCCCCTCCACCCCAAATCCTGGTTCAAGATATTAAAAACTAGCAGCAGTCAGCTAGTCAGCAGTCAGAAGCTTGAGTTCTCTGAGTAGAAAAGGAAGCAATTCCAACACCAATATTTTTTTTTTGCATCTGACTGGATGTTTCTCATCTTAGATTTTTACATAGAAAATTGAATCAAATAACCTAAATGAAGCATAATAGAAATGAGAAAGTTATGACAGTGTGTTGTGAGTACACAATGTAGTTCCCATGGACCAGTGATATGGATAAAGAGGACTGAAACTCTTTACTGTTACTATTTCTGAAGTGAACTAGCTAAATACTGTGTAAAATGGTTTATCTATTCTGCAAGAATTTTGTTTCAATTTGTTAAAATGTGTTTCATATATGAGCAGGTATTCATAATTTGGTTTTCAACCCCCTTCAATTTTCCTTTCCAAAATTGCAGATTAGGCTATTCAAATCGCTATATATTCATGCAAGTATTATTTACTTCTTGATTGAAAAACACGAAGTCATTTCTATTTATGAACATTTTCTTGTAATGTGACCTGGCATTTCTCATCACTACCGCTTGCAGTCTAGTCTTATAAAATTTAATGGATGTCAAAAATGAGCACAGTATGAAAAATAAATAGACAAAAGAGAAATCCTTTACATGTTAACAAATGTCACAGAAAGATATCTTAAAGTTAAAGTCCCTGTGGAGAAAAATAGTTTGGTCTCTACAAAAAGAAGTACCTCTTTAAGATATGTGGCTGAAGGAAATCTTGGAATTTTCTGTCTTTTGAAAAGAGTAGACTTAATTTGTATGTCCTCTCAGACTGTGCTTCATCTTTATTAGAGAAATCCTTCCTTTCCAATGGTTTTAGGCAGATTAACTGGCCTAATTGGACCTAAGCTGCTGTGAAGAGAGAGGAAAAAAAGGTGGAGGCACAGGCTATCCAAGTCCTCAAGTCACATCCTCCTGGTTGACTGGTCTGCTTAGCCAAGCTGAAACCGGTCTCATTGTCATGTTGGGTGCATTAATTGGAGTGGAGACTAATTTGCAAGAATGCTTTAGTGCCCTTTAAAAGGTGATTTAAAATTCAAAGTGATGGAAATTGTATAAAAGCATGCTGATCTGATCATTACCCAGAATTCAGTTTGACATTTCCTCTATTTATCTGTTTTTATTGTTTAGACTTTAAGTTTACTGTGAAAGACTTAAGAGACTGCAACAATTCATGATATTCTCTGGATTACTTGATAACCTGTCCTTTTCTTAAACACAGGGAATGCTGTGAAAGTTAAGCTTAAATATGTCTAGTTTGGGGATGATAAATTAAATAATATTTTTAGCTCATACAGTGTAATAAGAATTATAGCAATAGCTTTCCCTTGTTCCTATCAAATACATGAAAATACACTCCCTGGAACATACTTACCAACTGGAGACATTAACACCTCATTAACATGGACTTGAATACAATGGTAATGAGGGTAGCGAATTTACATTTTCCAACCAAAAGGACACAAAAACAAATTAAGGCACTGTTTTTGCAAATTCTATAGGTATAGCTATATCTATTGCTGAAGTTCAACTATGTTCACAGATGAAGAATGTTGTCTGCCAGCACTACAAAACAGCTCTCCACAACACTTAACAGTATTAGTCATATGAAATTACGGAAGAAGCCTTAAGAGGATTCGTAATAAAAATATACGATTTAGACTCTCGTGTAAGCAATGCAATAAACATGAAAAATTTCCAGCGATATTTGAATGATGGACTTAAGAAACTGCAATTGTTCTGCATTTTACTCAAAGTCAGCAAATAGGTTGTAGTCCTGACACAAAGAAAATGATGCTTCCCTGAAGTGAAAGCAATTGATGCTATCCCTGGTGGACTGCAGTTGCCTGTGCCAGAAGCTGGTAATACTGGCTAATACTGGAGCAAATTCCTTAGCCGCTGCTATTTGCTGAAACATTTAGATGCAATGCTCTGAAAAGATACTTTTATTTGGAAGTCACCTCCTGTTACCTCTTTGATAGAGACTGTGTTGGCAAGAATCTTGTTCAGTAATTAACACACTTGAGTTGCAGGCTACCCTCTACTCCATCAATGTCTCCAATGACATTGTCTTCAGTGAAATTGTAAGGAACAGCCCCATCTGGACAGAAGAGAATTGTGAGCATAGAATGGCTTCTTTTTGCACATATCTCAGCTCCTTGCTTTATTGGAAATGAATGAGGTAGGCAGCATTTATCTCTTAGTCTTCACAGAAGAGAGATAAAAGGTTCCACCTTCCAGCGTGCTAGTCAATCCTTTCAAACTTTGGCTTGAGAAACAGATGTATGACAGTGTGGGCTTAAACAGTGTAACTCTTCTTTAAAGAAAAGTTTTAGCGTTGCTTTTGCCTTTTTCTGGAGTTGTAATATGTTCAGGCTGAACTGTGAGATTAATACCCAGTTCTCTGAGATTGAATTTATGTTAAGTTTGCGGCATTACGTTCAGGTGCCATAGCAAGGCAAAGGCTGACATAGAGATTCATTCTTGCCAGTATCAACTCATCAGCAAGGAATAAAACGAGGATGTACAGATCCTAAATTGAGTTCCTCGCCTGGTTGTGAATGTCAGTAGTAAGAGTGGTAAGTGTGAATATTGAAAGGAAAGGCACGGAACACCAAGACACTCCTTGGCACTTTTCATTTTAAAGGGTGAACAATGAACTTCTGCCCTCTGTATTAGCTAATGCTTGTACAATGTGTTATATGGTCTCTTCTGTGATGCTTGCACATCTGTCTTTTGGCCATTTCAACTACATTGCACTTCAGGATTTTCTGTATTTAAGGCAAGCTATCAGATTTTTTTTTTTTTGGTTTAATGGAATGAAGTATTAGGGTTTATTTACCGAAAAACTTTGAAACTGACACACTTCATAGCTTAAGATAGCATTACTTAACATAGTGTTGCTTTCCTAAAAAACAAGTTTTACATGTGTTCTTTTCTCTATTTCATTTTATACTCTATTAAAGAAGAAAGTATTTACCATGGTAACCTCGAATACATAAAATACGTCTAATTTTTTTCAAAGAGTTATGGTGATATGTAATGAAATCTGTCCCTGAGATGTTCTTAAGAATGTTTTCATATCATGAAATGTGGTCTCATTGCTAGTTGCACAAGATTACCTGTAGGCAAAAAGCAAAATATTAGAGGAAGCCTAAACATTTGATTAGTTGTAATATCATCATCACTGAAGATGGACAGTCTGTATGACAGGTTGTCTTGTATGAAAGAATTGGTTCCTTAACACACTCTACTTCCATTATCACATGCCATAACAAAAAGAATACATGCAGAGCACATCTCAGTGAATGCCTCAGCTTCTGTTATGCAAACAACACACACTTACTGCCTTTTCAGCACTATAAAATTTTAGGAGAGGAGGGAACAAGGACAGATAAACAACAGTAATGCAACTTAGGAACAGGGCATGTTCCACTAGTAAGAAATTTATGGAAAGAAAAATGTGATAAATAGATGCACTTACAAGCATAGAATACAGACCTTTGAAAAGATGACTTAAGTAATTCAGTCAGATATTCACTGAATTCTCTCTGTGAAAGGTATATATTAGCTATCCATGTGAATATGAATTCAGCTTTATGTTCCAACGTAGGCACAACTAAAGGGCCTAATGTATAACAAGTCAATGGGCAATTTTGGCACCTTAGATGATTTGCTGTGGACCTCAATAGGGTCAGAAATTTGCCCAGTATGTCTTCCATTTGTATGAAGACCTAACATAAAGTATCTTTTCACTCATATGGTATTGAACTCTGGTATTTTTTACATCTGTTTGACCTGGTGATAAGTAACACTACCTCTGCATTTTCACTTGAGCAGATTGAAAACCGTGGAGTACAGTATGTTGATGTTTTCCACACAGATGTAGACAACCTAGAAAAGAAAAACAGTAATGCCCATAAGTCATAGGAATGTGGCCATGAATGAAAGAATGGGCTTTCTTCAGCCAGGAAGGAAACTAGCTACAGGCACCTAGAAGGTCACTGCAGGAGTAGAAGGACTGTCTATTCACAATGTCCTTTGTAGAAAGGATAAGAAGTAAAGGGCTTAATTTCAAGGAAAAAAATCTTCAGATTAGTCTTTGGAGAAAACTTTCCAATAGTGGAGATAATGAAAGTTTAGAGAAGATTGCCTGCGGAGTTCTCAAGAATTTCCATCAATGAGAGTTTTTAAGAATGAGTTCAACAAAAAACTGTTGGGAATAAAACAGGTATATTGAATCTTGTTTTAGGCAGTGGGTGAACTAGATGACTTTTTGAAGTCCCTTCCAGCCCTACCTTTCTATTGTTCTGGGATTTTAAAAGATGGTCAATAAATAAAAAGAGATAGATATCATTTAATGCACGAATAGAAGCTATTTACTGAACACAATGTAATGTGGTATTTCAGAATATGGGAAGCAAATCAACTTGTGTGTTTAGTGACAAAGATCAGTTAGTGATAAAGTACAATTCGTGGTAAGTTACTTGGAAATTAAATAAAATATTCAGGACATCCATCGTTTGAAATGCTCAATCTTTTACAAAGAAAACATTATAGAAAAAAAACAGAGTATCCAATACTAAGGAATTTGAGGTTGTCTTCTACAAAACCTACTCAAACAGACTGTGTTTCCTAAGAACAACTTTTCCTATGAAATTGCACAGTTCTTGGTTTAAGCTTAAGTAAATTGTCGTGAAGCTACTACAATATTGATGACTTACTTACTAGAAAAAGAATTAATATGATTAAAAAGTATATTATCTCACACCATGTAGTCTACTATTTCTAGATATATTAATCACACATATTAAAATACTTAAGAAAAAAGCAACAATAATTTAAAAAATAGTGAAATGTGTTAACATCATTTTACTGACAAAACCACATACATTTCAGAAATCCCAACATCAGAAATAATATTCTGAAATTCATCCCTAATTTCTTTTACTATACTACATGTTTCCAGGCATGGGCAGGACTTCACAGCACAGTATAAAAGACAGATGCTAAGCATATCAGGTACAGGACTGTATAAGATGAAAAGGATAGAGATGAATACAGATAGGAGAATATTAGGATGCAATGTCAGTAGCTAATGTAATGTGACTACACAAGAAAACAACTAATGTTCAGTATTTTCTTTCTTATAGAAATGGAAATCTAATAACTAGTTCACTGAGAAAAACCAAAGAACAGAGGACAACACTTTTCAGCAATATTATTATTATCCCTTTACAAGATTAAAATCAGTTGAACCTATAAAGAGTAGCATGAAAATTTACTGGAAGTCTATTAAAAAATGTACAAACCGTGTCAGATTTCCAATAGCTGCAACATTTTGGAAAACCTATCTGTGTGGGATATTTCAGGTTATCTGCTGATATATGAATGATGTTATATCATTCATTCTAAAAGCACTTGGAAAATGAAGTTTTGTAAATGTTTGACATATTATGTCATTTCTGGCCATGGAGGATCTCAAGGCTTGACAAGTGATGTAATGGTAAGAGATGAAACTTGTGTGCCAAAAATTAGCAAGTACTGTGTTCATCTTGAAGGCACTTAATACCTCCCCCACTAGCACTTTTTTAACAACAACAAAAAGTCCTAAATATATCTTTTTACCCACATGAGTGTATAGAATTCAGGCATAGCAACCAAACTAACAATACTGGGAAACACTCTTAAAATATACCTGGATGTCCTCACTAAAATATTTGAAGAGCAGCACAAAAAACTAGATTCAAAATGAAGCATGCTCTAATATCAGTAGTGCAAGGATTAAAGTAAGCAGCCACTGCAAAGTTATAACACTGCTACTAATATATGTCCTTTGCTGTTAATGCAGATAAGATAAAAATGCAGAGCTAAAGATGGTGAAAAAGTAATTTTTCAGTTAAAATCTCTGAAGAATTTCTAAATTGATTCCATATTGGAGAAGAGGTTCTTCCCCTGCAAAGGAATGACTCATGTAAGATTAATCAGATTTGGCACAGAATAACAAACAGTCGGTTGGTTACATTGTTCCCATCAGAAGGGGCTGAATTTCAATATCTGGCAGGACAGAAAAGTGAATGTCTGTTTATGCACCACCATTAAATGTTCTGAGTATGGGGTAATTGGCTGTACTAAGTGGCTGTAGAACAGAGACAGGTACAGCTGAATGCAAAGGCATTTGAGTGAATTGTGTCCACGAGCATGTCAGCAAATCTGGGCAACCTTGAGGTTACAATTACCACACAGAAGTCCAGAGTAAAACATCAGAATCAGGTTCCCTGTATATACAAGGTACAGTTAAACTGTTAATTTTGCATTGGTTGTTTGTTTAGGGTAATCAAAAAGTCACCTTGAGCTACCTCTCACCAAGTTGTTGGTCTCCTCAAAATGTCAAACTACAGGGTATTACAAAGAAGGTGAATTTTCCTTAATCCCCTGTAATCAGTGGCCTCTTTTGACATAAGATTCTGCCTCTAATTTTGTTCAGAACTTTCATCTTGCCTCCTACCAAAGGTCTTAGTTTTGGCAAAACCTGGTTAGAATCTCTCTTGTCAGAAAATGTCTGAGTTCCACTACTATTCATTACTTAGGCTACATTGAAGGGAAATTGCTAGTTGCTGAATATTCCCATCCCATCATATTCCTCAGTGTTAGATGCTTAAAAATTGCCAAAATGTAATTTAAAATTTCTTATGTTCTACAGATAAAAATGTATCTGAAGAAATTTCCCGCTAAAATATTAGGTATATTTCCAAACAAATGGATGTTTTCATTGTTTTTCTTTATCTAATTTTGTATATAAAAATTTACAGCTGACAAAACTAAGGCTGATTTAATTTCAGTTTTCATGGATCCATCTCTTAAATGATTCCTTGAAGCTGATCATCTTTTTATGGTAAAGAACCTGAATACCTACAACATTCTTTGATGTGATAGGAAGCCATAAGCACAGGAGGTTGAAAAGAGCTGCAAATGAGCCAGGCATCCTCATCCAAGCAAAAGTTATTCATTGGTCTTGGCATAGTCTGCACCAGCCTACGCACTGCTTTAATATATGCTAAATGGCTGTTGACCCACGATGTCATTTGGCAACTAGCTACAGTTGCAGCGTTGTGCTTTCTGCCTCAGTCTTTTCTATCTCCAACTCCTCTTTCAAGGGTGAGTTGCCTAGTTCGTCCCCATTGCCCAAAAGAGGGACAGAAGGCCTAAGAATCCATTCTCGTTAGTTTAAAACATTATTTTAAATAGTAATTTTAAATATTAAAACATATATTTTAATGCAAGAAGAAAAGATGTTTAACATGAATAATATTTAGGATAGGAAATGATTAATTGAAATAAATTATCTTTTTCAACTCCATAAATTCAGAACAGTAGCCTGCAGTAAAAATAACCTCTGGGTTGATTTGTAATGTATGGAAGCAATTAAGTGGATTTCTTCATGTAGTAGGTATTGAAAGAAGACTTTTTTCTTTGTTTATGTAAATATACATATCAGAACTGGCAGATATTACCACAAATTTGCACAAAAGTGAAAGTTGTAGCTATGCTACTAAAGAGTATAAGCAGAAGTAGGGTATGCTATATAGTCCAGTTACAGGAACACCTGGAAAGAAACCTCTCATAGTCCACAGAGTTGTTTTTGCCTGCCTGTTTGCAGGAGAATTAACCAGTTTTTGTCTTTACAGACGTAAAACACAGTCTATCATTTAGTGTATCTTGGTCACAGATCTAGACCAGGTAAGCTTCTTGAGATTGGAAATAATAAGGGATAAGAATATTTTGATCTCACTTGTTCTTACATTTTCTTGTCATTTGTTTTTCTTCCAAAGTCCAGTTGTAAATCAAATTTTTAAATCCAAAACTCATAATAAATTAACCATCAACTGCAGAAGCACATTACTGACTTCTACTGGTTAATATTGTCTAGGAAGATAATGGTAGCATTCTAAACTGAAAGAGTTTGTAAAAGCTTTATTGATATTTACTAAATGTTTGCAAAATGTCACTATGTACTTCAGTAGCGCTTCATAAAGACATTATACGCTGTACTATCAAACCATTTTCAAGAAATTCTATTTTTAAGGCCTGCTTAAGAAAATTGAGTTAAACAAGCAAGATGCCCAATTTTGCAGACACTCGAGCATGTGACTGCTCACATGAACAGTCAGTGGGTAAAGACACGGACTTGAATAAGTGTTTATTGGGGAAAGGAGTCAAGCAAACTATAAAGTTCCACTAACACAGTAGGGTAGATTAATTTGTTTGAGAATTACTTAATTGCATCTGGACAACTTTTTAGAAAAGAAACATTGAAAATGCAGTCTTGATATGAAATATAATTAGAAGACTATATTTGTAATTCTTTAGCACATAGACATTTAGCCTGCTGTTTGGTGTTAAGGATAATTAAGTGTAACAGAATATATAGCTACCAACATGAGATAATAATGATCTTGTAGCATCTAGGCACAACCTTTAACCTTGAATCCCAATGGTAAATGAGATCATGATAACCACTCTGCCTGAAACTGCTTTGCTGCTCTTATAGCAATGTCACTCTAGGGGAGAAATGTCTTTTCTAATGGAAAGATGAACTTGGCAAACTGAAATGTTAAATGATAAAGTCAGCACTTTCATCAGCGTTGTGTGGTTTGTGTTAATAATTGTGTTTACCAGCCAGTCTGAATTTTGCCTCTAGTCTAAACAATTTAATGATTTTATTCTCTCATCTTAATTCTGCACTAATTTTAAAACTAACTTCAAAGGATGCTCTCTGATTTTTGTGATAGTTTTAGTAAAGTGGACCTATTTTTCATTTAACAGCCAGTCAGATTAAGTCATCAATAAGATGCAGAAAAACTAAGGACATTAATAACCTGGAATTACCAAAAATAACAATGCTAACAACCTAGTCATTAATGAGAATTACTAGTCTTGTTACTATAGAAACAGGACTGAAGCAAATAGAAATTACGTATAATTTCTTGTTCCCAAAAGTGACACATATTATGTCATTACCATAGTAATGATATTATTGCCCCAAATGTAATAAACTTAAAAGCTACTTACCATGAGAGGACACCTCCACACCTGAAAAACCTGACATATACGTTCTGTTGCTGATCTGCCTTGAAGCTCCACAAATAAATAAATGAAAGTGAACTGACAAATTTATGAAGTAGTGGAGATGGTAGAGTCATCTCAGGACACTTGCCAATAGTTTGGTCTTTTTACTTATGACAAACCCAAATTAAGCTGTCAACCCCTGCAGATGATAAGAGGACAAAGGTAGAAGTCAGTCTAGTTTGCTGTCCTATTTTGGTATGATCTGTAGCAATTGCTGGCTCAGATTGGGAAACAAGACAAAACTTCACTTGCCATTGCAACTACAGACAGGATTAGGTGAAAGGAATGTCTCTTCTCTTGTTTACTTTTCTTCTTGCTATACTGGAAAGCCAAATTGAGAGTTTCTCTAGGAAGGAAAATATACGTGTTGGATGTGATGTATTAGATAAACGTAACGGAAAAGATTTCTGAGAGTAGGAATAAAAGAAATTGTCTTGACAAAAGAAACCACTGGAAACTTCTCTAGCAACCACAACTAGCCTTACTGTTCCCCATCAGGTTTGATGTTTTCCTGGAATGAAGTAGCTTATGTGACTCACATTATGAAGACTATCATGGCTATTTCTTTGTTGTCCTCTCTGTAATCACTTTTTCAGTCTCACATGTAGGATAAACCCCCTTGCATTAGGAAGCAGCAGCAGAGTAACATGGCTAAGGTTTGATAGTGATGTCACCTCCCACATTTAGAATGGGAATGGAGAGTAACCACGGATGACTTGTCATCGAGTCAGTCATCAGGTGCTTGTGACTTCAGTCAATGGGTTTTCTCTTATTCCTTTAGTATTTTTTATTAAGGATTTTTCATTGCTCTAGGACTCGACATACTTCTGTTATCATAAAAATGAAAGCTAGACTTTATAGTGTCTCACTGTGGAAATTGTAAAGAAAGGATCACAAAGAACCTGGGAGTTGTCACTCTTAGCTTCTGCTTCTCCTCATCACCATCTAATCGCTCTTATTTTTCCTAAAGGAAAAAAATTTTCTACTGAGAAGGTGACTGAGTACTGGCATAGACGATAGGTCGAGTATTATCCATCATAGGAGATACTCAAAAGATATCTGGTCATAGTCCTATGAAACCTGCTTTTGGTGACCATGATTGAGCAGGAAGGGGCTGGACCAGATAACCTCCAGAGGTTCCTTCTGACCTCAGCCGTTGTCATTCTGTGATTTTTGAGATTTCTAGAAAATCTGAGATAGTAGTTGGTTATGTACCTAGCTTTGCCTAAAATACATTGTGTTAAAACATTGTGTTAACTTATGTCTCTTATTGATTCAAGTTGGGAGCTCTTATTATTGCTTTTGGTAAATCAGGTTGACTGTGAATTCATGAACTCATATCTTGACACAGAGAGGTAAAGAGGTCTTTGCCCAGAAACTGAGCTACTTGAGGATAAGGGCATGAAGGTCAGCAAGCATCCAGAGCTGCTTGAAGGTAAAGGTATATAAGCATTTTATATCTTTTTAAAAACTGACAAAGTTGTGTGAAAGCATGTTTGCAGAGGCCAGTAATAAGGAATAAATAGAATATCAATAAAATGTCACACTGATGAATTCCTGAATATATTTTAACAGTGCCCAAATAAGTTTACAGTTTCATTGCTTCTGATGACATGGTAGAGCAGTTACAAAAAGGGACAGAAACCCAGGTCTCATTCTTGTTTTCCATTGCAAGTTTGCTTGTTAATCCATACAATTTAAGAAAATATGCATTAAAAAACCCCAATATGCTTCAAGACATTCTATGCAATACAATTCCAAATGAAGATTCTGTTTAAGATGGTAGAGAACAATTACACGAAACATCCAGGTGTTTTCTGTTACAATTTTGTGTCTTAAAATGCCAGAAGTTTTGAATACAACTACACATAGCTCTTTTTATTTAATATGCCTTTTTTGAACTGAAAAAAGCACACCTTCTACTTTTACTGAATGCAACAAATATTTATTTAGCAAATGCAACGATTGTACCTTTGGCGTGAATATTGCTCGGTTTCTAAGGCAATGCAGATGATTACCTATAAACTTTATATAGACAGAAGTGTGGTTGCTTTCCTCAAGCTGTACACTTAAAATTCATGCAAGACAGCTTTTGCTTGCAGAGCTGTGTTGATCTATCTTGTGGTTTGATGTGCTACCGAAACTGCAAATCATCTGCAGTGATAGCTCTGTCTCTGAAAAGCAAAGGAGTAGAATGAATGAGAAAAATGTTGATTTTGCTCAGAGCACTGTAAGGGAAGGAGCCAACAATCCAAGCCTCGAACAAGCAATCGGTATTTAGAACTCACTGTGCATTGCTGAGTTACAAAAACAAGAAGAGGCATGATGAGTATATAAGCATGAACAGAACTTGGAAAAAAGCCCTAATGACTGACAACAAGCATTATTTCAATGGTAATATTCCAGCTCTGGCATAAGTTGCATGAAGACATGTGCAATATGCACACGATATTTTTCTGTCACAATTCTTGGACATAGTGGCTAGTTAATAATTAATGAAACAGCAATTCATGTCTAATGGCATAAACAGTTGGTTATTTCTTTGAACAAAAATTCAAGTTTGATTGACTCAGATCCACTGTTCTCAACCTCATAAAACCATAATCATGAGCAATAATTGATTTACGCACCTTTCCAGTTAGCTATACTCTATATTGAGAAATACTGATGTGGATAAGTGCCTCTGATGTACAACTCAAACTGAATTATGGCCATTACCTCTATTTGTGAATCATAGGATAGTGCTCCATTATTTAATAATTCCCCTTTTCAGTGGACAAAATCTTGAGGAGACACCACTGACATTTCAAGAAGCACACAGAATACTTGGGTTTTTTGCTAACATGGGTGTTTCACTAACCAGCTTTTGGGGCACCCTTGAAACCTTTTGATTTTTCTGGTCGTGTGGGACAGGGTCTGACTAAAACCGCGTTCTAATATTTTACCCCTTTTGAGACTTTTCTAGAAGATTGTTATTATATATGTATGTAAACCAGCTGATTTCCTGCCTGATATTTTAGATAATTTACTACCTTCTGAAGCTTTTCGAGATTCATTTAGCTAACAACTTCTGCTTTCATCAAATAAATTAATTTAAGTATGAATAACACTGCCATCTATATCGTCTTGCTGATGCCAAGTCACTGTAGCAAATGAACCAGGAAGACTTACCTGTACGCAAGAAGGCATGTAAATACTTGGTTTTGATTGATAAATCAATCATCCAATAGATCTGATTCTATAGCTCAGAGAGGGCCAGTTTACTCTTCTTTTATGGGCATGCTCATTTCTGCTCTGCAAAGATATTTAATGCAGTGTGGAGAGTATTTCCTCCTTGGGGCAGAATGTACAGTAGACTCAAAGTAAGCAGTTGCAGGCCAGGAGAAATAAAAAGAGTATGTGTTGAAAAGGTATTGCTATATTAGTCTTATCCATGTTATGTCAGTCTTGCAAAACTATTACAAAATTTTAACAATGCAAGGCACAAACTTGACTTGCTCCATCAGAGTTTCAAATGAAGAGTAAAAAAATAATATCATTGTGCTAATCAAAGGAAAAACAAACCAACAACCCCTTCTGGGGAGAATGTCTTTTTACATCTTCTGTACTTTCAAGATTTTCAAGTCAGTGCTACAATTACTGAGATTGCATAGTCTATTATTCTGGTGTTAGGAAATACCAGTTGTACAGCTGCACACTGAATGTGAATTATATCCCATGGTGTAATGCATTATTATGCAGGGTTTAATTATAGGATAATTGACTGGTCTTTTCCACAAAATACTGACCTCATTTATTTTTATTCTAAATATTTGCAAAACTGGCTTTGACATAATCATGAAATATCTATGATACTTTGAAGTGTATGACCTGGAGAAGGACTTGCATGACTGAAAAGGTTTACATTCTCTGGTTCTCCTATTTGGGCTAATGCATTATTATACATACCTTTTTTTTTTTTACAAACCTGCTCCTGCCTATACACTTAGAATATATTGGTAACAAAGAGACACCCTCTTGCTAGAATAATTGTTTTATCTTTGGTATAGGAAACATCTTCTGTGTTTGCTTTGTGTTTCATGCTATTCCCAATGCCCCAGTTTATGACTGAGGCATACAGGCACTGTCTTAAGCAAGTAGTACTTTTAAATGTCAGTTTTATATTTGTTCTGTAAATAAATTAAGCCACTTTGCTATCTGGCTCTTAAATTGGTTCTTTTCTTGATATTGTTTTCAGACTACAAGAGAAATGGTTATATACTTTAAAGATTTGTTCCAAGGTTTTTGAGTTCTTGAATTTTCTTCTCTTTGCTGGTTTTGGTTGAGTTAAATATTTCTTTGCTGCAAATACAATATTTTCACATTGCTGAATAGATCAAAACATATCTTATCTGTAATAATAGTCCCTAAGTCAGCAATATTAAAAGTTTGTTCATATTGGTAGTCAGCACTGTTTTACTCTTAAAATATCTTCCTTTTATTAAAGGCACTCACTCTAATCTAGAAGCCGAATACTATCAGACAATGTGGCAGATTAAGGGGTTTTTTTCAAAGTTGGAACTCAAAATGACAAGTAGGCTTGGAGAGAAAGGAGATTAAACAAATCCTATTTCTTACATGGAGTCAGGGAAGCAAGTAATCACAATGACATTAAGAAAAAGTCCTATTTGAAATACAGTTGAAAGACCATATACCATAAACTGGTCTCTCTTAAAAGCAAAATAAAACACTTATTTGGAAGCTACATGGAATCTCTACAGTTACACTTAACTTTGAGTATATTGAAATTTCATTTCAGGATTATTGGAAACAGAGAATTTATCTAAGTAATATGTGTTTACACAAAACTTCATATTGTAAGAGTGTCAAGACCCTAGATGGACTTTTGGGTCACAGCTAGAGAGAGATTGACTCTAGAAATTTGTGTGTTGCTTTCCCATATTCCTCTGACCATTATGTTTCATCTCATTGTCACATTCTTTTCTTCTCTTTTTCAAAAACTTTGAAAACTTAACTTTTTCTTAATTAGAGCAGGCTCAGGGCTCCTCATCAGAAGGGACCAGTAGAAATTTACTTTTTTTCTGAGGATGAGGACAACTACTTCAGTGTAGTGACCACTTGGGAAAGTGGTCATCAGGGCTATGGCAGAATTAGTTTGCTATCCCAAGAGGCCAGGAGGCTGCCTAGTTTGCACAGAACTAAAATTAGTCCTAACACTAGATCACAAAAGGGAAGCAAAAAAAAAATCTGAGAAGATGTTTCTCAGGTTTGGAAGAGAGTTTCCTCATTGGCTCTTTTAAGCTATGATGCGACAACTCAGCAAATCCTAAACTTTTAAAATATTTTAACCAATAAATAATATGTCCATATGGCCAGTGATACAAACAGTTTAAATTGTTTATGGTTATAGCAGATCTCTACAAATGGATTACTCAGTGGAAAGCTATGTACATAGGAGCACTCTGTCTAATCATTTTTGTAAGAATTATATTTTTAATCTATTAAAGAGCACATGCATGCAGATTAATAGAATTTAGGGACAGAGATGATGAATGAGCATTTTCCTACAAAATAAAATGCATAGAAATATGACCTTATTTCTCTGTGGGGGGTGAGTTGCAGTTCAGTGTGAAAATCTGAGAAAGTCTCTTTAAGTTTTAAATAGAATTCTCTTGGTTCACTGAAACCATGAAATGGAATTGAGGATATTCTGGACAACTATCGTCTCCTCCCACTTGTATCTGTTACGACCTACAGGAAGCTCAGCAGTGGAATACGTGGAAAATATTCATCACTGACTCACAAGAAAAATCAGATTCATTTTCTTCCTGCCAACAGAAAAATCACCACAAAAGACTATTTTCATGTAGTGTTCTCTTTCCTAGTTGGTGAATGCTTTTAGAAATACTGTTGCCATATCTCAACGGGAAAACATTCTGCCCATAGATTTCAAGAGACTTTATACTATTGTCTTAGCAAACCTCTTGACTTTTCCCATCTGTTTTTATTTGTTTAAAAGATCGCTACCGTGGATTTTATAATCATTCTTTCCTCTTGGCAATCAGACATTAACTTGTAATCTGCACAAAAAGGATATCTAAGTAGAGAGCAAATACAGGCAGTTTGTGAGGGAAATATTTGGGAGTTTTGAGTCAGAACCCTTGATATATATTATATAACAACTTGCATTAAGTTAAAATTCAGATAAACAGGAATATAGTGAAACTTCACTGTCCCTCAAGTCTTCTGAGACCCTCAGTTATAACTTGAATTAAACTAATATAGGAGCTTGGCTACAACTGTGCACATTGCCTAGGGCTGGGCCTAGAGGTGATTCAGTCCTGTCTTTCCATTCTAATCTATATTTATTCAAGGATTACATATGTTTCTGTAGACCTTCAGATGGACATGATTGTGTTTTAGTAGATTTTAGATAATTGCCTTTACTAAGCCCAGAGCTGGACTGAACCACAAAATTCAATGTGCCTGATTTGTGCACTCACATTTTCCAATGTAAAACTGCCTTCAAAGTAAAAGAAAATTATCTAAATGTCTTATTTACTTTTGTGTTTGGGACTAAATATATGTGACTTTGTCATCAAAGGAACTTGTGATGTCGAAGTGAAATTAAATTTGTGCCTAAAATGCCTAGACAGTATACAAGATTTTCAAAAACAACCTGAAAAGTTTTCATTTCTTTCTTCTTTACTTTTGCTAAGGACAAGTGACTTAGCTATCAACGATGCTTATTAGAACCCTGTAATATAATGAAAATGAAATGCATTGTGCCCAATATGCCTTAGTTTTCATAATAATGACAACACATATGCTGTATTTCTTTCTTTGTTTTCTTTGTGTCAAGGATATAAACTGTCTTTCTGCCATCACAAACTGTGAATAATGTATGAAATAAATAAAAAAAATGTGAAATATGAATAGAAATAGGCTTTGCAGGAGACCCATATGTTCGACTCGGGGATGGGCTTGATTCACAGCCTATCAAAGTCAATGCCAAGACTCCTGTGGAAATCAATGAGCTTTGATCAGGCCCTGTAGTCATATATTTTGGGCCCTGGATTCTTAAGTAATAAGAAAAGAAACAACTTGTCAATGAACAGTATTCTTTTTCTTTATGTTGCTCTTCAGGCTCTAAGAGCTCTCTTGACACCTGAAGTCTGACTTTGTTGCAGCTTCTCACACTCAGCCTTGCTACCTATGGAAGGTCTGGGTTTAAGGAAACTGTGTATGATACTTAGATATGAGGTAGGGTAACTGAGCAGGTGATACCAGAGTTCAGATGATTCTTGGTAGTTAAATGAGATACATCACAATCTAACTCCACATTTAGAGGACAGGTGCCTCTGTTTTGAGCTCTGATTTGTTAGTCCCTTGAGTCATTGCTTAATACATGTTTGGCATTTAAAAATAATACTTCTTGCACAAGGGGCCAGCTTGTGTACACGGGCCTGGAGACTAACATGTCTGCTTTGAGCTCCCACCCACAGTTGTAACAAAGCTAATGAGTAACACATAGTAATGCCAGCTCCCATGAATTAGTGATGAGTAATGGGCTTTTGGCTGAGATTGCGTGATGACATGGGAACCTCCAGGCCTCTGAAAAATTCTGGCTCTGTCACAAGGAAAGCCTTTCATATTGCCTGCCTCCCAAGCTCGCTGGCTTCCTGAGGAAAGGAGCCAGAGAAGCCTGCTGTGGGAGGGCTTCCTCTTCTCTTAGCCAACTGGTGCTTCCCAGAAATAAGGAGAAGAGAGTTGAAAAATGCATATTCGAATAAGGTCCATTCAGTTCTTTCCCCACCTTCCACATGCAGGGGGACGGGTCATTTGCTTCTTGCTATGTCTACTTGCTGGAAAAGGGAAAAATAAAAGGATCATTCTGTGGTGCTCATGCCCAGTCCACAAGAGCTGATAAAAGAAAAGGAAAATAAGGTGTCTACAAGGAGCAAAATAGGGCTGGTGTCCTGGCAAGAACTGACAGGAGGTTGGGAATAGGAGATTGAGAGAAAATTTGAGAGAAAATTGAGTTGAGGACAGAGTTTGAGATGAGAACTTGTGGTCCATATGACTGTGTGATTGGCATATGGGTGTGCTGTGTCATCTTACAGTTAGTCTCAGGCCCTTTTTTTGTTAGAGACAAGCATTCTTACAGAAACTAATATTCATGCCACCCCAGATAACAAATTAAAGCAGTACAAACATTTTATTTAGGATATTTAATTTAATGAACAAGACAGCTTACCTTCAAATGGTAATATACATAAAATCATCCTACATAGTTACATTTATAGGTGAAATATGGCTTTTATTTTTAATGGAAAAATGGAGGTGAAAAATGCCAGTATGAATTTGTGCTATATACATAAGACAAACTAAGATTTTTTATCATCTTAAATATTCAAAAATAACTGTTTCTGTTCCACATTTGCAGAGTTTCTAACTAGCAGTGATAAAAACAGAATTTTTTTTTCATGGAAATTAAAGAATAAAAACATAACCAACTTTGCATTTTTTGTACCTGATTTATTGCTTTTTAAACAGAAAGGTACCATGCAGTAACTAATAAAAATGAATTTTCTTTCCATCGGAGTAATTTACTGAACAACTATAACAAAATATGCCTGGGTAGGCAGTAAAAAAAACCCAAAAAACAACAACTTAAAATAAAAAGGACATTCCCCAGGTATTTGGCAGGAGAGAACCATTCTTGTTCATTTGAAGACTGTGTTCAAAAGTATTGCTCAAATGGAAAGCAAATAAAACACATAGATGTAAATAAACCACCTAAAATCTCTAGGAATCTAGATAGAAAAGCTTTTTATACCAGTCTTCCTCTATCCAAACCAACCTCTAGTTAGATATATGCCCAGTTGTGCTCAGTGGTCTGCTGAAGCTACTTGTAGGAGCTTTTGGATCAAATCTAGTATTTACATGATAATGTTGTAAAGTGTAAATAATGTCGTGGTTTGGGCATGATCAGATTATAAGTGAAAGCACTGGCAAAATAATGGTACTCATATTGCTGATTTGGCACTAATTATGTGAGTAAATGACTATAACAAAAGGATAAAGTCCACAGAAGGAGAGATGATCAGAAAGACATCGGAAAAACGCACTTTCAACTTTAATCATCTTTAAGATGGTAGAATAAAAATAAAAGTGGACCATATTTTTCTTTAGTTTTTTTTTTTCAATTGTGGAAAACCTTCAGCTGTATTTAACCATGCACAAATGATTGATTGAGTACTAATACACAGTCACACATACAAATACCATTGGCATGCAGAGCTGACAAATTTATAAAAAGAAATATTGTACAAATATTTATTACTCAGTTAGTGCCATAGAAGAGGTATAAAGTAATAAATACAGACTATTTTAACCCTTTACAGTCTGAGTTAGACCTAGTAAGGTGTTAAAATCCATTAATCCTGATTGAAGTGGACAGTCATATAAAATATGGCTGACCAGCCTATTATAAGCATCTTAATTACTGCCCTTAGTTTAAATAAACAAAGGCTATGTGTTCAACTTTCATACAAGGCAGGTATCTCAATATTTAGGTTTAATACACAGCATTCAGGCATGAGATGTAAGTACTAACTTTCTACTGTGAATCTTAACCAGTTCCATATAGCAAATATTGGTTCTAAGTAATGTTTTTTAAATTGCTGTTGATTGATTCCATATTTGAAATGGAGTATAACCCAATTGTTCCATATGCACGGGTGGCATGGGTGTTGACATACAGTTGAATCTTATTTGATGAGTTTTGCACTTTTTGGTGGGCTGCATGTTTCTTGTTTGCAGTTATAAATGTGAGCTTGAAATGCAATCATTTGAAACAGTGCTGCAAAATGGCGACATTCTTTATTGTCCCTTATTACAAGAGCAGTGAATATATCTATTACAGATATTTTATATAAATACATAGAGAGATAAAATAAAGAGTTAGCAATTTATAAAAAATGAGACTAATATGCAAAAAACTCTTACTATTTTATTGGGGATTGTAAACACTAGATCTAATTTACAGAAGGTAGCCTCTAAGTCATAACGGAAGTGGTGCGTTGTTAAAAATAACTGATAACTCATCTATAACAGCATTTTTATTTTTATTTCAAAATGAAAACTGTAAATTGTTTCTACTTAGCAAGCAAATATATACCCCATCTCCTGGTCCCCAGGTCACAAAAGAGGGTTATCCTGTCACCACCACTGATTTCTTAAAAGTGTGACATGTATTTAGTTGTCAGTTCCTATCAGCAGCATTCACGAATCAACATTACATCAGCAGCAAAGCACACCATTTTATGCTCTTTTTGAAGATAATTAGAGTTCCCTTTTGTTGCAAATAAGATGTAAAACAGCTATAACTGCTGGTGAACGTGATTAAAGTAACCTCTATAGAACCCCATTATTCTAGACAGATTCCTTCAGATGCATAATTTCCCCATTTTAAGAAAACATAATGCATGCATATAAAATTCAAATTGTCGAGACACCTCTAACAAAAATTAGTTCTCTATTAAGGCATTCTTAGTAGCTGGTTAACATGTAAAACTCTTTAAGTGTATTTTAAAATAATCATGAAATAATAGTACATGTCATTAAAGGTAAACATTTTACAGTGAGAGGTTTGTTCAGACAAGAGCTGTGTATTAAACTTTTTCTTACAAAACTCCCATTGGAAGTGTATGAAGAACATACCACACTCTCATCTCTCTGTCAGGTACGTGCTGGAACATCCCCCTTCCCCCCAGCTTCATAATCATGCATCACTATACACAGACAAATTAGAGAACGTCCTCTTTTTTCAGCCCATAAATTATAGTTGAAATATCCTCATTAGGCCTCATATAATATTGTAAAAATTTTGTTCATAAGAAAAAGTATTAATCTACTGTTAGAAAACACACATAACTTACTTAGTTGGCACATATGGTCTGATCATCTACAGAGATAGCTGAATAGTGTAAAGACTGTCTGTGAACAATTTTTTTTTTAAAAAGTGGTAGAAAAATTTACTCAAATAAACTAGGGAATATTAGTCTATAGGTTATTCCTATAATCCCACTTACCAGTTTTAGAAGGTATTTTAAAAAAACCCTAAATATCTGACTTTTAAATAAGTAATTGTGATTTTATAGCCCAGAAAGGGAAATGCCAACAAATGCTTTTAAATGGATGCTGCTGCTAAATCTCCAGTATTTCATTGTTCTTTAGCAGAAAATGTTGCATTTCTCCTGAATGCACCTTGTGCATAGCGTGCTCCGTGGGACAGTGATCAGTAAGCATTGGGGTGTGTTCCCACATGGCACAGGACACCTAGAAGCAGCTGCTGAGCTCTGATTTCAGAAATGGATGGGTAGGGTCTGACTCTAACCACATAAGGACTACATGTGGTATGGTTCCCAGAATTAGGTCCTTGATGATGGTTTATCGTTGAATTATGTAACGGATAATAGTTTATTTGAAATTTTCAAAAGATAATAAACTACATTGAACAAATTAGGCAAAGATTGCCAATAGAGTGACCATTACTTTTGCTGAATAGTTATAATTATAAAATCAAATCCTGATTTGCTCTGTTGGGTACCTCAACATCTAAAGGAAATGTTATTAAAGAAGCTTACAAATGAATAATCATTCCCAACAACTCACAGCAGCACTCACAGCATGAAAGTGTAAGAAATAGGGAAAGTTTTCAGGGAGAGAACTGATTAGGGTGAAGATGATTCTCTGTCAGAAGAACGTATTGTGCAAGTGTCCTCTAGAGAAAAAATTTTCACCTGAAAAAAAACAGGATTATGAACACCACAGAACTGTAGATTGCAGGACAGTGATCTTATTAAGAACCAATGCTAATTTGCACACTGTCTCCTGCTGAACTAGAAGCAAGTTTACCACTGGGTTTGTTAATTTACGCAGGACACCATTATCTTTGGTTGGACTTAATGCATCAGAGTAGAGGTCATTAACTGCTGGGTTCATGATTATCTAGCATGAATTACAGACAGTATCACAAAAATACATTTGTTCTGAAGGTTCATTTGTCCTCATGTAATTTTTTCCCTATTGGTGTTTAAATCCATTTTCAAAACTGTAGGCATCGTGTCTTTTGTTTGTTTGTTTGTTTGTTTTTTCTTCATTAACTATTCATAAAATTAATGCAATTTTAAATAAAAATAAAGTGCAATAGAATGTGCTTTGCATTTAAGACAAGTAATACACAGTCAGTTTGATTTTCCAATTCACAATAGCAGGCATAATTACAATGTAAGCTCATAATTACAATTATAAGCAAATCAATGATTTAGGTAGCTCAGTACTGGGGAAATAAGTGGATAAAACTCTGCCTTGGGTACTATACCATGGATTTATCTAAGCTATCCGCTGGACTTCTGGAGCCTTTACTGTACCCTAAAATGTTGTTGGGGAAAGAGAGTATGGTCTCCAATGACAGAGAGTCAGTGGAACACTGTTTTAAAGTATAGCTCCATAAAATCTTACATCCACGAGAAATCAGGAACTTGAAAGTGTATTTAATAGAAATATTTGTGTTTTCTGGTTAAGTAAACACATTTTCATAAAGATCTATGCTCAGTCTATTTTACTTAAATGGAACCAACCATCTACAAATTCATTTACAATTTTTAGATCTGTACAAGCACATTCCTAATAGCAGGGAACACTATTGTGTCTCTGCATGATATCTTTAGAAAGAGGTGAATTTTCATTTATTTAATGCAAATATTCATACAAGGTAAACTGCTTAGGCATATATGGAACATGCTTTCATGGAAGCTTTGTGGCAACTGGAAAATAACGTAACATAATTGTACAATAAATGGAATGCTGCAGTTTCAAAATTACTCATGCTATGGTGCAGTGCCTGAAAAAGAGTATAGGAAGATTGAGATATTATTTGCTGATTTTTGAGCTGCTTTGCTTACAAGTGATTTCATTCTAGTTTTATGTGTATTTTAGAAATATCTCTTTTGTACTAGACAAATGTCAACAGGGAAGATATACCTCATCTTTTCTGAATACTTTCAGAGCTCTGGATACTGAAAGTTGTTTGCATTGTTATTAGAGCTAGGTGAACTACTTCATCTATATAAACTACTTGCATCAGCTCTGTTTTTTTAAACAAATTTAGCCCCATTTCAGTTCACAAATTTTATATAAATAGAGATTTTGTGGTTTTGAAATGATTTCCATTCCAAGTTGTTTCTCTTTTTTTATGCAAACAATTTAAGTCTTATGGTTTGTCATGAATTGCTTACTATGACTATAGTTTTGATTATTTCTGCCTGTTGTTATTCACTTCATGTTACTGCTTACTTGAATAACATAGTGTTTTTTCCTTGTCTGCATAGTTGAAATATTCATGAGGAAAAGAAGGACTTGAAAAGTTAAGTGTGGTAAAGTACATGTGTGCAGGTGTTCCTGTACCCAAACATTCTGAAAAACAAAGAGTATCTTGTAAGAGTAGTCATGAAAACTAAACAAAGAGTTTATATCCATATCAAACTGAATTAGCCTTCTGTGATGGAATGGTAGGCTGGGTGGATAAGAGGAGAACAATGGATGTTGTCCACCTTGGTTCAGCAAGGCTTTTGACACTGTCTCCGGTAACATCCTCATGGATAAGCTTAACTAAGTCAGTATCACTCAGGAGGAGTGGCTGACACACCAGAAAACTGTGCTGCCATTCAATGAGACCTGGACAGGCTAGAAAGTTGGGCGGTGAGGAACCTGATGAAATTCAACAAGAGCAAATGTAGGGTCCTGCACCTAGGGAGGTATAACCTCATACACCAGTACAGGTTAAGGGCTGACCTGCTGTAAAGCAGTTCTGTAGAGAGAGACCTGGGAGTCTTGGTGGACAACAAGTTGACAATGACCCACCCTTGTGGTCAGGAAGGCCAGTGTTTCCTGGGGTGCATTAAACAATGCATGGCCAGCAGGTGAAGGGAGGTCATCTTCCCCCTCTATTCTGCCCTGATCAGGCCACATCTGGAGTACTGTATCCAGTTCTGGGCCCCCCAGTTCAAGAAGGACAGGCAACTACTGGACAGAGTCAAGCGGAGGGCTACAAAGATGACCAAGAGAATGGAGCACGTCTTTGATGAGGAAAGGTTGAGAGACCTGGGTCTGTTTAGCCTGGAGAAGAGAAGACTGAGAGGGAATCTCATCAATGCTTATAGATATCTAAAATGTGGGTGTCAAGAGAATGGGGTCAGGCTCTTGTCAGTGATACCCAGTGATAGGACAAGGGGCAATAGACACAAGCTAGAACACAAGAAGTTTCATACAAACATGAGGGAAAACTTCTTTACTTGGAGAATTCCAGAGCACTGGAACAGGCTGCCCAGAGAGGCTGTAGAGTCTCCTTCTCTGGAAATATTCAAAACCTGCCTAGATGCATTCCTGTTCAGCCTGCTCTAGGTGAGGAGGGTTGGACTAGATGATGTCCCAAGGTCCCTTCCAACACCTACAATTCTGTGATTCTGTAAATTTGTGGCTCAACTTATTGAAGCTATAGAATTCTTTGTTTAACTGGTATAACTTTGATATACATAGTACTTCAGTTACGACTGACTCTATCGGGTCATCCGCGGTATAGGAACTGCTTATATGAAGAAAATAAGGCAGACTGCTGTATTTGTGATAGTTGTCTAGCTTAAGATTGGGGAATACTAGCTATTAACAAGGCTGAAAACAAAAAACAAGCAGTGAATGGAGTTAACTCTGTACCACACAGGATGCCACATGGATAAAGATGAAACTGAACAGGAAAAATTCAAGCCTAAACTCTTTTGTTTATATTGAAAATTGTTATTTGGACTTCTCTGTTACTTTTGAAACAGTTCAGGTGGAGGAACAAGAAAGGGATGAAAAAAAGAACTGGAGAAGGGCTTTTCATACCCTCAGAGCTCTAGATGCTTAGTATTCACACATACCAATTGGCTTAAGCATTCTCTGTCTTTTTTATAATGAAAATAAATTTTCTACTATTGAAAAATAATTTCAGAAGGCCCAGATAGGTGCTTTTCTTGAGAGAAAGGGAATTCTTAAACTATATTGCCTATGTTGAACTGGCACTAAATATTCTAGTGACCCCAACTACTAGGATACAGAAATGTGTCCCAAGAAACTCATTTACAGAAATCATCTACCTCAGGAGAAACAATGTTAAACTGAATTAGGAGAGCTCCTCCTGCAAAACAACAAGAAACTCATCGATGAGACCTATTAGCAGAATTGCATGATATAGCACCTAAAATTGCTCTGCTAAAATTAGCTTGGTAGAAATAGACTCCAATATATCTGTAGTTATTTACTATCATGAAGCATAAAATAGAGTGCTGACTTCTTTTTCGTTTATGAGCACGCCATATTTGCTTTGCTGTAGATACCTAAACCAATAAAAATGCTTACTGTGTTGTAATCCAAAAATGATTGCCAGGAACAATGTATCTCTCCCGTGTTTGGAATTTTAAATAAGACTAGAAGGTTATAAAAAATCATAGCAAATAAATTTGAGGAAGGGCTTATAAACATGGAGTTTGCAGACAAGTTTTGTACTATTGTACAAGGACAAAAAAAAAAGAAGTCTTCTGGCATAAGAACTGACAGATTGTGTTAATGTCTGCAATTGAAAAATTAAAAGGACTTAAGCCAAATGATACAGCATGTGTAGATGATGGCATTCTTCATATCCAGGAGGAGGTCACTCCACCTGTGGAGGAAGTGCTGGCAAGATGTTTATCTGACTTTATTGAAGTCAGATATAATTTAGGCATATGAGGGTGGGAAGAAGGTGTGTAAATAGTAAGTCCTTCATTTTGTTTCATTTCCTTCATTCCTTTTTTATCATACCTTCTTTCATACCTGAAAAATGAACTCTTTTTCATGCAAGAACAATAAAGCATAAAACAAATTAATTGCCTTCAGACACTTCTGCCATTTATATAAGCAGTCACTGTATTCATAGAATCATATCTTTATCTTCTTGTTTATTTACATTATTTAGGAAAACATAAGCATAAATGCTGTTGTCCTTTGGCTGTATTTATTTATTCCAAGAGGTGGTGTGAGTTCACCAAATCTTTACTTGTGAGTTGATTAGGTTTTTTAAAAGTATAAAAAATGACACTTTATACAGCATTATTAACACCGCTGTTAAAAGATTCAATAGAAGATTTACTGAGAATGATTTTAACTCTAGTCACTTAGAAACTGATGCTTACTGACATAATGCCCTCGAGTAGTTACAGTATAAAACATGCAAATGTAATGATAGTTTTCTTATAGATGATAAGTTAGAGGAAAAAAGAGTTTTGTAATAATTGCAATACTTATAATGAAACTATAATGTTAGTTTACTCCCCATTACTCTCTTCATTTATTTATTTGAAATATACCAAAGAAAAATACTGAAAGCAAGATGAGAATTTTAATGAATTTTTTTTTTCTGCTTCCAGACAGGTATATGGAAAGGCAATGTGTATAATTTGTTGAGTTACACAGAATAAAAGTGTTATTGTATGACCGCTAATGGAGTTCTTTGACATACCACTAGATCTGACCAAATTATTCCTTACAGATACATTATCTAGCATATTTCACCTTTTTTAATGTTCTCGAACCAAACTTGACTTTTGTAATTGTCCATATTTGAAAGTATTCACAAACATGCAACACTGTACACAGCTACTTATTATCAGAGTCCACAAGCCTGAAGCAGACACTTGGGCTTTCTGACCTGTTATATGCCAATACATATCCCTCATCAGTGAGGGCAGTTTTTCTGAAGATTGGCCCTTTTTCAATCAATATTTTGGTGCCTTGCAAGGCAGTATGTATCTTCCACTGAAAAGGCTCACCTTGACATATGTAGGTCAATGTAGATTTGTAACCCCTTTCTTTAAAAGAGTAAGGCTAGGAGGTGAAGAGAAATTATTCCCCACAGTAAAAATACAGCCACCTGAAGAAGTGTCAATGATGGCATCTCACTTCTACCAAAACCAATTGTTTTATAGCTTGTGCAGTCATCCAGTGCAGACAATTGTTTTAAGTGCCCCATCACTTCAATAGGTGCCTTATGCCTCAAACTGTATATTTTTCTGGAAGGAGGTGGGGTTTTCAGTCCAGCTGAATCTTTTCCACTTTTCATGCAATACTTGGTGTCCAGACACTTCATTTCATTCTTTAGGCTTGTGACTGCAACACTCACCTTGCAGTGGGGAGACTGGAATTCAGCTCTTTTGCTATTTAGTTTGACTGGTTTCCTCAGTGGAAGCTTTCAACCTGTGGGTTAGCCTTGTTTGCTTTTACATTGTGTCTCTCTCTTGCCTAGTGAACAGTTCTTACCAACTACAATTCATCATGCTAGGTACTTTTAAGGTACTGAGAGTTGTCTTCTTCAGCTTCCTCAGTGGCATATGCTCTGTGTGTCATGGTGGGTCCAGGTGGGTTTGGCCAGGTCAGATGCAAAGCTGTGCAGTGTTATCGCATTGCTGTGTGGCACTGCCCTGCATCTGGTGTCATAGTCACATATAGTGAGGAGAAGTCATAACGAGGAAAAATAATTAGCTCAACATGAAATAACCAGTCTGTAACTCAAAAAATTATCTAAAAATTTTTGGAAAAAAAGCTTCAGCGGTATTTACACCAGTGACCTGAAACTCCTGGGAGAAAAAAAAAAAAAAAAAAGATTGGTATGCATCAGGTAATCAGGTATTACCCAGGCTAGGACAAATTATTAATTCTTTTTCAAAGGTATGTTCATCTTTATATACGTGCTTGAAGGCTCTATTTGACACAACTAGGATTAAAAACACAGTGCTGCTGGGCTCCTTGCTAGTATCAAGGGTTAATCAATTATTGCTATACTATTGCAGTGAAGCTTTATAATAAAGACAGTGAATCTATTTGATGAATTTCAGACTACAAGAGAAATGTAAGTGTATTTGTTTTGTCACTATTTATGAAATTTGACCTACAATGAAATGTTGCCTTTTGTTAATTTCTACAGATGACTGCATTTTGTACTACTGAAACAAATAAAATTTCCCATAACTTCACCGCAGAATTAACCTCAAATCTATAAACAAAAAGTTTAAATGAGACATTTTCCTTGAGTTGGATTATGGAAAAAATATCCTGCATCAACCCCTTCTCCCTTCATTCATGCATTTACGTTTCTATTTAAAATAATGGTGGTACACTTGGATGAACAGGACTTGCCTGTGCCAGAGGATCTGGTTATTAAAAATGAGCTCAGAGGAACAAGATTGGCAACATTAGAAGTACACCAGAAGTAACCAAAATCAGTAGAACTAACCATATAAACAAGAGCTTGCAAAATCAGGTGCTTTGTCTTTGAGAAAAAAAAAATATAGAAAAGAGAAGCAGAAGAATAGAATATTTACCACTCCCTTAGTGAGAATAAATATGCTTTGGAAAGAAAGCAGTTTCCCTAGATCTGATTTATCCGGGGTGGCAGGAGGATTTACACAACAAAAGACAAAACCATTTTATAAAATTGGATGCAATGTGTGTTTACAAAGTGGACATTTCCTCTTGTCCCAGTGAATAACATAAGGGTCTTATATGCCATTTTAGTTCACAACACCTGTGATGAATTATTTGTAAATGCAATGAATAACATTACTAGGGACATGTCAAATTATACGTTGATAATGAATTTTTGGATGCATCTGCTATGTAATTGTTCCCAGCGGATGTGTATTCATCTTCACCTGGCATTATTTTCCTGATTTTGGGGTTTGGTTTTTATTATGCATTTTCATTTCTATCATAATTGTTACAGTGATCCCTGTTCCTTTGTTCTAATCAGGTCCCTTTAATGGTGTTGCACATTCTGAACAAAAGAGGAGGGGAAAACACACCAGGCTATTGGCAAAACAAAACACTGGTCTTTATTTGTGACTTTCTAAGTGCCTGCTTGGCCTCAGAAGGTTGGGTGGTGTTGACAGGGACCAGTTGTTTCCCTGAACGTGTCTGCCAGCTGCTCCAGGCATGTGTTCTGCAGAATAGTAGGTGAATAAATGCTGAAGGCTGCTCTGCTGACAGACAGGTACATGCTGCTTTTACTAAGTGCATCTGAGATTTTTTTTAAAAGGTAAATATAACAAATTAGTAGCATTAGATGGTATGGTTTTTTCACAGCACTCTGATATACAGAAACACTCGCAATGAAAATATCTGTCATCAGTTATGGTTTTAGTAAGCGATCCTACGTTAATTGTATTTACACAAATTTTCTCTATAACATACTGTTTATTATCCAGAGGTCCTTTTTACTTTAAATATATTTGTCTCTCAATAGAAGTAATTTCAAAAGGCTGCCACAATCAACTCATCAAATACTGGATCAATATGTGTAGAACTTAGGCTTTTATTAAAATTTTACTTTTTTTCTAATTCAGTAAATCATTTACAGTGTGTGACTGAAACTGTTTTCCACTTGGAAATATTTGCCTTACACTTTACACCCCTTTGACTTCTGTATCAGTACATGCAGCAGCTGACACTTCTCTCGCTGGGTGGTGGAGTGAACTACATGAACAATGTTGGCTGTAGTCAAAAGAACAGTCTGTTTCTGGTCTTTTCCAGAGTTTCAGGGTTTCTGTTCCAGGACTACTTTTGACAGAGAGGAAATCACTGAACTTCATATTTAGATTTGATTTTTTTTACCCCCCTGAATTAAGAAGGATGGGTTTGGCCCTGCCTATGAAAAATGACAGCTGTAAATTTTTAAACAAACCTTAATTAAAAAAACCACTACAAAGTCTGAAATAACATCCCCTCCCTCCCTTCCTCCCTCCCTCCCTCCCTCCCTCCC
>BJBW01003563.1:890481-930904 GCA_004320125.1 Scolopax mira
TTCCTTCCTTCCTTCCTTCCTTCCTTCCTTCCTTTTCTTCCTCCCTCCCAATACTATTTAACTGGTTTATGGCTGTTATTAACCAAAATACTCCATTCTCTTTTGTGGATGACAAAATTGAGGGGTACTCTCAGCTGAGCTCCCTGATTTTGAAGCACTCATTGGTGTTTTAGGTTTTTTTATGTTTCTTTTAAACATTTGTACATTGCTACATTGAGCCTGACAGTTCCATGTGATACCATTCTAATCACTTATAAGACTCTGTTATAAAAAAACAATCAACAAAACAACAAAAAATATAAATATTTCACTTTCTGAAAGGGGATATAATATGAAGGCAAAATAAAACTGGTCTCTTTAATCAACTGTGTTTGTATTCAAAATAATTCTAAACTATTTTTCCCCCAGTGTTTTAAGATCAGTGCCCCTGCACACAGCACAGAATGCAGTTACACAGTATGCACCTATTTTTCTTTTCTTTAATTGTGAATGTGAAGAATAAACAGTGTTACATCACAAATATTAGTTTGCAGTAATTTTTACGGGGCTACAGAACACACCTTCAAAAAGAGCATTGGATGAATGCAGATTATATTGTATTTCTTCACATTAAATAATTAGAAAGTTAATAATAAATTGGCACTAATGTAGAAAGTTGTTTATTTATAAGGCTTAATAGCTATTAAGCCAATACCAACCAATACTTTGTCCATGGACAGCACCTCTTAATAACATTAACACCTCTTAAAAAACATTAATGAGCTAAATGTTAGGGACACACAGAACTAAATTTTTCTATTTATTATGCTAGCCTGGACTAGGAAGATAGGTGTATTTAACCTTATAGTTACTTCAAGAAAATTGAGAACAGAATCCAGTCAAACATGAGCTGTTCAATATTAATGCTTTGTAGATATGTTGCAGTAGAGTTTGATTTGTACTTAGAGAATATATTTACAATTCGTATGTAGATATAATTGTTTTTCTCTTTACTATCAATTTGCATCAGGAGGTTTAATATAATATCTATTCACAGTTATTTAATAATTTACACTGGTTTTTCCTGTTGAAATCTAGCTTTTGAGTTTCTTTAAAAAAAGATATACAGCTCCTTTATGATGCATATTTGGGAGTTAGCCTGAATGGCAACAATAGTCATACATAGCAAAATATTTAATTTAATCATTCATTAGTCTAATATATCTGTTTCTGCTCTGATCCTGCAAATTTCTAATGAGGCAATTGAATATCTTCAGATTTTGTTCCTCTGGGATTTTTTCATCTGTCATGACAATTTTGTCTGTTTCCAAAAAATTATAAAAATGAAAACCAAGTGGCTCAGTTTACAAAAGCTATAATAAAATAAATGCCATTTTCTTCATTGTGGTAAACCAATTAAATCTAATTTCTCCTCTGTTTCCATACAGGAACAACAGCTGTACATGCCATCCATGGGTAATTAATTGCTTCCAACTGCCTGCCAATGAAAGGGGTATTTCTTTACAGGGGTGACACAGCACAACACGGGCCTCTGAGTACATCAGAGCACATCAGATCACGCAATGTGGGACATCCTACAAGGCACATATTTCTGCACGTACAGCTGAAGAAAAGCACATGCCCCTGCGGTCCATGGCCTACAGCTGGGCTTGCTCTAGCTGTGGAATGACCATGGGGGTTTGGCACACAGACTGCCTAGGGGGCACCCCACAGAGATGGGCAGCAGAGGTCATGGTTTGCACCACAAAGCTGAGCAGGTAAGATGTACAGCAGCCTTCCATGGTGTCCCTGCTGCCAAAGACAACCACCTTCAAGCAGCAAGGAGCCATTGCTTCAGAAAAGGGATGCGCCGTAATACAGGTCTCACCAACTTTCAGCAGTAGTTGAAGTTCCAAAAAAAAATGAGGTGCATTGTGAAAGGGAGACTGGAATTAGTGTCCCAAATGTGTCTTATCAACCTCTTGCCCCTCAATGGATAAAGTGAATGATTTTCTTTTGGAAGAGGACGTACAATCAAAGAGACTACTACTATAACTGGATTGTGTCTGGTCTGGCTTGTTACAGAAATGAGTTTATATGATCCAGAGACAGCAAGGTAGCCATGTGGCTCAAAGTTAATAACAAATGACATTTTTTCTTCTTTTTTTTTCTGTTTGAAAAATTCATTATAAAGATTTCATGTAAGAGATTTTTTCCATCTCCATTAGGGAAAAAAATGAAAGATGTTCGAGTTGAGCAGGGGGTGGGAGGGGTAGGGTGGCACACGGAAACAGCTTTTATTGTTTACCCTTGAAGTTCAAAAGAAATGGTGTGTGTGCCAAGCCTTTGTAAAAGCAGAGAATAAACAAACATTTTTCAGCGAAAAATGAAAGAAATTGCACAGGTTTTTAAAAAGGTACATTGTTTTTCAGGCTTAAGCCATTGAGTTAAAGCTTTTAGTGTCTTTATTCTGACATGTATTTCTTTATTTGGATTTTCAGGTTCTGTTCTCTGTATGCATGGATATGAGTACAACTTTTAAAACTGTATGTATATGAAAGAGAGGAGAGGAGACTTGATCCACCAGTGTATCATCAGTTGATACACTGATCTGATGTAGGAGAGAAAACATGGAAGTCTTTGAAACGACACAAATGTAAAACTGGAGTAAATGAGAAGAAAATTTGATATGTGGACCAAAATTATAACACACTAATAGCTTTCAGAGTCCTACTGGTTCAGACACATGGTCAATGTAGTTCAGTACTCTGTCTGACAGTAGGGCAGGAGACACTGTTAGGCACAACACACAAGCTCACAACTTCTTACAGTCAATTCCCTTCATGTTCCCCCGCTGCTGCACTAGGGATATTAGAATCCCTGCCTAGTTTTTGTAAGAGCTATTTGTCGAGCTGTTGCTTTCTGAACGTGTTTACACTGTCTGTCCTCCACAACCTTGTGTGGAAGAAAGTTTCTGAAGTTATTTGCTCTGAAAATATTATTTGTTTTTAGATGACTCCTCATAGGTTTTAGCGAGTAATGCTTGTTCCTGTATTACAGAATCACAGTATCACCTAGGTTAGAAGGGACCTTTTAAGATCATCTAGTCCAATGAAAAAACAAAACCAAACATCACAACAAAACCACAAACAAACAAAAAAGCCCCACATAAACCTCCCACCACACCCAAAAGAACCACCAACCCAACCCTAGTCCATATCCCCAAGTACCATGTCAACTTGTCTTTTGAATACCTCCAGGGATGGTGCCTCAACCACCTCCCTGGGCAGCCCATTCCAATGCTTGACAACCCTCTCAGTAAAAAAATATTTCCTAATATCTAACCTGAACCTCCCCTGGCGCAACTTGAAGCCATTACCCCTTGACCTATCATCTGTGACCTGGGAGAAGAGACCAACCCCCGCCTCTCTACAGCTTCCTTTCAGGTAGTTGTAGAGAGCGATGAGGTTTCCCCTCAGTCTCCTTTTCCTCAGACTGAACAACTCCAGCTCCCTCAGCCTCTCCTCATAAGACTTGTGCTCCAGACCCCTCACCAGCTTAATTGCCCTTCTCTGGACCCACTCCAGCACCTCAATGTCTTTCTTATGGTAGGGGCCCCAAAACTGGACACAGTACTCAAGGTGGGGTCTCACCAGAGCTGAGTACAGGGGGACAATCACCTCTCGGGTCCTACTCACCACACTGTTCTTGCTGTTGGATGCTGTTGGCCTTTTGGTCACCTGGGCACACTGCTGGCTCTTGTTGAACAGTTCTATATTCAAAACATCTACTTATTGATAAACCTTGATCACAATTGTCCCCAGCTATCTTTTCAATCTCAGACTTCTTAGCCTCTCCATCTGCAGTTGATCCATCTTCTCGATTACTTTAATTACCTCCTCTGTTTCTCCCCAATTTTATGGCACCTCTCTTGAGACATGGAGACCAGAACTGCACATATTACTAAAAATGTGGGCATGTAGGCACACCTATATTTTTATATGGCAGCAAAATCATATCTTCTGTCTTGTTCTAAAAACCTTCTCTGATGATGTCCTACATTTTGTTGGTTTTGACTGCTACTGCCCAGTGAGCTCATAACCTGAGAGACTTCAGCATCATGGGGTATGGCTCAGATTATTCTTTCCTGATGCATTACCTTAAATTTATCTGCATGGAAACCCATTTGCCTTTTCCTTTGCTGGTCAGTTTTGCCACTTTCTTGTCAGCTCTGAAGTTACTTCAGCCAGTTAACAGTTACTTTTGACCACACAGAATTGTTTTTTACTGCCCTCAGACTTGGAGATTTCGCTACACACTCTCTTCTACAGGTCATTGATGAAAATATTTAATGAGACCATTGTTAGTTTCTATCCCTCATGGACCTTGCTGCTGAAAAGAAACTATCCATCCTGTAAAAATACCCAAAATCTCTACCCTTTGCTTTTTACTCTCTGACCAGTTTGCAATCCATAAAAGACATTTTCTCAAGATCTTTGATAATTGGCTTTCTTTACTACCCCTGTCAAAGACCTGTTGAAAATCCAAATATATTGTCCTCTTTATCCTATGTGCTTACTGAATCCTTCACAGGACTCCAGCAGGTTAGAGAGGCCGAATTTCCTATTGTAGAAGTCATGCTGATTCTACACAGTTTCTATCTGTGTATTCAGCAATCATCTTACTCTTTATTGCAGTCTATCCCCTTACTAGGAATTGAAGGGTATGAGAACAGCTTGTGATTCCTGAAAAGCTTAATGAAAGATCTGTACAATTTTTCTGTAAATCATGTCATGCACATGCTCTTTGTAATACAGCTTTTTAATATCATAAGCATTATTTATTATTACAAATTCATTAGGAATGGAAGTTTTCTACTTGCCAGTTTTCATACCCTGCTGCAGAATTCTCAATTATTCAATAACTCTGAAGGAAGAAATTGGAATTAAAAGGTGTAGACATGGAAAGAATGTGATTGTGCATTATGCTTTTTTCGAGCACTCCAGGTCTTCTCTAGAACCCAGTCTTGCACTCTGTGCATCAATGGGAAGTTTGACCTGTGTCAGGAGGCCAAGCTCTGGGACCCCTCACTCATTTCACAGAATAGCATAGTAGCATATTAAATTTGGCCTTGGCAATTTTATCCTAGTTTTCCTATAATAAGAACCTGTCTAAAGAATTTGCAGAAAAATTATACTTACAAACCAGTGTTCCTGGTAAAGCTTATCGTTAGAACCTACACATTTTTTACCCAGACATGTCAACCACCAAGATCAGTGTTTCTCCTTGATTACAAGCAATAAAACAAATAACTGAGCTTTGCTACTCCATGGTCTGAAATACTGGTCTTCTTTAACCCAAAGAACATGATCAATATTTCGGTAGTTTGCATATGTCTGTTATGGATATATTAAATACACTGCATACGCACAATAAAACTACAGTCACTTCCTATAAATTCTATTCTGTGTACACATATAAACCACTGCAATTTAGTTATTTACTGGGTACTACAAGAGCTATAAAATGCCACTTTCTAAGAATACAACTGAGGCTTAAGTCAGCATTTTTATGATATCATCTGTACTGGGAAAACATTAAAGGCTCAATATTTAATAAACATAATAAACATCCCCATGAAACAAATTGTTCATAAACTACCTGTTTAATTTTTCAGGGTTCCTGAACCACATATTTTCTTATTAGTTGTGAGCCTGCTGGGTTGCAGGATAGATAGGGCCTGTCAGGGATAGAATATAATGTAGCGGTTTTATGAATTATTTCTGTGAGGAAAAGCCTATTACAGCTGACAAGAGGATGATGATATTAGCCCATCATCATTCAGATGGCACCACCCTTCCCCCTTTCATCCATCAGACCTCTTGTATGGAGGCTGAAAGCCATACAGTCTTTGCATAGCCAACACAAAGACAAATACTGCTCTTTTTCTGCGTCCATGAAACATTTAGTATTTCATTTTGAATCATGGCAGATGACAGTAACAAATGGCCTAATGAATCTCCCTTATTGTCCCCTGTGAATCTGAAGATGAGCTAAAAGTAAAATCTCTGTTTCTTTTTTTGGACATGCTCATTTGGGATTGAAAGGGTTCTGCTGCATTCTAAATAGTGTTCCTCTGTTACTGAAAATTAGACCAATAAACAAGCAAGTAACTTCCAAACCACAAAGCTATACTGCTGTAGGCCATTTTTCACCCTGTACCTGACGCTATTTTGGGGAAGTGCTGCAGTGAACTTTGGCACAAAGATCGAAAGTAATGCACATATGTGAAAAAGAGATATGTAAACCCAGTAATAAAACTATGTGATGAAGTTCTGTATTAGAAAACTATAGTAATATGTCAGTGGACATCACGAATTATAGAGCCATTTTTAACACTTTTTTTGTTTTATTTAAAAGAGAAATGATGTCCACACTTTACTGCAAAAATATGGCATTGCCTTTACTAATACTTTGTAATATCTACTTACTTTACAAGATCTGATCATCTAAACATGTCTTTAAAGAGGATCATCACTAAAAAATCATTGTACATGATCATTCCCTTCTTACTGCCATTACCTCCCAACCTCCAAACTGAACATCAATCATTACACAACCATCTTGCCTTCATTTGCCCATGCAGGAAATTTTACAGGCAGAAATGAATAATGGGGTTAGAAACAGTTTAGTAAGCACTGTGTGATAAAATGCTCTTATCACAAGACACCTTGCTCTCATTGGTCCAGGTGTTACTTCAGCTGTTACATCAGCAGGTAATTGCTGCACCTGTACCTCATCTACTGCTCTGACTGTCTTGGGCACAAGCTGAGCCACGGCTCGGGTCTCACTGGGCTGCATCTTGCTCTTGTTGCGCTCTTGCCATTCATTCCGGCACAACTGGATCCAAAATCTCAAGTTGACCATGTTTGCTGGGCAGGTATGCTTGGGGTGGGCCATATGGTTTTAGTTCCCTGTCTCCATTCTGATTTCAGGTCAGAAACAGAAATGCAAGTGCAGTCCCTCAGCATGCCTTAGTCTCCTTTCAGAGGGCACCTAGATATAGAAGTACAGAGGGAGCTGCAATGCTCTGCAGTAAGGTCCACCTATTTGGATGATGAGGAAATTAAGACTATGAACTGTAGCAGAGACACAGGAAACCTTAGTCATGTTGGCCCCATGTATACTTTGGTCTGGTTCCAAGATGTTCTGATGTTCTGTACAGGCATCTATAGTATGACTAAAGTCTTTGGGATGTAATCTATTAGCTCATTTTTACCAGAAAGCTATCCTATCTCTTTCATGGATGTATACAATGATAGCAAGCTCACATTTGCTCGCTTTTACTTGAAAAAATATTCCCTTCCATTTATTTCAGTTTTTTCTTCCTTTTAACCGGTTTCATCTGTCCCCAAAATATTGTGATTCATTGAGCTTTGCTCTCCAGTAATGTCTCCCCTGATGCCCTCTCATGCAATGCACAGATTGTCCTTTAGAAAAGCACAAGGCAGAGGAATGGCAGGAACTCCTTTACATTTATTATGAAAAGTTGTGAAAGTACTTCATCAGAAACTGCTTGTTTTCTTTTGTCAGGGGAGCTAACAAAAATGGCTTGCTTTATGTATGAAACTTTTTGCACAGCTCTGTTTGTATCTACTGTAGGCACATGTGCATTTTTGACATGACAGATCATAATGGCTCTTTCAGAGCCATTACAGTTACTAAGTAAATCCTTCTTAGTTCAAGTACATATAATTGATTCCCATAGACTGTAATAGCTCCAAAACCAAGGCAATACCCTTACCAAACATAAAAGCAGTGGCAGGACTAATACATAATAGCAGTCAGTTTTTACCACCATGGTACTAGAAAATGATGCAGTGCTAACAACACGGCTTTTTTATTTGCTGATTTTTTGGCACAATAGAAGGGCAATAATTCCATGGTATCATTCCTGCATAGTCCTGGTAAAACTGTAAATCCTCAAGTATCACCGAAGTCATCTGAGATTCCAGATGGAAAATAAATGAAGGGCTTGTCCATTCTATTTCTCTGCATACAAATATTCTGGTACAGTTTACTGGGGCATGAACAAGCTTTTTTTTTTTTTTTCTTGTAAATTCGGGATGAAAAATAAAAGCAAAAAACCCCACCAAATAACTTTAAGAATGGTACCACAAACTGTAAAGCAACAGTAATTTTGGCAGCATTCAGTACACTTTAAACTATAGAAAAAAGGAGAAGGATCTCCGTTATGTCTACAGTCCTCTCCTGTACTCAGAATGCTGCATATTTGTATTGCTCACAGAGGAATTGTGCAAAACCCTTTCCCAAGCAGCTTGGTGAGCAGTGGTAATACAGAGCAGGAATTACATTTTTTAATGTAATAGTCTGCTCCTCCTCAGCATGTCTGATAGATTCAAGAAACAGCTTGGCAACATATATCCCTGCCTTCCTACTGCATAGAGGTATGCGAAAGGATAATCTCTGTGCTCACAAACAGACATGACCAATGACCCTAAAAGGAAGGAGAGCACCAAATGATATATTGACAAGAAGGGCCATTTTCTTTCACACACAGAAAATAGGTAGAGGGCAATAAGAACCTTCTCCTTCTCTTTCTTTTTTTTTTTTTTTTTTAAATTGCTTTTGAAGAAAAGACAAGTTTTTAACATTTTTTTTTCATTCTGAAAGAGTTTATATTACAATAGAAAAAGGTGCTGTAAACTTCAAGGAGCTAATGTACCTTCTGTAAAGAAGTCTCAGTGGAGATCATAGAAATTTCACATGACTCTCATATGTTAATAATGTCTTTGAATATAAAATCCAAATTAAAAACTAGAGCTGAATAAAATACTTTTGTTAAAAGTAACATTTTGAAATGCTGTCAGTAACTATCATAAATATTTGAGAAGTTAATATTTTAATCTTCAACTATAGCTCTGAAAACATTTTTAGTGACAGACAGTGCTTCATTAATAGAGTTCTGTATGTCTAATTGCTTTAGGCAAAGTGGGTTGCATTATTTTGACACATGACATGCAATTAGTACATGGTCACACGGCTAAAGGAAGATTTTACACCTTTTTTCCTTCTATATTCAGAGTGGATAATTAGCATATTTTTTCTGCTTAGAATAATCATCAGAGCCTTAGATCAGAAATTGCCTAATGAGGTAAAATTTCTGTTGTTGACATTAATACATGTGACATTTTTTTTCAGTTGTAAAAGTAAACCTACTGCTGTCATTTCATTTACTCTTTCTAGCGTGTTCTTAAGATTCAGCTATAGTTTTTTAGCATCAAGCCATTGAATAATCATATCTTTTCAACAGAAAGAGACGAATGATGTTTTTATATTTTAGCATATTGGCTTGATAGTGATATTTTAAGGAGATTAAATTTGGCTATAACCTGCAGTCACCCTAGGTAGATTGCGATTCTCTTAACACAAAAGGTAAACCATGATTACAATATACGTGCTCCTTGCTTCTGAACTTTTTTCATATGCTATACAAAAAATGGAAACTCATTTTACTCAGTCTGTAGGCTGTGTGTAACACTCCTATAATGAAAGTCTGTCTTTTTGCATAAAAACATATTTTGATTACCTTCTGTTGAAGAAATAATGAAGATTTATTATAGATAAGCTGATGTAACAAAATACATTGGCTACAGAAATAAGTGGTTTCCTAGAGAACAGATTCTGAAAATTTAAAAAAGGATTATATTAGGTCCTTTTAAGTAGATGTTTTTTCCTTGCATTTAGCACAATTACAGAGAATCACCTTTTATGTTTAATATCTAAAGAGCATATTAACTTGGGGCAAAGAAATTGTTCTGGGTTCTTACTCCTTCACTCCTTATTCAGGCAAAGTTTTCCCTTGCAATATGCATGTTTTTTGCATGCAAAAATAAAAAAATATTTGCATGAGGTGTGGGATCTGCAATTGAGCCATATTTTCTGGATATGAGTTCTGTACTAGTTCTGGGAATATACACAGAGATTCTTCAGAACTACATTGCAAGCTTAGTGCTACCTATACCAAAGGTCTGACTTATACATGAGGTAAGCAGATTTTTTTTTAACATTTAATAGCCTTCTTTTTATTTAAATACATGGCAGAGAGAAAATACTCCTACCTTATTTCAGATATTTGATATTTACCAGGATTTACCAGGATTGAAACAGCAGTAGGGTTATTGCTTAAAATTTACAGAGAGCAAAAATGGTACAGACATTTACCTTTTTTCATAGTCAAGTAAAGTAGTATTTCTTTACTAGTAAAGGTAAAGGAAGTAAAGGTATTAAAAGCAAGCTTGTTAACTCCACAGGAAGAATGAGTTTATAGAGTGACCTGACTACTTCACAGACATTACAGGAGACCAGGATGACTATTCTGCTTTAAATATGGTCGAAATGTATTTTTTCCTTCTGGGTTTTATTGTTACGTTAATTCCAAAAGAGCAGTATTAAGTTTATCATAATGTTTTTCTTCAGCATAGGTGTCCCTGGCATTCTTTTCCTATTAGTATTTACTTTGAGAGCAGTAATTTCTCTAATATTACTTCCTTTATTACAATTTTCAACTTTTCCATACACGTGTAGAGATTGATTTTTCATCTTAGACGATGAACAACTGCTGTTTTAAATGTTACTCCATGTTACCCCACCTTGTAAGATCTCTAAAAAATCAAAAAAAGTAAAAAAAAAAAAAATACAAAAAATTGCAAAAATCTTTTAAAGATCCAAGAGATTCTGTTAAATGGAATATAACACCAAAGCAATAAGCCATGATACATACTAGCAACTGACAGGGAGCAAAGTAAAGAAATTCTCTTTTGTCACCTGCTTCACTTCCTCTTCTTAACTAATTTTCCCACAAATAATGTGGAGGTCGAAGCAGGATAGAAGATGACAAGATTGTGCTAGACCAAAACCCATTGGTGACTGCTGAATGTAATGGTAAAGGTGAAACGTCCACCTTGAACTCAGAAGTCCCCCTGCTCCTGTACCAGCCAGGTGCTTGGAAGATGCGGTCCCAGAATATATACTTCATACATACACTTACTTTGACTCTTCCCCTAACTTCTGGTCATTTATCAGGCTTGATGGGCTAGATATTCTAATTCAGTTTGAGTACTCTTCTATAGCATCCATAAAAAAGTGTATTGAAATTATTTGAAGATAAATTTTAATGTGTTTTAAGGGCTGATGAATTATTACATACGGCCATTTTTATTTTGAACATGTAAGATTATTATATTAACATATTTTCTGCTGTGCCTTATTGGTGTCGTGCATCCCTGGTACTACAGGCAGGAGAGTATGGAGCTCAGAGAGCTCATGTTACTGGTGAGTATATGGAGCACTAGCTAATCCATGCATCTTCCACTGCATTTTGGAATTACATTGTGCTGCTTTCTAAAAACGTGCAGCTTCTGATAAGGAAAAAAAAAAGCTTTCCTAAACCGCATTTGCAGTTGCAATGAGACTGTGATAGTGGAGGTTAGTGACAAGATGCAGTCATTCAGCAGCCACTCAACAAGAAACCAAACGTCCACAGATTATATTACACTGCCACAGTCTACCACGCCACAGTAAATCAATGAAGATCAAATTGGCAACCAGCGGTATGCAGAAAATCAGAAGCACTAAAGAGGGGGTCTTGGACATTTTTATTTAAGCACTGGTTTTACTAATTTTATAAAAGCTAGAGAGACTAAATAAAACAGATTAGAAATTCACAGACTAAACCTAGATGTTCAAAGATCCTCATAACTAAAGAAATATTGCTAGAAATTCTCAGAATTGCCTGAAACAAAACTGAACACATACCAGCAAGATTCATTTCAGCCAGGCCTATGTGCAAAAAAAAAATTATCTGCACATGTTTAAGGTGGTATTCAGCTAGGACCATGATACAAATAGTTAGATATTTTTGTAGTGTTGATCCTAGTCCATTATTTCTTCATTCTCCTATTACTATCACAGGTACCAGCTGATAGATATTTGAAATTAGAGTTGAGCAAATAAATGGATGTTTTGGTTCACTGACACAACTGAAAAACTGGAAGTGGAGGGAGCAAATGATCATTTAAGACTGATTAGGAAACATTGATTGTTTGGTTTTGGTTCTCCTTACCCACAGAAAAATTGTGAAAAAAAACCTGCTTCTGGTAACATGAAATGATTATTTTGTTTTCAGGTTCTGTGCTTTATTGTAAACTTATGAATATTAACTTAAATGAAAATATGAAATATTTCTCTAAAGAAGCCTTAAATGAAGAGAATTTTTTTTTTTCTATCTTGTTGTTGGCTGAAACTGTCCACCAAATTTGGCATTATTTTTGCAGGCATTTCTATTGACATAATTTTATTTTTCATGTATTGGATACAATGTATAATCACAAATATTTGCCTATCTCTTCTTGAAATATCACTGGATTAATGACTTCCAAATGATTAAGTTGGAATCACATAGGAATCATTTTGTGATTCCTTATTCTTAGGCTCTTTAGGAAAGTCAAGTCCCTGGGACACATTAAGGCAGCCCTGGGAACTGCCATAATATCTACTTCCTACTCCCTGACACAGTTCCAGAAGGCATGTAGCAGTGAAGAATCAATGAGACACATGGAAGACATTATACCTACACTATGACCCTTTTGGCCAGCTATATCTGGCACAAAGAGCAGTAGGGCAATGCTGAATCTTAGTCTTTTGTAATCACATATAAACACTTCTCAGAAATATGATAGGTTGCACTAGCCAATGTATACTGTACTTGCATATTTTAGACTTTTGAGTGCAAAATTAGGTGAGAAGGGAAATTGTGGAGATGCTATTCTGATTTTCTAGCTTTGATGAGCTTTTTTCTTCGACGTCATCCATTTTTGGGACACCACATGAATTCCTGTACTCCCAGATTAATGCACAGACAGTCAGTCCATTACTGGCTTGACTAAACTTCTCTCAGTACTAGCTACAGAATTTAATTTCAGGAAAAATTTTTAGAGGATTCTGAGATTAAAAGTAATCAGATTACCTTAATATACATTGCTTTCTATATACCTACTCATTTAAAATGTGCAGGTATAATTTAAGTGGTATGATCCTTATGAGATAAATACAAAAAGAAATTCCTTCCAGTGTTTGTTTGTTTGTTGCTCTGAAAACTTTCTATACATGCTTGGTAGAGAGAAAATTAAATATCCACGTTGCAGAATACACTGAGGTATACTGATTGTTTTACTCTCAGTTGTCTTGCTGATTAACCTGTTCAGCAGAAAGATTCCCACAGTATCTAATATAACATGCACATGTCATTTTATTGCTTTCAGGCTGGTATAATAGTTTCCCCCAGATTATGATCTTGGTTTCCTTCTTCTATAGCTGGAGCTCTTTTTGAATATAACTTTCCCTTATCTTTCAGCATGAGAATGCAGTTTCTTCCACAGTCCCTTCTATGCAACCTGGACAACCCTATTTTATAATGCCAGATTCTAAATTTTGACTGAAAACTATTCTTAAGAAATAGGGTCAGCCTCTGTGTATTCATGCACTAGATATTATGTGCCTCAGAATATTGTTCGATGCCTACACCCTGTTATATAGCCACACAACAGAAAAGGATCCAAGCTAACTGGGCAGGGGCTCATAAAAACAGTACATTGTATACAAATTTGCCAAAGTTATAGTCTCATAGATCAGTGAAAACTTTATTTTTTCACTGATTTTTTTTCAGTTGGAAACTTAACGGTGAAAGCCATTTCCAATCACGCTTTTGGCTTGATAACGCTGACTAAGGAGTTGAAATGCAGAAAATAAAACCTTTTTCATTTGTAATTCCAGAATATCTTCTTCACTTCCTTTATTCTGCAATTCTGCCAGAAATTTATGTGAGACAAATCTTAAGTACATGTGCACACACAGACCGCACTGCAAAGTAATCCTGTAAAAATCACAGGCATCTAAATTCAAAGGTTTACTCTATAAGAAAAATATTTTTGAGATTTTTAAAAATTTTATAGGTCAAGCTTCTAATGCGAACTGGAAGATGGGAATTGGAACACTCATAAAATTTTCTAAGAGTCACAATATTTAAATTATATTATATTGAAATTATTTTGCTATATAAAGAGATGCACTAAATGTAAATAGGTGCGTACTGTTGGCCTCCACTTGCATTCAACAGAGATCAACTATATTCCAAAAAAGTGCTTAATATGGGGAACAAAAAAACCCCTGCCTCAGCATAAGAGTATTCATAATGTTTTTTAGTTCAATCTTTCAGTTATATCTTACTTATAAAGTCAAAAAATCTATCAACAACACATTCATAATTTTAATGTTTCTCATTCCATGTTTTTGATTCTGATCTGCCACAATCGTTAAATGAAATTAGATTGCAGTTACCTCAACCAGAAACACAAAAAGGTTATGACTTTTTTGTTTTGAAAGTCAGAACTTAATAGCTAAAGGGCCTATTTTTCTCTCAAAGATCATCTATAACACTAATTAACAGCAACGGGAATGACATGTCTCTACTAAGAAGAAAATGTAAAATTTCATTAAAATATTTGTTAGTAATAATGCCTATTATTAAGAACTATTGCCTCTATTGGAAAGAACTAGGTCATTTTGAGAACTTTTTGTATACTACTTTTTCACATAAATTAAAAAATAAATCTGTGAACCATTTTAATAGTAGTGAGAAGGTAGGATGGGACAAAGTACATTTAGGTAACAAATAAATGTTAGAAAAGAGCTTTTCAGCTATTTCTGCTTAGAAAAATTATTTTTATAAGGTAAAATATATTTTAGTAAGCTGCTTATTGATACAGATGTATTGTTATAGCATATTTGGTCACAGAATCTGGGATTTCACAATTTATTATTTTTCTTGTTTGTATGAATCACCATTTATATAATTAATTTAAATCATAAAAATATTTTTAATATTTCAGTTTGTGTTAAATGCTTAACTTCTTGCTTGAAATTTTCTGCATTCAGGTTTTTAATTTAATTCACTTCACTTGGAGAAATAAAAAAGCTTGAAGCAATAAGACTTCAGTTAGTTCAGATTTAGCATTTGTTTTGTAATGCATAACATTTAAAGGATGGATTTTAAATATTTTGTAATTAGGCACTTGGAATTTTTTTGAAATACAGTATATCAGTCAGTAAAAACTTTTCTTATAACCCATATATAAATTATTTACTTCGATCATTTGGGAAACTAGCCATAATTATGATGACTATTTAATTATGGCTTCTGCAGAACTTGACAACAATGCTAATAAAGCAATTGAGGAGATACAAGTAGTTGATCTTAATTGGAAGAGATGACACTATTTACAAGAATAAATGACGGTAGGTAATCTCACATTCGTAATTATCAGTGATGGGCCTACTTCAAAAGATGTTGTCGTTCTTGTCTGCTTTAGCTGAGTCCCCCAAATATATGTGTTTATTCAGAGTTTACATGTCTATCTGAATTGTAAATGTAGCAATTCTTACAAGAGGCAGCTGAATTCCGTCCTGGACCTGAACCTTCAGACAGAACAAGAAAAAGCTTTTACATTTGCCACCCAAACAAACTCTATTCCCCTTTTCATCTTTCAGAGTTGTAAGCTCCAGCCTTGCAGTTTCCCAAGGAAGAATGCATTTCATTATCTGGAGCAAATGATGCCTGGCTGCTCTATAGGAATGCACTAAGCATCCATATCCTTTGATACCATATGTCTGCACCTTGCCAGGTGGAGCTCCATGTGTCCTCTGGCTCTGGAGTACTGATATTTCTCTCTCTCCCTCTCACAGACCTGGCTGACGAGCCTAGCACATCAAGAATAGTGCTTTAGAGTTCCTGACATCCAGTCAATCCCCTAGAGCAACTGCAAACCTGAACGGAGGTCTAGGAGATGATGCCATTGGGTCAGCATTTCCAAAATTAGTTATTTCATTTATACTGTCAGAATCAAGGGAACGGAATCTTATGTGCCTATTTTTTCATCACATAAAGTACAAACTTTATGTCGTGGGTTTAAAAATTGAAAATACACATAAAATAGCAAAGAGTGCTCAAATCTAGGGAATGGCTGAAATGGTGATGCACAGTGAGCATTTCCCAATGAAGAGTTTGTGAGATCCTGTGGATGTTGACTGTTCATTGCTGGGCATTTTGGGGTAATTAAGATTTTAATTGTCATAATTTCCCATTACATTCTGGCACAGATATTCAGACTGTTTTGTGCTAGGGTTTGTGGCAGCAGGGTGAAAGATACTCTACCACCCATAACTTCAACTATTGTTTTTTGTGGACCACCTCAGTTTATTGCAGGAAAAGTGAATGAAGCAATTTGAATTTTCCTATTTTGGAGTGGGTACTGTGCTTCCCACACTCTTTCTCTGAGAACAGGATTTAGATTGATCAGCAGGTACTGTAAATGAAGTCCAAAAAGAACATTGGGAACATATTTTCTGCTTGGAAAGGATATGACTCTTCTCTTTCGCATGACTATGTTCTCTGCAATGAAACATGGCAGCAGATCAAGAGCAAACACTTTTACTCTTCCGTAGTCTCACTGATGACTTTGGTGATATTTAAGTTGGTTTTGGAAACCTCTGGTGATTTTCTCATTGAAATCTCTAATATTAGGATAACCTAGTCATTTTATCTTCATTCAGTAGCAGTTGTTCGCCTCTTGCTTGATGGCATGCAATGGCCTGGAGGAGGAGGAGGAGCAGTGCTGATGTTTGATAGCTAGTGACACAGTAGCAGTGAACTGTAACAACTCTATTGCAAAGCACGAGGTACCATTGCTTTCTCTGTACTATTTTTTCAGTCACCTTTCACATTACACATTGCATACACAGAATTCTAATTTGCATTAAGGATATCTCCTGTATATAATAAAAGATCACCATCTAGGATCATAATGTATCTGCTAGGAGATGTTTCACCTGAAATTAAGGTTCATTTCCTACCTTTACTAAACTAAAATTGGTTTACAACATCATTTAAGAAAAAACTTGAAAAACATTCTCCATGCAAGGAAATACCAAACAAAGGCAAAAAAAGAACACATTGCAATCTAAATTGTCCTAAAAGCATTTTCTTAGACTCAGGTCCCCAGTAAATAGCATGTGAAATGCTTTATGAGCAATGGTCAAGCAAATAATTTATAATCCTAACAAATATTCCTATTGAGCAAGATCATTTTTAAAAGAGTGATGGATGCACAGACATAGCTGCTTTCCTTCTGGCTTATTAGACTACCTCTTTGGTTCTTAGGAGTTGATTGCTTTCCATCCAAGGAATTTGTATGCCTCCTTTCTGTATATTTTTCTGTGGCTTGCATTATTGTTTTCTAAACAGCTTATCACATGCTATTTGTCATGGGAATGACTTTGATACCTTTGTGTGGGCTCCACAGACCCCCTTTTCTGATGATTGAGTCATGGCGCCTATTCCATTACATCATATTCATAATGAATTACTTCATCCATCAATTATAGCAGAACTATTCTCATATCGTGTGATAATGATATTGACTTTCCACACCATTCAAAGCAGAATGTATAGCAAACAACCCTGCCATTAACTAAGTATGAAAATGAAATTGAAACAGCAGAGCAATCAGCAGCTGTGACATCTGGGAATGCACTGCCAATAGTTACATCATTGTGAGAAATGACACACTTTCTTCCGCCAACACAAGTACAGAGTAGAATATTATACAGGAACATGACAAATCAAAAAGGTGCAGTATGCAATAGTACAGGATTTTACAGGTATTTGCCTCTTCTGAATCAAATCCTTCTAAACCTTGTATTTCTAGCAGTTATTTCATTGCTTTAGACACAGTAAATAGTCTTTTAATAGAAGATCAATTGGCAAATCTATTACAGTGCTCTGGGTTTTTTTGCCCTTTGAGTGTTTTTGTTTAACAGTTCTGAGTTAGAAGAAATTTAGGGACGTTTTCACAGAAACAGAAATGCTGGGTTGACACAGACATTTAGCAATATATGTCTTTCTTCTACTGCTGTTTTCTAGAGTTTCTACACCTTTTTAACTGTATGCCCCACCCTTAACCTTGTGCTACTTGAAACTGGACACAGAATTCCAGTTGCAAACTCTCCAGTGTTTAGCAGAGAATAATAATTACTTCTGGTCTTACATGCAACAGTCTTATTGGTACATTATAGATGACATTTGTCTTGTTGGGGTTTTTTTGGTTTGGGGTGTTTTTTTTTTTTTTTCAACAGCATTATTTGTTTTTTCAGCTTGGATTCAGTTTCCTTATTCCTTCCAGTTTGCTCCCCATATGTATTTATGCAGCCATGCATTCCCCTTAGTACTTTGCAGTTATTCATACTGAATTATAACTACTGAACTACTGATTTTTCAGATCCTTCTTACAATGTATCAAGATCTCTTTACATTTTAACCATGTTCTCCAGAATACTCAACATCCTCCTTGGCTTGGTGTAATTTTCAAATTTTACAAGTAAATTTTCCATTGCCACCCAACCTGGATAATGGCATAGACAGTCCCCTTGTTTCTATAGATTATTTCTATAGATTTCTATTAACTTTATTAAATGGAATGCAATGAAGGATCACACCATGGTGTAGATTGGATTTCTATTTTGCTTTAACATCTTTTTAAAAGGCATTTAACATTTGCATGTTTTGCAGTCAGTAACACTGTCTTGACTGTCGCAGCAGCCTAGAATGAGGAGTCCTTCTCCAGGAGCCCGGTGAGTCCAGTGCTTCACGCCTAAGGGGTTAAGCTCAAGAGTACACGATGTTGAGTCTAGCACTACTGCATCCATTAAAAACAGTATCTATATTTTAGTAGGTGATAGCAACAGTCATAATACTTGTCATTGATTTTATAGGTTGAGTTTGTATCATAATATATTGACATTGTACTTTTATACAAGAGTTGCTTCAGGGTGTAGCTGCATTCAGCACTGAATAACAGGCTAATAAAAACTGGTGCAGAAACAGCTTTACGACCCTCCATTGACTTGTGTTTTACATTGTATTATCTTATTGCAGACATCTGAATTAAAGGTTAACAAACACTATTTAATGGGTTGTCGGAATGAATGTACAGTGCATGAATACATGCCTAGCAATGTCTATCAGTTATCTTACTGTACATGCATTGTGATTTGGGTGAAGACAAGATTGTAAATGCGTGATGGCTCCTGACTGACTCTTTTTAGTAGTAAGAAATAGCACATTTTGTTATACTTCCTCCAATTAAGTGCATATCTACCATTAAAGCAATCTGTCATCATTTTAACAATGTCATTAACTTCTACAGTGTCTCACAGATGCTTTGTTCTTCCTTCAAAATTAACAGCACATACATTTATATAGAAACTTCGAAATGCAAAATAGGGAAAACAAGTTTAAGAAACCATCATCTGTAAATTATATAAATAATAAAAAAGTGGTTACTGAGGAAATGTGACTGCTTTAAAAAGAAAAAGTACAAAGTACTTAATCTGCAGAAACTGTATAGTAATAAAAATGTACTAACCTATAAAAATATAAATTATTTTTCTCTCTGGTAATTATAAGGAAATATGGTTTACTATACTATAAAAATGTACTAACCCTATAAAAATATACTAAATTATTTGTCTATCTATAGTAATTATCAGGAAATATGGTTTACAATAGAACAAAATGTACTAAGCCTGTAAAAATACACTAAATTATGTTTCTATCTATAGTAATTATTAGGAAATATGGTTTACAACTCATAAAAGTAGCATTTTAAATATGATAAGGTTGGCTATGGAACTACAGAATCAAAAATGAGACTGATCCTTTCCTATTTTATATTCAGACAAGCCAAACTTACTTTAGATGGCTCCAGTAAAACACAGGAAGAGCTATTAAATGCCCTGCTCAGCAATGGGTGTTTAAAACAATTGATGGATAAAACATGAACACATAAAAAAAAAAATTTAAAATTAATGGGTTATTTATTTCCTGAAAGTTTCACATATAAATTAATAGTGATATGTCATGCTGATGAAGTATCAGCTCTAGAGGCTAAGTTTGTTAACACTGCACTATATTTTTCTATATATATAGTTAAGCTGTTATCTTTTTAAATTTGATTTTAAACAATATAAATCAAGTGTCTTATTTAGTTAAACACTAAACCATAATAAATTCATCTGCATTGTAATTTTTAATTCCTTTCAACTGAAATGGGGCACAGATACCAAAGACTACATAAATTTTTTTGCACTGTGCCCATTATGTGTATAACCTATAGGGAACATCAAGGGGACATTTTTCAAAAGCATTCAAATCACTTAGGAACCTAAGTTCTGATTTCTTAGGACTGGATCTTTAAAAGTTTGAAACCCATAAGTAGTTCATTGTAGGTGTTTAAATGCTTTTAAAACCCTGTAATATAGATAAGTGCATAAATTTGCTAGCTTTCTGCCACTCACTGTTGTCACTTCCAACAATGGCACGCAGTTTCAGGTCATTTTTGGGCACTTCTGAAATATTAGCCTTAGTTCCAACAGTAGCCAGTCAGTTGCCACTGACTCAGTTGCCACCTTGCATTGTTATCAGTTTCTTAAGTTCTCTGGTCAAAGGAACTATGATTCTTTCCACAGAATCACATAATTGTAGGTATTGGAAGGGACCTCAGGAGATCATCTAGTCCAACCCGTTTAACCTAGAGCAGGCTGAACAGGAACGCATCCAGTCAGATTTTGAATTTCATCAGGTTCATCACCACCTAACTTTCTAGCCTGTCCAGGTCTCATTGAATGGCAGCACAGTTTTCTGGTGTGTCAGCCACCCCTCCCAGTTTTGTAGCAGTTGGTACGCTCTGTCCCTCATCTAAGTCATTGATGAACATATTGAACAAGACTGGACACAGTACTGACCCCTGGGGAACACCACTAGTTGCAGGCCTACAAGTGGGCTCTGCATCACAGATCACAAGACCCTGAGCTCTGCCATTCAGTCAGTTCTCAATGCACCTCACTGTCCACTCGTCTAACCCACACTTCCTACACTCGCCTATAGGGATGTTATGGGAGACAGTGTCAAAAGTCTTGCTGAACTCAAGGTAGATAATGTCCTCTGCTCTCTTCTCATCCACCAGCCATTCATTCCATCGTAAATGGCTATCTGATTCGCCAAGCATGATATCCCCTGTTGAATCCATGTTGACTGCTTCCAATGAGCTTCTTTTCTTCTACATGTTTAGAGATGACATCCTGTATGAGCTGTTCCATCATCTTCCCAGGGATGGAATTGAGGCTGGCTGGCCTGTACTTTCACAGGCCCTCCTTCTTGTCATTTTTGGAGGCTAGCTTTCCTCTTGTCCTCGGACATCTCTTCTGCTCTCCAAGATGATGGAGAGTGGCTTCGCAATAACATCTGCCAGTTTCCTTAGTACTTGTGGGTGCATCTCATCAGGGCCCATGGATTTGTGGGTTTCGTGTTTGCCCAAATGGTCTCTAACCATAATTTTTTATTCTTCAATACAATTTAATTTTGGAGTCATTGCTGTCAGGAAACTGGCATTATTGCATCACTTCAAATGATGTTTTGTAATATAGATATTTGTCACTCTCTATATTCAGAGTCTTTCGTAGCCTAAAATAATATTCTTCTCAAAAGCTCAGAAGAACTCAAAATATTCTTCTGTTACATAAAAAGCTTATAATAGCCTTCTCTTTCCATGTAATGATGAGCTGCTGTGATAAGAACATTGTGTTTTCTTAATGACAACCTACAGATTTCACAGGATATGGAGAGGGATTTATATTAAACAAAATTTTCATAGGGCACATGTTAGACAGGGATAGATTTCTCATTATAACTCTGAGAAGAATAATTACCTCCATCTTGTTTTAATACCTTGGGTGGGGCATCGTTTCTTTACTTATGAGTGTAACTGTAGTTACTTCCTATCACTTAATTTCAAGCAGTGGAAATGAGAAACTCTTCTGGTAGAAGGAGCAATTAAAGAAGGTCTCAAATAGTGGGGACGTGAGCATCCTGATTTCACTCTCCTTCCATGCTAACAAGTAACAGGTCAGTCCTGGATACAAGGAGAGTTTCCCAGGTCAATACTGAAAATTCACTGCCTGTTCCACTTCTGCCTTGTGTGAGATCCTCTGCAGAGGAGAAAAAGAGTAAGAATATTTTGCTCACAGTGTTTCAGTTTCTGCATAATAAAATGGATATCCTACTACACACTCTCCTCCACAGAAGCTAAGGGAAACAGAATGGCCTTGTCAGTATCTTGACATAAACCCAGAAAATTCGAGGGGATGTGCCAGTAATTCTACAAGAGCCTATTCCTTGGCTTTCATCCAGCTTGATCCTACAGAAGTTTTGACACCAGTCCAGAAAGACAGAAGGCCTGAGTCAGTTCTCCAGAGAGGCCTGTGCTTTGACATCACTGCGCTATTCAATATACTGATGAGCTGGTGACTTCAAGGACGCATGACAAAGTCTACCACTTCTAGTGGAACTAGGCTGTAGACCTCGGAGAAACTTATGCTTTCAAATCAACACAGCAAGCTAATGTTTCTGACCCAGTCACTTCATTGTTACTCACTGCTTGGCAGCCAATCAGAAAGTTACAGATAATAAGCCAGAGACTTCATAATTGTTTTGCCTCATTTCAGACTGTTACTTGTTCTTCTGCCTCAGTATTACTTCAGGGAAGTTGTTGAAAGGGCTCTGCCTTGTCTACCCTCCGAAGTTGTATGCTCTACGCTATGGTACCTCTCAAGTGCTTTTTCTTTCCCATGTGGTCAGCAAACTGAATGAGACAGAGCATGTGAATCTATGCTTTCATAAAAGGCAAGTAAAATGAATCTGGAAACCACAATTTCACACAGAAGAGTAACTCTATTTCACATAGGAATTCAATATCTAGCATCCCTGGGATATTATCCCAGGTACCCATATGTGCTGAACTACTGACTCTATATTAAACAAGTCAGAGGTCCTCAGAGTGATCTTTACAGAAGGGCAGGAACCCCATATGTTCTGATGATTTGATATGAATATAGCATAAAGCTGCACAACATTGCTATTCATATTCTTTCAAAAATTCTATGTTCTTGCTTTCAGTTATTTCTTTTTCCTTGATTTTCCACCTTTGAGGCAAAATAGATTAGCAAAAACTGAGAGGTTATGTCTTCCCTAATGTTGAAGGGGAAAAGGACGTGAGGGAAGAAGGAAGCAGCTAAGTGTGGAAGCTGCTGAGAATGATTCAAAGTATGCTGATAGTAAGAGGTGATAGGGAGGATGGAGTAGCAATAAAAGGGCGTCAGCCTGTTGGGTAGACAGCAGGATTTGAGTGAGTCAGAAAATATCATAAAAAGTCTCTCAGCATTGTAACTGTCTTCCGTCCCGGTGCCTATCCAAGAGGAAGACAGTATGGCTGTCAGTTAGCAAGGGCTCCCTCTTTTCCTGTTCTCTAAGAAACTGAAGCTTTGTCAGAGCCATTGGTTTTGTTGATTGCTTTTTTAACCAAGTTACATCCTTCTGATTGTATGCATTATTTTCAGGTGCACTTAGAGATACATGTCATGGCTGGTATGTCCCCAGCTTGAGAATCTTTGCATTCATACTTCTCACATTATGGAAAGTAGGTACAATATGAACTCCCAAGGAAGTAGGGAAAAACTTTCACCTTGTTTCCCCTCCCTCTCTGCCCCAAATTGCTAATTTAGGAAAATGCATTAGGAAAAGAGCATTTGGCTCTTGAACTTTCATCACTGGAAATGATGGGTCTCCTACAATGGTCATTAACTTAGGAAAGACAAGTGCAAGCATACTGTGGTATTTCCTCCATGTACACTCCTAACTTCCAGACATTTGACTTTAACATAGTGTCACTTATCAAAATGTACCAGAAACTGAATTTAAAAGAATGATAGGCCTGTATCCTTACTTGGCTACTGTTCCTCCTGGACTTGCCTCTAATGGATCTGTGGCATTGTCTCAGTAGTATTGTGGTGGTAGCTTTCGAGAAGTTAGATCAGGGAACAACAATGTATCTTCTAGAAAGATTCACATTTTATCTTTGTTTATTGGCAGCAACTCACTTGTGACAATTGAAAAAATGAGCTGTTTTCTAAATGAGTGAATGAAATGACATAATTACAGGAAAATGTATGGGGTGCAGTATATTTTTATTCTAATTATTCATTATGCTATTAATTATATGCACATGGCACCATGAAGGACCAGTTTTCTATCCATTTTCCTAGTCATATGACTGAATTCACCTATAATACATTGCCCTGTTGAGGATATGGTATGACAGTCAGTACTAAATGATACATGATAAACTTCAAATAACTAGATATCACGTCCTATTGATTGACATGCCAAGAACATGGCAGCTTAAGAAATTATAGACAATGTAAATTGCTATCTTCCTACAACTGCAGTTAAGTATCTTTCTGTTGATGTAATTAAACTGAAGTGGCATCTGAAATTTATCAAACAAATCATGGACTTAAAAGAAATGCCTTATAAAGATTGTAAAAGATTTTTGAAGTTACATTTTGTAGCTTTTTATCTCTAAATGTTGGTGAGTTCAGTGAATCAGATGTAGTTTTATGTTATGGACTTTTATAGTTCTCTGTTGCTAGGTATTTTTAATATTGATTAGATTTTAAGTGATAATATTTGAGTTTTTCCTCAGTGGATTGCTAAATGTTTTTCTGAAATGTGAGTCAAACATCTGCTCTTATAAGATCCTTTTGCAGATAACGGGTATGACTGATTACATGCAGAGGCCAAAAAGGCATAAAGGGAGTACAAAGCCCTCTAACTCTTATTTTTGCTGAAGATAGTAGAGGAGTTTCTGGAATAGGGGCATGCCACAGCCAAAGCCAGGAAATGTTGTGTGTAACAAGTTGGGAAGATGTTGTTTTGCCAGGCAGCTGGTGACAAGCTCTTATAGCCCCTAAAGCTGACAAAAAAACGGAGAACACAGAAGTATTTTAGCACAACTTACTTTACTACTGTTTCTCTAGGGTCTAGGTTTAGTGCTGTACCTCTTCCCACACAACAACTTAAATTTATAATTGTTATCCACATTCAGATCTAAAAACCACAATATTGCTGTTGGAAGGAATAATAGAACAACTATTTTTTTTTTTTTTAAATCGAAACAATTAATATCATACAGACAATACATTATCATTTTTTGAAAAAACCTGATAAGTCAGAATCTTACCTGCTGCCTTTTACTTGCAACTGCAAATATTTGTCTTGGTTGATTTGGAGTTATCAGATAAGCAGTCTTCCAAGTTGTGTCTGCTTAATGTATGTTCTTTACTCATGACAAGATGGGAAAGGAGTTATCAGGAACACGATTTCACTTATTGTATGGAAGATTACAAAAAAGAAATAGAACTTCACTCACTTTTGCTTTTTACATTCTAGGCAATGCCATGTCTTCATGAACTGGGACCAACCAACCAAAGCAGCAAAAGCAGATATGAAAACTCTTGAAGATAAGGAAAAATTCATTTAAAAATTTGATATACTTGAATCCTGATACCCCAAAATGACCTATGGTCAAGGGTATTGTCTGCAATCTAGATAAGGAAAAGAAAAATAAAGCAGTGAGAGAACGAAGCGAGTCAGAAATAACCCTAGTTAAAGGAGTAATTCCAGCTACCACTGGATGTTCATGTGTAAGGGCAGGTAAATTTCTTAGTTGTTAATCATCACATCACTGAGGGGGACATACAGGAGAAACACTTTGCTGGAATGTGATGTCACATTCTGGATCATATTATGTCACCAAAAAAAATCTCTGTGACTACCCAACTACCATTACTATTCAAGAAGGAGGAAAGGAGAAAGGAAAAAAAAATAAATCAATTCTTCTAAATGTAAAAAAAATATCTTAACTTAGCAAATATATACAAAAATATTTTGTATGTTAATTTCAGGTTTTATATTCCATAGTATCATGCTGTAATTTCAGTCCATTAAGCTGCTTTACCAACCATAGAGTTTAACTGGCTACAGTAGCACATCACAGTATTATGGAGAAGAGTGAAACCTGTTATCTCCCTTCCACCAGGCCATATATGCATTAATTTACTGTTTGTAGTGGGTGCTGATGTAATGCCTTTCAAAGTCACCAGTGTGTCTTTCAAATAATTTTGGTGGGTTTAGCTTCAAGGGCTTTGTTTATACTTTTATAGAGTTTGCAGTAAATGTAAGACAAATAAGTTTTTTGCCTTGCAACACAATTAGACTTTAAAGTTTCCTTATTCATCAGTTTGGTTTAAGATTATTCATATTATTACTCAACTGTCTTTCTCTGTCAACAAGAAGAATGACTATGATAAGTAGTGATATGTCCTCTGAGAAAGAGTTAATTTTAATTAATCAAGAGATCCATCTGACCTTTAATAGAAAAATGAGGATTATCATAGGGATGACTTCTTTTAAAACTCCTTGCTCATAGGCATGAAAAGAATCCAAGCTTAGTGCAGTATCAGGAAGGCTCAGGAGGAAACAGGGTGCGCAGAAATAGAATGTAATGTATCAAAAATGGGGGACTGAGGATAAGGTCAAAACTTCAAGGCTTAATTTTGCTATAGTATAGTGGTAAACAGAAGAAGAGACTATTCAAAATGCCATGGAGGTAATATAAAACTACTCCCTTGAACTGTTGGGTGAAAGAGTGAGTATGTAGGTGACATAAGAGTTGAGGATCTCATTTATGTCAATATATACTGTAATTTTACAGGTTTTCTGCAAGTGTTTTTAAAAACACAAACTTAAATGCCTACGTATAAGTGTGCTTATGCTCTAAATAGAGAAAAGCATGATAAACATAAACCTGATGTTATAAATTTCCAGCTTCTCTTGTAAGAGTCTCCATAAATTGCATTTAAGACTGGTAGCAATAAGTATCTTTTTAATTCACATTCAATCCCATAAGACTGTGTGACTCTACAGCAATATTTTTGTGTTTGGTTCTGGTGTAGGAATGGTCCTTTTGAACCACAGCATCCTTAGCAGACAATTTAATGCAGCAATTTTTAAAGCAAAGGAACTATCTGAAATGATGCTGAGGTAATTCTCCAAGACTACGCTACTAAACCAGCCACTTTCTCCATTTCCTGTAAAGTGATGCCAACTGCTTCTTGCTGAATATAGTAAAAGGTATTCGGTTACTTAAGACATGCTATTCCATTACATGGTAGAGAAAAATGAAAAGGGAAAATATATCAATCCTTGTTTAAAAATCCCTCCTCAAATATGTGGTCAGTGAAAACCTGCACAAATGTTAATTTATACACAAGCATTTTGAATGCTCTTTCAGTTGAATGGCATCTAGCCAGCACACCTGCCCCATGGGTAAAATACACATGCGTAACTCAGTTAATTAAGGAAAAAGTATGTAAACGGTGTCAAAGAGGGAAAAAGGCAATCTATCTAGCCTAGAGCAGTCTGACCCTGAAAGTCATCCCAAGGATTGATTAACAAAGAGGCCATCAAGCTGCTGTATGAACGAATATACACTTTCCATCATTTTATCTACTATGCTACTGATCAGTTGATTCAGCAGCAAGAAACAGTCATTTCTGGCACTGAATAGTTAGTCTTGGAGTGCAAGACTAAGGGAGCAGGATTTTTTGAACAGTAATAGCAAACCCAGTATCTGCCAAGCCAGCAGAGTGTACTCTTGATTGTAAAATGGCTGCCCTACTCCAGGCAAAGTTGAAGGCAGTTTATCTGATAGATGATTTATTAATAAATGGACTTTCACAGCAAATTTAACTCATATTCACAGAATGAATTCAGAATTCACAGAGTTCACAGAGTTAAAATGCAAAAAAATTGTTCTGTGAGATATTCAGAGGGAAGGTAACAAACTTCTATCACTGTCCTCAGCCAGGGTGGTACATGCACCCTCCTTAGATGCAGGAGCACCATTGTTCTCATGCTTCTAATTGCCCCCTTTTCTCATGTGTAGGTCAGTCCACACTCACAGTGCTGTGCAAGTTCCCTTCAAGTCTTTCTAACATGTTTTCGACACACAAAACATTCTCAAACTCACAGTTTCAAGAGTACTTGTGGCCAACAGGTAAAAGAAACCATTTCGTGATGGGACCCCAGCCCCAGGGGCAGCCCCACCATGAGTGCGGGCAGAAGCTGAGGAGACGGGGGGCACCAGAGGAGCCTGAGGAATTTCTGCAAGGTAGGGTGAAATTCATCTTTTCTTTGGTGTCAGTGCAGCCATACTCATACTGGTGTGGGTTTTCCCCACATGGCCTAGGGGTGTTTTCAAGAAAAGGCAGCAACTTTTAGCAAGGGCATGGTGGTGGAGGAAGAGACACAATGGCAGAGGGGGAGCCATATTAATGTAGACTGGGGTGGCAGCGTGCCCCTCTGCCTGGCAGAAGGAGGAATAGGAGAAGGAAGAGGAGAAGTGCCTTGTCCCGCGAGCGTGAGCCCTGCAGCAGCAGAAGACAGGTGGCCACTTAGTCCATCTCTGTTGGCTTATTTTGGATTTTTCCCTTCACTTTTGGGTTGGACTGAAACCTTTTTAACTCAAAATTTATTTTTCCCTCTAGTGAGAAAACCTAATTATTGAATTTATTTTTTTTTTTTTGTTTCAGTCTCTTCACACTTCTCTGTAGACTGGTAGGTTACACATGATGAGGCAGACACACTACTAATACCAACTGTTGTTGGTCTGCTGAATTCAATCAGGCTGTTATAATTTACAGTCCTAGAGGATGTGATCAAGTACTACTAGTTGTATCACTAGTCCCAGAGAAATGAATAATTTTCTAACCTCAAAAAATAACAATGTAAAATTATTTTAATCTGAAACCTTTATTTCACTTGCTGCTGCACTTCGCTGAGGACAAGTTCAGAAACTGAACAGGGGAATGAAAAAACCCACAGTTTCCCTTGCTTTATAATGGCCCACATTGAAACCCTTGATTAAAGCATTGCTCATGGTTTGTTTGAGAGGTGAGAACCAAAAGTTGCAGCTGGTGGTTATCTCCCTTTTTAAAATAAAACAGATTTAATGAGAGACAAGTTTTCAGCAAGATTGCTGTGTTTTGTGCCAGTCTACAAATAGCTGATAAAACTGGCCTATAAATTTCTGAAAGAATAACATAAATTAAAGGGTTTTTTGCAAAATGTACCTCTTGGGAAAGCACTCTCAGCTTAATTTTAAAGTATATTTATTTGGTCTACCTATGTGTTACTAGTTGCCAGCTCTCTTTCAGCTGTATGACAACATTCCACCTCATCCCAGCAGGTATGATGCTGTGCTGTCAGAGCTGCCATGGAAATTGCTGGCGCCTAGGGGGACAGCTAAATAAGCACTGCTTTTTTAGTCTATAACACTTTTCCCAAGTGGTGTATCCCAGCAAAGTGGGAGACAGTAAGCCACAATACCGAAGGAATCTGAAGAGTGTACACTCTGAAAACCTAGTTAACATCACTTTATGTTCTGAACACTTTCCTCAAGATGAAAGAAGAATGAGGTCTAATACATCTTTTCCAATTAATAATTCTTCTCCAATACTAAGTTATTAAATATCATACACCTTGTGTATAAGCACCAGCAGCACCCCAAAGACTGAAACAATAATGATGTGCATGCAGTATCTGAAAAAAATGGAAAGCAGTTTCCAAGCATTGCATTTCCACCGTAGCAATTTCAGTTACCTTAGCTAGAATTAGTAGTATTGGAATAACCATAATGTTACAAAGAAGAGAATAATGATTATATAGAAAAGTGAAATATTTAATAAACATAGTTGGGAAAAAATAGCTTAAAGTGGAGGAGAGTCTGAAGAATGGCTTGTGCAGTTGAAGGTTCATTTTCTTTCTATGGCTATATTCAATGAGTTTAGTAGAAGAAATTACCCCTTCCCATAAATTATGCCTATTTAGATTTGAAGCTCTCCAGGAGCTTTTAGCTGCCTTTAAATCCACATTGTTATGTTGTGTCCTAAAAATATTGTGTCCTACACATGTTCTAATAATTCTGTCTTTCAGATTGTGATATCAAAGAGAAATCAGCAGAACAAATATTTAATCAAGAGTGAATGGTGAGTTTAGGTAAATGAGTAGTGGCTGTGAGCAGAAAAGGAACAAAGAAATTCTTCAAAGTTAAAGCAATCAGGGCAGTTTTTCTAATGCTTTAATCTTTGAAATACCATGGAATCTTATTTTCTTGAAAATATTTTCTGTTTAAGAAAAGTTGTATTCATTTTTTAAAAAGCAAAAATTTTCACCTGCCTTTGCTGGTGTGTTGAACCTGATTGATACTAAGAAGGTAGGGTTACTCATGTTTTTATGTGTTTATGAAGACAATCTGTAATATAAAGAAAATATAAATGATCCAACTATACTAGTTTGAAAACTAAGTGAAGCTTTCAACTTCCTGTGGAATTTGACTGGAGAAACTGTGGCTGAAGAGAAGCACTGACAAGCAAGGAGCTGGGATAGAGTGTTTTGGAGATATAGCTGATGCTAAGGTATATATCTATACAGAAGGGTCCCCCATGAAAAGTGTTCAATGATACTGTACATTTGGTTGCATATGACTTTCCGTACTCCTTTAAAAAGAAATAGACATTATGAATGCAAGACAGATCTTAAGAACTTTACTTAATCAAATCCTGCACAGCACATCTCCCTCGTAATGTTTTGCTTAGTCCTACCAATAATCATTATGGTGTGTTGTCCACACTTTCTTCATGTGGATGAGAAGGAGATAAAAGAGGAAAACAAGTGTGATTGCCATTGTAAGGCAAGAAACATCCAGCTCAGAAATGTGAAAAGACAAAATAGAGAAAATTTTTGTATGGGCAATAGGAAAAAACCCAAACAACTCAGATAACTAAAGAATCAATTAAAAAGCAGTTTAGGAGTATGTTAATATTGCTATTAATTTAATTACTATTAACATAATGAATTGCAGCCAAAGGCTGGAGGAGTGGAACGTGAGGGCCACCGTGGCAGGGCTCTGCCTGTTTCCGCTGGGCACCCAGTGCCTGAGTGCCCTCTGCTAAACCCTCTCCAGACCTTCCACCCCTGTGGGAGGTGAAGTCCTCCTAATGGGCTGCGCTGCCATTTTTGAGTTTGACAGTAACGTTCGTTCCTCCAGGTTGTCTCTTCTGGATGAGCAGTCGGCAGCCGGTGGGAAGAGCAGGGTGTTCCTCTGCACAGCAGGCAGCAGTGCCAGCCCAGGAAGCTGTTCCAAATGGCCACCTCACCAGCCAACCCTGTGTCTGAATCCCTGCCACACCTGGGAAAGCAAGGAGGTATGTGTGCAACTAGGCTCAGTTTTTCAATAATGCATTAGAATCGCTTGGAAGTGCAGACATAAGCTGGCTGCCACAGTTCACAAATTAGTGTAATTTCATAAAAATCTAAAATTCTGGAAATTAAAAAAATTAATAATCCTTTTCTGGGAAAAAAAAATCAGAGAGGTGTGGTTTTTTTATTTATTGAAAAAAAATACTTGAATACACTTTAAAGGATAAAGCTAATCTTTATGGCAGGAAAACAATCTCACTGTGAAGCTGCCTAACTTTTTCTGTTTTAACACTGCTAACAAAAGGCTGGTGATAGGATTTTAATAGATTTCTTTGGAAAATAACAGTGAGGATCATCTGTGTTGCTTCTTGTCTTATATATTTAGACTAACATGAGCTACTAACATGACTGATATTGTAAAACTTAGTGCTGCTCCACAGTTTAGTTATTTTCTAATCTCTGCAAATACAGTTAGCCTTTAGGAAAAGTTTAGCAAGAGACAGATCCTAAAGAGAATAACATGGGAAAAGCCTCAATTCACTGAGCACACAATAAAGGAATTAATTTTAATTAGTTTAATACCAAAATTACTTTCTTGAAAAAACTCTGAAATTTAATTTTTCTTTAGAGTTTCTGTACTATATATTTGAGCATGATAAACTGTATTTTCAGGCAAACAATGAGAATGCATTCTCTCTGTTTGAAAGTATCATGTCTCCCTGTTCAAGACCTATATTTAGAGTTCCTGTGAAAATTTGGCATCAGTTGTGATGATTTATGAGTCAAGTGACCTTGCTGTTGGGTTATTTTCTTTCAGTAGTGTTGGGCCTTTGGCATGTTTGAATTAGGCCTATGACATTTAACTTAATAGAAGCTTATTGCGGAAACTGTAAGGCACTACAATGCTAAATATAGCAGGAATTAGTAAAAAATCTGTGCCCTACTAAGGTGCTATTTTGAGGATCAGATCAGAGTTGCACAACTTCTTTCATCAGTGCTAGATACCACAAGATCAAAATGAGCACGTAAATGTTAAAAAGTTGTGCTTTTGGGACTGGGAGGCTGTTGTCATGCGAAGCAGATGAACAGAAATTGACGCTGCTGCAGGGACAGAAGAAACAAACCTGTTTTTCAAGCCAGTTTTTCTGAAACTCATTTCTTTTATGTTGGTCTCTGTTTTCAGTGTTAACATCACAATATATTTTCTGTTAAAAATCTCTCTTGTTGGGGGTCAGGAGCTCCCCAGAGAAGATTTGGAAGGGCAAGACCTGGAAATTGCGGCCAGTGCGTTAAGGAGGGAGAGCTGGCATGACCCATGACCGGTGGCTCTCTAATAATTTTTTAAGGGCCCTAGTAATTGTTAAGGGCGTTGCTCTGATAGGCATTCTGTCAGCAATACTGCATCACGTTCAACACGCCCGCTCAGTGGTTTAAAAGTTTTTCCACTCCTCTACATTGCACAATTTCTTTTACTCTGAGAAAAAACAATTCAGAAGGTATTGACTGAGTCCACCACTTCAGGTGACATGCTATGGAAAGTTGCCGCCACCAGCCGATGTAGATTTTATAGCAAACCCCTGTTTCTCAAATGCCGTGTTGTTGTTTAAACTCCAGTGACAGTGACTGAAACTGGTGGATTGCCTTCTGGTAATATTTCTATTGGACAAGATGACAAGTTGAATTACTGCTGTATAACAAATTCTACATACTACTACAGCTTTTAGAAAATTGTTTTTGTCAGCTAAGAAATTATTGATTGAGTAAAAAACATATTTAAAGTCAGGCAGTGAGACAGACTGGTGAAAAGGTTAGGTATAGTGTACTTTCCTAGAAATCACCCTTTAAATTCTTCAGTGATCAACACTAAAACCTCAATAACCTAAACTTCCAGGTAATCATCTCTAGTCATAGAATATATGATTTAGGTTACTCAATTTTGGTTGTAAAGAAGAGAAACCAATAGATAAAACTTCTTTCTGAATGGAAATGACGTAAGTGAAACTTTTTTATATCTTTCTTTTAAGCTAAAGCTTTCTAAGCTAAAGACAGATAATTCATTTACAGGTAAAATGCAAGACATTTTATTTGGCAGGTCAGCACAGATAAAGGAAAAATGCTTACTTAATCAAGTTAATAAATACTGGGCTTACAGACACAAATTTGTAACTTCATAAACACACAGAATAATATTCCTAACAAAAGCCTTACATGAAACACAACACAACAAAGCAAATCAAATAGATAGTGCATTTATGGAAAGCTTTAAACTTCTGTTAACTTCCATGGGAGCAGCGTGTATGCAGGTACCGCTGGGCTGGTTCTTTCCTGCTTTTTAAAGCTTCCCTTGTGTCTTTGCCCCTCCTCTACGATTCTCAGAGGTTTCTGAAGTGGCATGTACACAGAATGTGTGAGCAGTTTGAGGGTAATGTCTCTTCTAGCTTCACTTGCTTTCACCAGCTAGAAATTTATTTAGTTGCATATTCTAGCTCCACATTTTTTTCTTTCTTTAACAATATGATAATATCAGGCTATCAGTGTAAATACACATGCAATTGTCAGTTAACCTTATGCTATTATTTCCAGAGTGCCTGCGGCACCGTATCAGTACTGTCAGAGGAAAAATACCACAGAACAAGGTATTTCCACATTCTTTTCCATGAGCCAAGACACAAAATGGGCTCATTACCAACATGTGGTTGTCTGCAGTTCAATATTAATATGTCTGCAGCTATCCAAAAAGCGTAGTGTATTTGTGCAATTTAACAAAATGTAAACATGTGTTCCTGAAGAGACCAGGTGCTGCCAAAAAAAAAGACATTTCATTTCTTTTTAATCAGGCATAAAGAGTTTTTGTGTGAAACTGTTCGGAAAGCCTTTGGACCAAATTCAGTATTGGTGTAGGAGGTTACAACTGTGCTGTTTTCAGAAAAATTGCAGACACTGGTGGCAGCTGAAGTTGTGGCCCAGAATTCCGTAAAATCATCAGGTAACACATTGGTGCACTGGGTCTGAGGACTGGAGAGAGGAAACCCCAGGTTCTAGTTCTAGCTCCACTGTGAACATGCAGAAAGGACTTGTTTAAAATTCTTTATGACACTTAACTAATCTGGCTAAATGTATCCCTGCTGTAGCTCATGTACGAAGTTGGCCTTCTATGTCAGCTTCACCACCTGTAAATGGTGATGATTATAGACACTTACCTCACAGGGATGTTGTCAGGATTCATTAGATAATGCCTATGTGGTGCCTTGAAAATGTTAAATGTCACATGCTGTAATGCAAGGTATCATTAGAATGTTTTAAAAAGACCATTTTAGAGATCTTTTCTCAATTTGTTTACGTATCTCTGTTGATAATAAGGACTTCTATGTGCCCCAGGAAGGGAATAATACATAGAAACTTAAACACTATAGAATCAATTCCCTTGTCATGGAAGAATGACCTAAAAATTTAGTCATAGGACATCTAAGAGTCTTGCCATTCAAAGTTCTTATGATAAATTTTTGAAGTTTAAATGGATAAGATTAGATACAGATGACTATTATCATATCATATCAATTACTATACATAATGCCTGTTTAAAATGTATGAATCAGTAGTAACTTTTTTTCATTGTTGTAAGTTCTCACACTATGGGTGGAGTTTTTGTACCCTTCAATGTGATGTATGTTGTAATCACCTCTGATAAAAGCTGCTTCAGTTGTAGGCATTGACAGAATCTCATTGTTATGAGACATACGTTTTCATGCTGAGTAATAGTGCTCAAGTCACTTCTAAGCAATTACTCAGTACTGCAGGCCTCATGATATTTTATGAAGGCAAATCTCCATTTTATTTGTGAGTTAGATGAGATAACAGAGTTACCAGAGATAACAGAAGTTCTACCTAAAAAGAAAGCAGGTCTTCTGAATGTTGTCCAGTAGTCCACTGGACACTGTTAATGAAGTCAGTAAAGTTACACTGACACAGGAAGTGTAGCCCTTTGTATTCACATTTGTGTGGGATCTTTTTAAAGTTCTATCATATACAAGTCTGAATATCTTGGTTTTTTGAAGTATATATATATATTTTTTTTTTGTCAAATAAAAGTAGCCAGTAAGTGCACTTAGATGTGGACTGCAAGGGGAGCATTCTAACGTATAAAAAGTAATGCAGTTTTTTTCTGGGACTGTGTTGTTCTCACAAAGTTGCATTTACACATTGAGATTCAGATACTATTGTGGTTAATCTGCTGCACTAAGTGTTATCAGACTTGTTCATACAGTTCATGGGAAGAGATAAGCATCCAGTTGTTCTGCCAGACATGCAACGATGACTTAATGAACTGAATTCTTCCCATTCACAACCATTGCTCCAAAAACATTTTCAAGGTGGGAAAGCCTGATCAATTCATTAATTGGCTCTCAAAGCATTGTGAGATTTAGCTCAAAAGCAGAAAGCTCTTCAGTAGATTAAGAAAGTCAGAGAACAAATATAACAGCAAGAACTTTTTCATCTGTCCAGCCCTAATTTGTCACTACTTCTCTGTAAAATCCTGACAGAACTGCACACAGGAGCTAATGAACTGAATAAGCATCCACCCTGCAAACGGGGAAAATATACCAAAGAAGACAAAGTGAGGTAGTTAACAGGTATCTGAGAGCCTGAGCCTGGTCATCTGTTTCTCATTTTAAAAAAGCAGGGGGAAAAATGTAGTGACCACTCAAATGCACAATTCCCACGTCTTGTTGCAATCAGTAATCCTGTTAGGAGGGAAGAGACTTCATATCTGAGGATGCAGAAGAACAATTTGAAAATGTTTCACATGTCTGGGAATGTCAGACTATCATATAGTTTTCTAGTTGTTTTCTCTAAGTTCTTTCTATTGAACTGTTTGACATCAATAAATTAAAGTTATTTGGAATAAGAACCTTAATCGGAGGTTCATGTAGACAGTAAAGCCAAGTATTTCCCTTCTCTCTTTTTGGACAATGTAGTCACATCAAAGATAGAGAGAGCAATACAACTCTCTTTGTGCTACTATTTCTCACTTACCTAAGTTTTTAGTGCTAAAGATCTGGCTGTCAAAAGCAGACAACAAAAGTTTGACAGGTATGATACTGCCACTCTTGCACCTCAGAGTTGGACTTGGACGCCAAACATGACAGCAAAGTACTTGTAATTTACCTATAGCTGTTGACTGCTGGCTGGCTAAGCACAGCTCTGAGGCCACGTTCTTAAGGGAAAGTGTGTACCCTTTGTGCTTACAAATAGAAAACTCCCATTTTAATGGTCAGAGTGCAATTTGTTCTCTGCTGTTTAAAAATAAAGTTTCTCATGATCAGGATGAGAAAACTCTCATGCCTCTGAGACAACGTAGCTTTGACTCTGTGAGCACACTCAACTATGAATAGAAATACCCACCTGTCACTCACTCAAGGTAGTTTAAAATACCTGTGCTGCAAAAGCCTGTGTCATTATAGATTTAGCAGTACGAGCAATGTTCTCTTTGTCAAACAATGAAGCAATATGACTAATTAACACTCACTAGGGAACCTGAAATAATGATCTCTCTCTCTCTTCCTAGAGCCAATTACCCCAAATATTCAGATTAGCTACCTACTATTTCTCTGAAAGAAATGTCTTGCTTTCTTTTCCTTTTTAATTTAAGGCATTATGTACCATGTAGCATCATGTTATAGGATGTTATGTCACATCCTGACAGCTTACAACTAGGGATATGCTGAATTTATTGGATAGCTAATACCTTCCTGAATTAACAAGATAACCAACTTTTCAGGAAAGGGAAATCTGGGAAACATTTGCAGTACCTCCTTCTATATCTGTAGGGAAAATTTAGCTGGTTGATTTAATCAGCTGTAGTATTTCATTATGGTTTCCGACCAAGATAATGTTTAAGCACCGATGTTTCTTTATGTAGACGTTTAATTTGCATAAGTGTATGATCCTATTTTACAAATGCTTACGATACCTATAAACATGCATGATGGTCCAACATTGTAACATAAAATTATAATGTTTGAAAAATTGTTGATTGAGAAGATATTTCCAAGAATATGGTTTTGGTCAAAAGTTATCAAATTCATAAATGATAAGACCACTTATGGAATTTAATCATGTCTCTGTTACATGGTAATTATAAAGCATTACATCAGAAACTTTCTTATTCTTCATGGAGAAGAGAAAGGTTTTTGGTATGTATCCTCTCCTAGATAGAGTGAGAAACCATAAAAGTAAATAGGCATGGCAGTTCTCAGTTTGCAACAGCTAAGCCTTGGGGATCTGAACTTCATGTAAAAAGCAGAACAATGTTCAATGTGCAGGCTACCAGAGCTAATTAAAAAAATTAATACAGGAAGCTAGATTTCACAAAGTAGAATCTGAAATACATGGAATAAAGTCCTGAAGTCAGAAAATATTTTAAATAACACATATTTCCAGGACTTAATGTGAAGAAAGATGGTTTTGTAAACCAATAGCTGAATATCCTTTCCTGAAGATCCTTTCCTTTCCTTCTCTTGTTTACAGAAATGGAGCAAGCTTTACCCCCCCCCCCCCCCCCCCCCCCCCCCCCCCCCCAACCCTGAGACTAGAGATGGGGTGGATGTGTTGCCCATAAAGCCTGGTAATACAAGTTGGGGGTTACCATTTGGGTTGAAAGCCAATTGTATCAAAGAATTCAAAAGCTTTCAGAGCTGTCCTGAAATTGCTCTGACTACAAGGGTATTCTGAGATTGTCTATGTTTTCACTCCTTTTCTAGTGAAGGTTTTCCACCAAACTGAAAAAAAAAAAAATCATGAATCACTGAGTTGAAAGGAACAATAAGCACAATGAAATTACCTAGAATTTATGAGGGAAAAAGGCCCAGAACTCGTCCTTGTTCCATTATTCCCTGTTTTATGTATTTTATCTAGTAATTGTTTTATGTGATTTGCACAGAGAGTTTTTTGGGCCAAGAATGAGTTGGGTGCCCTTACCACCAAATTACAGCCATGCTCATTTAATAAATTGTTTATTTAAAAAGAAATTTTTATTGTATTGTAGTTTTTGCACATTTCCTTTAAAAAGTGGCAGAAATTAAGTAATAGCGTGGCATTTTCCTTTTTTACCAAGACTGTTGATAAGAACCTATCTTTGCAACTGCTAAAAAATAAGGAAATTAAGTTCCCAAAGTGATTGCCATTCACAGAATCACAGAAGATTACTCTGAACGTACTGATCAGATCTAACTTTTAAATCATTTTCTTCTATCTATCTGTTATGCAACCTGAGGGAAGATGAGGCTTGAATCCCAAACCAGACTTTCTTAAGATTGTATGAATTAGGTGACAAGCAAAATTATTTTTTGCCACATTGTACTAACTTTGAGGGCTGCTACACAAACACACTTGAAGTTACTTTGTAGTGGTTTTGAAAAATTCTAAGGACAAGTCTTCATTTTCAGTGGACAAATTAGAAATTTGTGTGATCTGATGCATAAGGATTTCTTGTGCAAACATTTATTTCTGATGAAAAATACCTAGACTCATTAACATTCTTATTTCTGGTTTTTAATTACTATGTTACCAGTGTTCTCTATATGTATTTAAACTTTACTGTCACTAGTTAGACTGTAAAATAATTCTCTAGGCCAGAGGTTTGTATAAGCAGTCTTTTCAGTGCATGACACTGATACACATGTACAGATTCAGAAAAATGTTGTTTATTAAAACATGTAGTAAATATCATCAAGGCTTGTTGTTCTGATGTGATTGGGTGGATTAGCAAAAGTTATCCAGGTAAAGCTGGGGCATTTGTGCACTAACTACAAAAATAGTCTCTACATCAAGCTTTGAAAAAAACATATATGGGCATTTTTTCTTTTGTTTCTACTTGTGGCTGAAAAAAACACTGGCTAGGATTGACAGAGGTAGTGACACTGAGGTGACATGAGGCTGTCAAGTGGGAAGTCAGCTTAAGACAAAAACAGGGCAGCTTCCATTGACTCAACTGGAGTGCATATCGTAACTTTTAAGGGGAAAAAGTGTGCCACTTCCCCAGTGTTTACAAGTTAATTCAGGAGTAGAAAGTGGTTTTAAGTTCCTCTGGATGTCAAATTTATAACATTTTTAGAAGAAAATAGAAGAAAGTGTTGTGTCCTTTTTAATTTAACTCAAAATTTTAAGGTATCTTTTGTCATACCTGTGCTCATCCTGCCTCTGATTTATGAAAGTTTAGCATCCTATGACTGATAGCTTTTAGGGAAGATCTATGAAAAGTCAGCTCTGTCAAGTTTAGGCTTCTATTTCCTTGTGCCATTCTGCTGTACTTTTCTTATTATACAGACATTTTCTTATTTAAAAGCTGGAGTCCACCAACACCACTTGAAGTGGCAGAATAAGCCTGTTATGTAGAATCTAAGCTACTGGCACTGAAGGCTGCTACTGGCTTGTATAACTGGCTTTACACAACTTGGATTTTTCAGATGCTGATATAAAGTAACTAGTAACAGTTCATCTTGTTTAAGGATTTTTGGCTATCATAGTACCAGAAATTACAAGATATTGTAATATATTTTTTATTAGAGATATTTAGTGATTAATTTCTTTGTCTCCCTCTCTTTCTAAAACAAAACAAGGTTTCTTAACTGTTTCTTTGCATACTGTGCTTTACAGAAAGCTGTTTGCTGGCTGGTGTTGTAAATGGAATACTGATTTGTTGCAGCTTCCATCCCTTACTAGTGCTCCTGCTGCTCTCTTCTATCTTTAGAATCTTCCTTTTTAGACAATGAAAGCAGGATAAAAAGAAAGAAATTTACTTAGTTTATTCATTCTTTTTCTTCAGGCTGCATCATATGCCCCATATTACAATGACTAATGTGATAAATTATATGGCATTGAGACTGAAACAAAGATACTTACAGGAATTGGAATTACAGCTCTACAAATTATTTTCCATTACCTTTTAAACTAATAGTTCTATAAAACTTCTTGAAGGTCCTTAGGATTCAGCAGACTCCAGTTAATGAATCTTTGTTCATAGAACCATAGAACCATAGAATCATAGAATGGTTAGAGTTGGAAGAGATCTTAATCATCTAGATCATCTAGTTTCAA